>CM061063.1:60354936-60733916 GCA_030762895.1 Sophora flavescens
TATAGACATTATATACTTAAGTGTGAGTTGATTACGTTGTTGTGGTTATGAGGTAAAAAGGAAAAAAAATTATCACCATATTTTGAAGAGATAAACGTTGAGAAAACATTATTTTCCGAAAGCAACCAGCAAATTAAGTTTTATTTCCGTAAACGGGTAAACATGTGATGATCCGAGATTAGGGTGTCGCAACGACCGTGACGCGCAATACTTGGATCTGAACAAATTGAATTGATCTGAATTTATGTTTGATTGGGATTCAAACTTCCCTAATCTATAAATATGGCATCCAGGTAGAGACTCTGGAGGACTTTTGGGCTGCTACCCTTAGGCATAGATTTAGGATCTCTCTTATTCTTCTTCTTCTCTTCTCTTATTTTTTATTTGATGTTTTTGTTAACCAAGCTTGTCATCACCATGGCAAGACTTGAGTAGTAGCTTAATTTCTAGGGATTGGGGCTATGCCCAAGATATGTTTTTATGTTATGAATTGATTTCAATTTCTTGTTAATTTCGATTTTGCTTTAGATCTGATTTCTATTTTTGGAATTGCTCATAAATTCGGCAGCCGCTTATTTGCGTGACGTAGATACCCTAAGGAGGAACCTAGCGGTGAACTTAGGTGTCGGATCTATAGAATCAGACTTAGGACTTAAATCACGAGAGTTAGAAGCGGTCCTTCGAGGATTCACGAATTGTCACAAAACATAAAGGGTTCAATCTAAATTCGACTACCACGAGAGTAGGGGTTGGTTTAATTGGGAACGGTTTTTGTAACCCGAGAGGGAGCATTAACTATTTGAGGATAAATTCCCCTTCAAGGCAATTTCGATAATTAACAAGGGATAGTCAATTTAGTAACATGAACAATCTTGTTGGTAACCCAATTCCTAGAAATCCCTTTAGATCTGAAAAACCATAAATTGATCTACTTTCTATTTTACTTGATTGTATTCCTTATCTGATTTTCTAAGTTATCTCTTATTTCAAAAATCAAAAACCTTTTCAAAATCTTTTTTTTATAGTCCAGTTTAATCAATTTGATAATTGGTTGCGATTTGAGATCACGGTCTCTGTGGGATCGATATCTTTTTATTACTTGGCGATGAATCCGGTACACTTGCCGGAATCTTATCACATCAAGTTTTTGGCACCGTAGCTGGGGACTGTGCTTCCTCGAATCTCAATTTAATTTTTAAATTGATTTTTCTGGCCCTTTTCTTTCTCTTTTTAACCGATTTTTGTTATTAAAAAAAAATTCATCAATCTCTTTTTCTATTTTTTTTAGCATCTATCTCTCTGTGTTTTCTCTTTTATGCAACGATCACTAAGTCTTGGAAACCTTAGTGAGGTCGACCCCAAATTCGAAAGGACCTTTCATATACGTAGGAGACTACAAAGAGAGAGAGTGGTTGATTCCCATTCCACTCATGGCGAACCTACCAGATAAGAAACCATTGAAGGACTACGCAGCCCCAAATGCTAGGGGTTTGCGAAATGGGATTGCTAGGCCAGAGATTGAGGCAAAAAACTACATTATACTGCCTATGCTAATTAACATGATTAGGCAACATCAATTCGGAGGATTACCCTCGGAGGACCCGACTGATCACGTGGAGGCATTCTTGGAGTTCACCGATGTAGTTAGAATTCAAGGCGCCCCGGTTGATGCTATTCGTTTAAGGTTTTCCCCTCCTCTCTTACTGGAAAGGCAAAAGCTTGGCTGAAGCAAGTGCCCGCTAATACCTTGTCGACTTGGGATCAACTGGAGTAGGCATTCTTGGAGAAATTCTTCCCTCCATCCAAGACGGCCTACCTACGAACTCAGATCATCGGCTTCTTCCAAAAGGACGAAGAATGCTTATCCGAAGCTTGGGATCGCTACAAGGGATTGCTGGAGTCTTGCCCACATCATGGACTCGAGAGGTGGTTGTTAGTGCACACCTTCTACAACGGATTGGATTACTCTTCAAAGGTGTCACTTGATTCCATGGCGGCGGAGCCTTTATGAATAGGCCTCGACCGAGGCATTCAACATCATTGAAAACGTGGCCACCAACTACCACCAATGGGGTTGGAAAGAGGTAATAACCCGAAAAAGATTTCGAGGGGTAAGTTTGAAATGAATAGCACGATCTTATTATGTCTAAAATTGACGCCCTGAACAAACTCTTTAATCAGCTTGAAAGGGCTAACGTGAGTTCAATAGGTGCTACTCATATTGTTTGTGAGATTTGTGGAATGTAGGGACATGACATAATGGAGTGCCCACGTGGTATTGCTCATGGATCCGGCGCTTCGGGGGAACAAGTGAACTCTTGTCACAACTTCTACGACCACGAACCCGAAGTTGCCAAATTATGCTCCTCCAAGTGCTTACAACCAAGGAAGGAAGAACATCCCTTACCTCTCCCTACGGGAACTACAGCAACACATTGAACCACGAGTTCCAAGAAGACCAAGGTAATAGGAAACCCGCATCGGGGTATCCTCAGGTACAAAAGTCTAAACTTGAGTCTCTTCTGGAAAGTTTTGTTGAAACTCAAACAAAACAAAATGAAGAGTTTAGACAACAAGGTAGGGCAGTCAACGAAGCAATAAAAGAGCTAGCATCTAAGGTAGATAACTTATCCATGCATAATAAGATGTTAGAAACTCAAATTGCCCAACAAGCCAGCACTTATTCTAGACTTAAGGTGCGTTTCCGGACAACCCGAAGTTAATCCCAATGAACATTGTAATGCCATATACTTGAGGGATGATAAGCTTGGGGTAGCTGAAAAGGATGTGGAATGTGAGGAGGACATGAGCAAAAATGAAGAGACAGAGCCAAAGTATGTCCCTCCTCCACCTTACCAACCCCCAATACATTTCCCACAAAGGTTGGTCAAGAGAAAGCAAGTGGAAATAGAAACTAAGAGCTTAACTGAGGAGCACAATGTCATGATAAAAACTAATATGCCTCCTAAACTAAAAGATCCATTTAGTTTCTCTATTGCTTGCTCAATAGGAGAAGTGAAAGTAGACCAAGCCTTATGTGACTTAGGGGCTAGTGCGAGCTTGATGCCACTTACTATCTTGGAGAGGTTGGGAACCAGGGAATTGAGTCCATCCAATTTCTCTTTACAATTTGCAGATGGCTCAACTAAAACTCCTCTAGGCATACTAGAGAATGTTCCCGTAAAGGTAGGGAAATTTTTCATCCCTACCGATTTTATGGTATTGGATATGAACGGGAATTCTAAATTCCCTATCATTCTTGGAAGGCCATTCTTGGCCACAGCTGGAGCGATAATAGACGTAATGAATGGCAAACTCTCTCTGAATCTAGAGGAAGGTAGGGTAGATTTTGAATTGAATAACTCATATAACAACCCTCCTTTTGAGAGTCATGTGTGCAGAATCAGTATAAAGTCTCCAGATGTGAAGGAAGAGCTCAACATGGAAGTAACTCCAAAGATTTGCATGACGAATGATGCACCCAAGGGTGATGAAGTTGGAGTTGCTCATCATGTGGAAACAAAACTTCCGCCGGGAGGGAGTAAGGCCATGAAACTCCGAGTGAAAAGAGCAAAGCGAAAGCGCAATTGGCCATATGAGCAAAATCGGCTCTTTGAAGGACTTCCATGGAAGAGAAGTGTTCCTGCACTACTACGCCCAGCCGACCCCGGTTGATTGAAAGAAGTATGGTCAAGCTTAAGACCGTAAATAAGCGCTTCTTGGGAGGCAACCCAAGTTTTCTTTCCCTTTTCCATTTGTTTTTGAATTTTGTTTTTCAATAATTTGAGAAGATAAGAAAAGAAAGATCACTAATTCATGGCTTTGCCAAGTGTTTTCAGGTTATGAAGGAAGGAAGCGCAAAAAGGCCAAGGACAAATTAAGTCAGAAGTCATCACGCCCAGACCGTGACAGTGGTCACGGTCGTGATGAACTAACCAGAGAAGACCAGAAAGGATCACGGCCCAGCCGTGACATCCATCACGGGCGTGATGAGAAGGACCCGGAAGACCAGAATTGATCACGTCCTAGCCGTGATAAGCATCACGGCCGTGACACATTACCCAGCAGCTCTTTGACTGGCATGTGAGCCAGCATCCGCTACCACCTCGGTGAGTTGTTCCATATTTTCTCCTCTCTCCGACTTGATTATTTACATTGGGGACAATGTAAGTTTTTAAGCTTGAGGTAGGGGTATTTTTGCAATTTTTTGCATTTTTGCATTTTTCATGTTGCATTCGTATAGGCATAGTTTGCACGATCACATGATTAGATTGCTCCTTGCTTAGAGTATGCATCCAATTGTGAGAACTTGGTGCCAAATAAATTGAGATAGTGAATTTTTTAACCCAATTTTTTTTATTCTTGTGATAAGGCTAAAAATAAAAATTCTTGAGATGATCTTTTGAGAGTTGATAATTAGCATGTGGTTCCTTAGATTTGTGTTTCTCACTGATTTTAATCTACTAAATGTGAGATTTTTAGTCTAAAAGGGGTACTCACTAAATCTACCCCATTCTTTGTGATTGAGTGTCTTATTCCTCTTGGATTGTATTCTCTAGAACTTGACTTGAAACTGTTTTGAAACTTAAAAATTTTTTAAAACATTTTTGAAAATGATTGAGGCACTAGGTATTTTTCCGGACTTCTAAGCTTTGATTGATTAAATTCTACCCCTTAGTTGCCCAATTTTGAGCCTAAAAGAATAAAATATTTTTCTTGGTACCTTGAATTATTTTGATGCCTGGTATGGCACCTTTTAAAGTATTGCAAAAAGGGTAAAAAGGTAGTTGAAAAATGAATTGTGGGATGAGAAAGTTAGGAATATTTCTCTTGAATTGAAAATCTCCACTTCTCCAAATAAATTAAATAAAATAAACAAAAAAAATGGAGAAGGGGATGGCAAACAGAAAGTGAGAAATAAAATAAAATAAAATAAAATATAAAAAAAGAAGAAGAGAAAGGTGGAAAAATGAACTAAAGCCTAAAAAGGTATTCTATAAGGTTGTCATGCTCTGTAATGTTTGATATTCTGTTTAGCCATTCTTGAATTTACCTTTTCTTGATTTCCCCACCTAACAATTAATCCCATGGCCCCACTACAACCAAAATAAAAGACCTCTTGATTCTTATGTGTTTTCATTAATAAAGTAGAGATTTGGTTAATAGTCAAGCTTATGGTAGGATACTTTCTTTGAGGAAATCGAGCGAATTGTCATATACCCTTAAACACTTGAGTGAGGTGAGAAGAGTGCCCGAATCAGTGAGAATGTGAATTTAGGAAACCTAAGCTTCTAATTGGACTTGAAATTGATTGTCTCTTGGGTATTTATTGAATATACCTATTGCTTGGATTAGTTACTCGGGTTCTTGGTTCACTATCCATGCTTTGATTGATTATCTTTTCTGGCCTTAGTTATTGCGTGAGGACAAGCAAAGTCTTAAGCTTGGGGTGATCTGATGAGTGTGATTACACCTCATATTTCATTGATATTTTGCATGCATTTTCATATAGTTTAGGCATATTTAATTTGATTTTGGTTAGTTTTAACCTTGGAACGGGTAAGGCGGTTTTGTGGTGTTGTTTTGCAGGAATTAAGGATAAAATGCTCAAGATTGACCATGATGGAGCTTACATGAAGATGGAGGTTGAATAGTGAAGAAAATGAGGCAAACAGAATTCATCACGGCCTAGCCGTGATGGCCATCACGACCATGATCGAGCAAAAGCGAAAAGAAAAGAAGGCTAAAGTCGAACCTGGTCACGGCCAGGCCGTGATGCCCATCACGGCCGTGACATGTCAGCTGAACCAGACCCTACCAGGCAGAATCGATCACGGCCTAGCCGTGATGGTGGTCACGGCGTGTGATGACCACCATTGAGCAACTTCCAAGCCAGAATCCATCACGGCTTGGTCGTGAACAAACTGAATTGATCTGAATGTGTGTTTGATTGGGATTCAAACTTCCCTAATCTATAAATATGGCATCCAGGCAGAGACTCCGGAGGACTTTTGGGCTGCTACCCTTAGGCATAGATTTAGGATCTCTGATCAGCCTCTGGCTCGACTAGTTTTTGACTAGTAAAGACCATTGTTTTATTCGAGTTTAATCTCGTTTTCGCCCAAATTATACTTGATTGTCTTCAAGCAACATTTTGAGTCTCTAAAGTAGTTTTAGGGTAATTTAGCTGATTTGGAGTTAAATAAAGCACTTAATGCTATTTCTTGTTTTCAGGTCAATAAAGAGAAGCAATTCTGGAATTATTCGCCTCGCGAGAGGGTACTCGCCCCACGAGTCTGAAGCCCTGCTGTGCCAGAAATGCCATCCTCTGTCTCGCCCCATGAATAACTGTCTCGCCCCACGAGAAATCCACACCCTGAAGGATAGAGACCATCACGGCCTAGACGTGATGAAGGTCACGGCCATTACAGATAAGCTCCCAAAGTCAGAAGTGATCACGGCCTGCCCGTGATAGGCATCACGACTGTGACAAACTGGAGTTTGAAGTCTCGCCTCGCGAACTGCTCTCTCGCCTCACGAGAACCCAATTTGAACTCGCGCCAAAATTAATATTCGCGTCGCGAGAGTACGCTCGCCTCACGAGCACGCGCAGATTCTGGATGATATAAGTTCTTTGCTTAGGGTAGAAACAGGGGCTCCTCATCATATTCTTTTCCTTTTAGAATAGTGCAGCTGCGAATTAGGTTTAGTATTTTTGTGTCTCTTTTGTAATGGAGAACTAGTCTCCTTGATTGATCTACTGTAATCGGGTTCCGCCGCCACTTGAGGTTCTGTAATTCCTGAACTCATTGCTATTCTCTTTCAATATTTTTCTGTATGTTCTGTTTCCTTAATTCAGGATTATATAGAATATCTATTGATTTGTTTCGATGATTGTGTGTTCTTAAACTTAATCGCGTTTGCTTAATTCGCGTGTGTTCATTCGTGTTTGCCTAATTCACGAGGGGTTCATCCGTTTGCTTAATTCGGAATTAGGAACATATGTCTCGTAGCGTCGGTTTCGCTTGTTAATTGATGTTACAATCGAAAAGAGATTAGAATCCGCTTAGGGCTTGGATTTATTTGAACTGATGATAGTGGGAAACCGAAAGCAGTAGATTGATCGTTTAGCTTATTTGATAATTATTTAGTTTGCATTGTTTTCTGCTTTGTTTTCTTAGTTTCAAATCTTAAACTCACCCCCCCCCCCCCCCCCAAACTGACTTTTTTGTTAACAACAACCCAAGAGTCCTTGTGAGACGATACTCGAGTTGTCGTACTTTCCCTAACTGCATGTTTTTACAAACCGCTCTTCTTTTTGACGCGTGCACGACAGCATGTCAAAAAATTGACGCCGTTGCCGGGGATTCTTGTTGTTATTAACAGGAAATAAAAAAAATTAAAAAAAATTTGCATTGCTGAATTAGTTATGGTTGTTTTGTCTGGTTATGAATCCTAGTACTCCCATGGATAATTACATGCATGGTTATATGCCTAATGTTGATTATAAGTCACCACCATGCATATGTTATCCTAACTTTGCTGGAAGTTATGAGTTTGGTAGTGATTTTGGCATGTTTGGAGTGAATGGTTATTCTGGCCAACATGGTGGAGGACAGAGGGCAGCCTGGACGCGCGTTGACTTCCTTGGCGCAAGTGACAAACCATTCGTTTTTTGACGCGTGTGAGAAAGCGTGTCAAATACGCGAGCATTTGTTGAAACAAATGGCACAAGACATGCTTGAATACCAACAGATCGAGGACAGAAGCCAGTCTTCAGGATTTGGCCGCTCAAGTTGGTCAAATTTCCTCCGCCTTGACCACAATGCAAACTCAACGTCTCCTTGAAGAACATACAGATTCACAAATAGTTGTTCTTGACAATACTTCTTTTGAACATGATTTTGATAATGATGTCAAGAACACTATTACTGATGAACTGTGTGTTGAATTTCTAGACATTCAAGCCTTTTCTGATTCAGTTTGTTGTACTATATGTAATGACTGTACTAACACTAACCCTTGTGTGGTGTGTGCTGAGATTTCTGCATGTATAGCAGGTGATGGATTTGTTAGTGCAGTGAATGAAGAACGTGCAGAAGTTGAAGCAGCACCAGAGACCTTCGACACCTGTTTGCCACCTCCCACTGTGGAACAACCAGCGATGGAGTTCAAGCCTCTGCCTGAGAGATTGGATTTTGCATCCTTGAATGTGAAGACACTATGGCCAGTCCAAGAGGTTGAATCCCATTTTTATTCGGAGGACTTTTTGACTTTGTTGACCAGGAGGTCAACTTTAACCCAAGAGGGAGTGAGAAGTCCGCCGCACTTGGCGGAGTTACCATGATTATCAGTTGCCCACTCCTATATTTATGCTTCATGCCATGGGATCCGGGAGGATCATTGGTCGCGCTGTCGCCACGCGCCAAAAAGAACGAGCGTTTACAAAATAATGTAGATAGGGAAGCGACAACTCGAGTATCGTCTCTCAAGGACTCTTTGGTGTTGTTATTATTAACAGAAAATCAAAAGTTAGTTTTGGGGGTTTTGGAGTGAATGCTAATAAAATAAAGAAAACAAAACAATAAAAACAGAGCAGTTAAAAGATTAACAAATATGCTAAGAAACGATCAACCTACTGTTCTCGGTTTCCCACTATCATCGGTTCATGCAATTCCAAGCCCTAAGCAGATTCTAATCCCCTCCCGGTTGTAGCAACAATTAACAACGCAATCACTACTACGGATGCATGTTCCTATTCCCGAAATAACAAACGGGGTTAAGCTCTCATGAACAAACGAACATGAACGAACACACGCGAAATAACAAACGCGATTAATTATAGAAACATAACATCACCGAAATGAATCAACACAATACTATACACTCCTGAAATAACAAACAGAAATATATAGCATGGCATTGAAAAGAGAAAAGCAAATAAAACAGGAAATACACAATCTCAAGTGTAAATGGAAACCAATCACAGTAGATTAATCTAGGAGACTAACTCTCCATTACAGACTTAAAAGAAAAGAAAATAAACTATGAAACTACTGACTAAAAACTAGCTAGCCACTGGCCAAAAACTAGCCAACAGCCCCGCCTCCTTCAGTTCTGTCTAAAACTGACTTATATACAACTTCTGGACTACGCAGACTCGCGAGGCGAGAACACATTCGCGAGGTGAATCTTGCAGCGTATGGTATTCTCGCGAGGCGAAGCACAGCTCGCGTGGCGAGGAATGGAAAGGTCATGACTTCTGGGCTTCACTTTCTTGATTTTGCTTTCACGAGAAAGCACGAAGAATAATTTGACCAATCTGAAAGATATGAGTGTCCAATATGTAAAAATATTCTTCAATAGGTTCGTGAGTGTAAAAATGCATAGCTAATACATGTTTACAAACATGACTCTAATAAAGTTTCTTCCTTCACAAGAACTTCCATCGTGTTAGGAAATCAAAAGATGAACAATTCCTAACTTCAAAAGGACTCCAATTTGTACCATAAATTTTCAAAACGAAGGTTTAAAAGGAAACATTCCAATCTCTTGGATTATGATTATAGAGATGATAACTAACTCATAGGAATTGGTTTAATATTTTTAGGATTTTTCTATGATTTTCTAGAGAATTTCAAAGATTCTAGGTCTAGGAATGTAAAAGTGATGATCATGGCATGAACTTGCAAAATAAATGAATAATAAGACTTAGATGTTCAAGGGTTAAGAGTTTACCTCTTGAAAATCAAAGAAGAACAAGTGAAATGATCAATCTAAGCAAAGATCAAAGACCAACTTTGGTGTTTTTATGAGTTTATGAAGCAAAATGCAATAGGAAGAAAATGAAGTGTGAGGGAGGGTATTTATAAGGGTGTGATGACTGCGCACAAGAGGGGCCAAGGAGCAAGGAATCTTTGTTTCATAAGGATCAAAGTGCAATTAAGTTGTAAGGACCAAATTGCAAAATTCTACAAGCATAAGGACCTAAATGCAAAACCCTCCTACTTGGTCATCATTACCATGTGCATCATAAATTCATTCACATGGTGACTCACCTATATGAGTCATCTTGAGATTTATCCCTTAGCGGGTCCCCGAAATCCCGTATTCAGCTTCGTTGCTCCCCCAATTTAATATATCGCCTGTATATGATATATTATTTCACTTTTTAGTGAAATATTTCAAAATAACCAAAAATGTTGGAAATTAAATAAAAACCTTAAGTTTTTCGTTCACGAGTCAAAATTAGGTCTTCTGATCAGTATAAATATATTGTTAGTGAAATTCCATGAGTTGGGTTTCACCTGAATTTTCAACCTAAATTTTAATTTTAACTCTCTACTGTTAAGTAGAGTGTAAATAAGGTTTCGGTTTAATTAAATAAATTTTCTAAGTCTCAGATAAAAATATAAACGTTTATTTATATTTATAAACCAGAAATAGAAACCAGAAAAATCGGGGTGTTACAGTCATGGCCGAACCCTAGCCACAGAAATTAGGTGTTGAAATTTTTTGTTGATTGATTAATTGGTTGTGGTTTGTTGAAGGGTAATTTGGTGTGAATCGTGTACGAGTGTTACGGAAGATCGGACGTTCGACGGAATTTATTTCGGAAAGAAAAATCTCCAAGAGGTAAGGGGAGTACCTGAGGGATTTTTTCGATAGCTACATGCTATTAGTTGTGGTCTGTATAATTTATTTGAGTATGTTTGTGGTGTCTTTTAATTATCTTGCGTAGTTAATTTAGTTGCTGCTATTATCTGCTTTTAATTTATTATTTGCAGTGAATTGTTATAGTATTTTAATGAATGTTGTAAACTGTGTTATATGCTATAATGTTGATGTGGAATGTTTATGGATGTTGATTGTTGAGTGAAAAGCCTGATAGTGGTCAGTGCTCAATTAATTAAAAAGATAAAAACGTTTAAAAACTTTATAAGAAATACCGAATTTTTATTTGGTAGAATATAGTAATATAATATTACTTAATGTTTTGATTGGTTAAAAATGGGGAATAGTGAAAAATACTATTGTTTTAATAATTTAATGGTGTACGAGTGTTTTATGAATCACATTGATGATATTATAACTATATATGTTATGTGTTGTTTTGTGTGTCGTGCATCTATTTATCGTTTTAAAATCCATATATTGGTTCTCACCCTTGCATATACTTGTTCTTCTGGTTTTGCTGTTGTACCTTGGTACATATGAGTGCAAATGTTGCAGAAGAGTTCCTTAAGTCACTTGGAGACTTAAGTCCGAATTGCGGGAAGAGATGTGTGATCATAGGGATGATCACGGGGTCTTTTCAGTGAATGTCTTGTAGAACGACCATCTTAGGCTTGTGTTTGAGGATGTATGTTTTAAAAAGTTTAGTACGTGGGTCTTGATAGTTTTCATATAGTTTATAAGAAAAGACTTTTAAGAAAAACTTCTACGTTTTGGAAGGTTTGTTTATAAATACAATTGGTATATGTGTCTTGTCAAGTATAAGTTAGTTCTTACTACTGTGATGTACGCATCATTTTTCGAAGTATTCAGAAAGAAAACTTTTACACCCAGATTTTCCGACTTAAAGTAAATCCATTTCCGAAAGCAAGCGGCAAATTTATTTTTAATTTATTTCCGCAAGTGTTACAAGTAATGCCCAAGGGGGTGTTACAAAAACTAGTGTACAAATTTCTTCTCAGAATACTACTTTTTTTATAAATAAAATTTAAGATATGAAAACAAGGTTTAAATATTACTTCTCAAAAAACTAATTTATAGAAAAAAGTTATTAAAATAATATATAAGGGATAATTTTTAAAAAAAAACTAGTTCATAAAATAAATTTAAAAATAGGATATAAAAACCTTGATTTTATGGAAAAATACAAAAAGTTATAGAAACAGCTTTTTTTTTAAAAAAAAAAAGGACATAGAAACAAGGTTTAGAAGTCAATTCTCAAAAAATTCAAAATAGTAGTATATAGGGGAAAATGTTTAGAAAAGGAAATAAAATGAGGGTGAGAAATATTTTTGAAAAAAATTAGTTTACAGGGAAAAGATTTGAAAATATGATATTATAAAAAAAAATAAGGTTTCGATAAAAGGATTTTGAAAATAGGATATTACAAAAATAGGTTTTATAAAAATTGTTTAAAAATAAAGTGTATAAAATAAAATAGTTTCCCTAGAACTAGTATATAGAGGAGATTTTTGAAAAAAAAAATGTCTGCTTTTTTTTTATAATATACTTTTTAGAAAACAATGCTATAGGAAAAAGTTGTAAAAATCGTAAATAAAGACTTTGAAAAGTATTTTTCAAAGAAACTAGTTTACACACAAAAAAATATCTAATTTTTTATGCAAGATATTGAAACAAAGTTTAAAAATTTTCTCTAAAAAAAACTGATTTATAAAAATATTTGAAAATAGTATATAACAAGGGTTTAAATTTTCTTTTCAATAAACTAGTTTTGAAACAATATTTGAAAACTGGATATAAAAGCAAATTATACAAATTTCTTCTCAAAAAACTCCTTTATAAATAAAGTTTTGAAAATTCCATGCAAGAAAGAGCTTGAAATTTACTTATTAAAAAAATAAGTTTATAAAAAATATAAAAGTAGTACATAAGAAATTGGTTGTTTTAAAATATTTTTAAAAAGTAGGATATAGAAACAGTTTTCAAAATTATTTCTCAAACATAGAAATGGGTTTAAAAATTATATATAAATGGGTTTATAAAACAATGTTTTGAAAACATAGGAAGGTTTTAAAAAATAGAGTTAAGAAATTATTTTTTATAAAAATGTTTTTAAAATAGAATACATAAGAGTTTAAAAAGTACTTTTAAAAATTTATTTTATAGAGAAAAGTTTTGAAATAGTATATAAAAATAGTCTTAAAAAAACTCATAGTAGAGAACTATACAATAAGGGTGAGAAATATTTTTGAAAAAAAAATAGTTTATAGAGAAAAAATTATTTATAAAGAAATGGATTTAGGGCTACAATTTCCTTATAATTTTAAATTAGGATATAAAAATAGGGTTTTTTTTTACCAAATATAAAATAGGGTTTAAAAATTACTTCTCAAGAAACTAGATAGAGTGAAAAAAAAAGCAAGTGTAAAATTTCTTCTCAAATACTACTTTAAAAAAAAATTTGATATGAAAACAAGGTTTAAAAGTTACTTCTCAAAAAACTAATCTATAGAAAAAATTTATTAAAATAACATGTAAGAAAGGGATTAAAAACATTTTAAAAACTAGTTCATAAAATAATTTTCAAAATAGGATATTAAAAACCTTAATTTTATTAAAAAAATACGAAAAGTTATAGAAACATTTTTTTAAAAAATAGGATATAGAAACAAGGTTTAAAAATTAATTCTCAAAAAATTAGTTTGTAGAAAAATGTTTTGAAAACATAGGAAGGGTTTAAAAAGTATATTTCAGAAATTACACTAGTGCAATAAGTGCTTTTTACGTCAGTTAAAATTGATTTTTTACGTCAGAATACTGACTGACGTAAATACAGCTGACGTTAATAGTTACTATTTTAACGTCAGTTGAGAACTGACGTTAAATATAACACTATTAACGTCAGTTCCTTAACAAAACCAACGTTAAAATAAAACTATTAACGTCAGTTCTTTAATACAACGGACGTTGATTTTGTTAAAACTAACGTCGGTTGTTATAAAGAACTGACGTTAAAGGTTTAATTTTAACGTCAGTTGTAATAAACAACTGACGTTAATATAGTACTGTATATTTTATAAAATACTATTAGCGTCGGTTGTTTGATACAACCGAGCGTTAATTTTTTTTTTTTAAATTCAGTTTTAAAATATCACTCCCCTCGGCTATCCCCGCATTCAGTCCCGGTAAGAATACGAATATCACATACATTACAGAATTGCAAAGGAAAATTGAACAATGGGGGACTTAAAACCAAAACCCATGTATATATATAAATAAATTTTAGTTCCAATGTCTAAAAAACAAAACTATCTAAGGATATATATATACATGTTATTAATTAGTTCCTAAAGTCTAACAAAAAAACTATTTATCTAAGTAGTGCGGAGGTATGTTGGCAATTCCTTTTTCAGCCGCATACTTGAAGAAAAATTCGGCGAAGCGCATCCTCAAGTCTCTTAACTCATCTTGTTCAATAGGCGATTGGTCGATAAATGCCTAGACACGTTCAAATAATAACAATAACATCAATGCAAGTCATCTTCAAAACTATAATATATAATTTAACAAGTTGTTTAAATATTACCTTCTTCCATCCTTCCGTAATAGATGCGGAGACTATGTTCAGCATATGAAGCATCACATAATAGCCGCACGACCAACTGTCAGGTTGAAATCGAGACTACCAACAAAATTAATTTCAACGTCAGTTGAATATACACATAAATTAGTAATTATAATAATAATTATTTGATAAATAAACTACCAAACCTTGAGGATGTTCCATACAGGATTTGCTTTAGCCTTAGAAGTCCTACTTCTCCTGTTGGCGCAACTTATGCTACTCGCCTTCAGCGCGCTATCATAAACAAATAATCATGTCGATCAATTAACAAACTCATTTATCATGTGCGTAATAAACTAAAAACAACTGATATTAAAACTTAAATTTAATTTAAGATTAGTTACTTACATATTTACAGCTTCCACCACCTTCGGTGGCGGATCATGGTGGAGAAAGCAGAAGAATATGACAGTATGCCTAGACGGGTGAAGTACCAACAACTGCCAATGGTCATTCATACAGTAGGGAGCCAGATATAATTCTTTCGGATTGTCTCCCAACACTTTCCATATGTATTTACTCAATGGATCGCCAGCAAAGAACTCGGGCAGAAGGATTGACGGATCTAAGAAACCGTAAACTGATGCAACGCCCTTATCAAGCTGAAGACGATGGAGATACCTAAGATATGAAAAGGGTGTGGATGTTAATTACATAATATATATATTGAAATTAAAATAAATTATTAAATGGAAAAATACCAAAAATAAATAAGTTATAAAATTAAAATTAACTTACGTGCACCGTAGACCGATGACATTCTTTGTTCATCCAGGCGTTATTTACGTAGGCGTTCCCGAGATCGTCACCAACGAAGGAAAATATCCTCTCTTGATTTGGGTGTGCCACCCATCCATCGTGCTCCAATGGACATTCAAAAATCTCATACGAATAATCCTCACCAAGTGAGAACAAACGAGTGATAGGTGACAGCGGCACCGACGTCGACTTGGCCTTCAGTTTAGGAAAATAAAATATATAAGTTTTTGATAATTAAAAAAACACAAGTAATTATTTGACTATTTTGGACATTAATAATGAATAAATACCTTTGCTAACATTTCGAGCTCACGTCGTTTGGAGTCCAACTCAAGCTCACGCCTTTTCATTTCCAACTCATGCTCATGGCGCTGGACTTCCAACTCCCGCTCCCTAGCTTCCAACTCCCGCTCCCTAGCTGCCAACTCATCGTCCTCCACATGTGCCAACGGGGTCCCTGGGCATTTAGATTAGCATCGAAGGACACCTCAAGCTTCTGTCCGCTCTGCCTGTCCTTCTCTAGTTTCTTCAACGAGGTGGCTCCTCTACCCCGTTTTCTATGAGCCTGTGATGTCTGTATGGACAAAAAAAATGATAAAATAGAGGGTTGTAACATTATAAACTTACATTAACAAGAAGGACTAAAGACAGTATATAACATG
Organism: Sophora flavescens; assembly: GCA_030762895.1. Lineage (NCBI taxonomy): Eukaryota > Viridiplantae > Streptophyta > Magnoliopsida > Fabales > Fabaceae > Sophora > Sophora flavescens. Next base: position 60,370,678 of record CM061063.1, read on the forward strand.
CATGTAAACTTACACTAGAATAAGCAGGCGTAGGCGTGATCGGGTCCTGCGAAACCCCAACAATGTCCTCCCGTGCATGTGGGCTATCCGACTGATCCATATGTATGCCTGTTCAAAAACAATATATATGTATTAACATAGGTTATAACTCAAAATAAATACAGAAGTATAAATAAAAATAACTAGATAGGTCCTGTAGATATACAAAACATCTATATATCCAATATAAGGACAATACGGGAGGTTGAAAACTATAGTTTTTGAACATTGCCAAGCACGCGTCACGTAGTAACGTGCCAACTGAATCAGACCCTCATAGCGCGGCGATCACGGCCTAGCCGTGATGAGCATCACAGCCGTGACAGATCAACCAGTGAGCAACATGCACTCAAAACCAAAAATAGAGACATTCCAAACAACTCAAACTCACGGTTTAAAGTTACAACTACCGAGACTACAGTTTCAACATACACTCAAAACCAAAAATAGAGACATTCCAAACAACTCAAACTCACGGTTTCAAGTTTCAACTACCGAGACTACGAGTTTCAAACCAGCAGAGCAACATGCATGCACTCAAAACCGTGAATAAAAAAATGTGCCCTAATTAAAGACTCAGTGAGAAATAGGCGCTCGCGTGGTGGTGGGGAAGCTCGAGTGGTGGCCAACGTTCGATGTGGTTGCGAGAGCGAGAGGGACAAGGAGAGTTAGTGCGCGGGACGGCCAGGGAAAAGAGAGATGTCAAGTTATTGCAAAGAAGGAGCGGGAAAGACAGAGTTAGGGGTTAAGAGTGTACCTCACGGTGGTGGCGAAGAAGCCCTCGCGGTGGTTGCGGTGGAGATGAGCGCGCTATTAGGGCAGAGTGAGAGCGAGAGTGAGGGTTGAGCGTGATGAAAAGAGAAAAGACGTAGAGAAGTGGAGAAGGCGCGCGGGGGTAAACGTTATAATTAAAATAAAACAACATTTTATGTCAGTTTTTGGTAAAACCTGACGTTGAAGATCATATATTTAACGTCAGTTGTCTTAATAAACTGACGTTAAAAACTCTCACACTTATTACGTCAGTTGTTAGTAATAACTGACGTTAAATGTCATATATTTAACGTAATTTGTATTAAGAAACTGACGTTAAAAACACTCACAACTTCTTACGTCAGTTGTATTACACAACGGACGTTAAAGGTTTATTAGTTTCTGCAGAAACATTCATTCCCTTGACTCTTTGTGCTACTTACCCATTCACCTTTGTACCTAATCCTCTTAATGAGCATTAAGTTTATAGATAAGTTTTCAAGAAAATCAGAATAACTTAGTAACTTCATCCACTGCTCCTATAAATAGCTTCCTAGCTTCCATCTCCTTTTAATTAATTTTCTGCTTCACAATATGGCTCTGCCGTGGAGATTAACTTCATCACTCTTTCTTCCTATTCCTAGACTCAAAGGTCTTTGTCTTAATGGTCAAACAACTTCTGAGTTTGAGTAAATTACATTGCATGGATATTAAGGTTGGGTGAATCACGTAATGTGATTCTCTCACTTTATTTCATCCCCGTCATCCCTTTCACTTTGCTTTGGAAGCAAGTGATTGTGGATTCAAGATGATGCATCAAGGAACTCCACTGAAGAAGAAAGATGCAAAGATCCATTTCACTTTGCTTTCGCTGCTAGTGACTGAGGATTTACTTTGCATCTTGGAATTCAAGTGAGGGAGGTGATGCATCCATTGGAGTTTCTGATGACAGGACTGAGAAGAAAATGATGTTGATGCAGAAACTTTTTTATATTTTAGGGCTATGTTGCAGAAATTTTTTATCTTTTAATCATGTAATTTAACTTATGAATCGCTTCAATTAATGTCATACGATTTGATTATACATATAACTTGTTTTATGTTAAGTGTTTATTTATTTTAATTTGCACAATAATTTGTTTACTAATTCAAGCTAATTAATAAAAATTAAAAATAAACTTGTATAAAAAAAAGGTTTAGAAATAAACTGCAGTACTATATGGAGTGATCTGCGTTAAGAGGGACAACAGGGACATGACAACCAATGAATAATTATTTACGTCAGTTATTTATAGAACTGACGCAAATAGTTTACCCACCACCTCATTTTTAACGTCAACTTATTTGATGACTGCCAAGTTCCCGTATATTAATTACATTATTTCCAATATTCATTCTGCACGTGTATAATATATAGGATTATTTACGTCAGCTATTTATTTAACTGAAGTAAAAATCAAACTTTTAACGTCAGTTGTATAAAAACCTGGCGTTAACAATTAATATTTTTTATTAAAAACACTTTTAACGTCAGTTTTTTTTAAAAACTGACGTTAAAAGTGTATAGATATCTGCAAAAACATTCATTCCTTTGACTGTACTGTGCTACTTACCCATGCACCTTGTAACTCAATCCTCTTAATGAGCATTAAGTTTATAGGTAAGTTTTCAACAAAATCAAAATAGCTTAGTAACTTCATCCCCTGCTCCTATAAATAGCTTCCTTCCATCCTTTTAATTTTCTGCTTCACAATATGGCTCTGCCGTGGAGATTAACTTCATCACTCTTTCTTCCTATTCCTAGACTCAAAGGTCTTTGTCTTAATGGTCAAACAACTTCTGAGTTTGAGTAAATTACATTGCATGGGTGATAAGTCTGAGTAAATTACATTGTGTGAGTTGCTCACCTTATCACCTTTCGGAGAATCAGTTCTTTGGAGGGCTAATCGGTGCTCGGGGGTCACAGTTCCAAAACCTCAGCTTTGGCAGGCAAGTGATCGTCTTGGAAGTCTCTGGAACCACTGCCTTTGCTTGAAACGGATCTGGTGCACCTGTTTTTGCCTCTCTCTTGAGCTCTCTCATGCCCCCCAGTTTTCTGAGGTCTTCGGAGTATATATAGTTTTCCCTTTGGCATATTTCATTAAACTCTCTGATGGGATGTAGCTTTAATGTTTAGGATTTTAAACCCTTTCAATGTAACTTTTTATAGGATTTTAAACCCTTTCAATGTAACTTTTTATAGGATTTTAAACCCTTTCAATCTTCTGTATCGATCAGTCTGCATTATACTTCATGAATGAGATCCGGTTTGGGTTATTGATTCAACTTATACTTCGCACATATATTTTAGTTTTCAAAACAGAAACACAAAACATCAAAGCAATTCATGTGAAACTGAAACTTTGAGGAAGGCAATGCGGAAGGAATCGTATACTAGATAAAAAAAATTATTAAAATAACTTTTAACGTCTGTTGATGTAGGGACTGACGTTAAAAGTGAAGAGACTTACTTATAACGTCAGTTCTTTATCGAACTGACGTTAAAATGTTCACTTTTAACGTCAGTTCTTTATTGAACTGACGTTATAAGTAAGTCTCTTCACTTTTAACGTCAGTCCTTAAAACAACTGACGTTAAAATTGAATTAATGAAGCCTGATATTTACAAAACTGCCACCGCCTCCTTTTTAACGCCTAGCTTTTGGTTAACTAACGTAAACCTTTACCGTCTAATGTATATTTTCCACTAGTGTTATTTCGTAGAACAAAGTTTAAAAAAAAATTAATACATAAGAGTTTTAAGAGTACTTTTCAAAAATTATTTTATATAAAAATGTTTTGAAATGGAATATAAAATTTAAAGTCAAAAAAATATTTTGGCTTAATTGCACTTTAGGTCCCCCTATTTTAGTGTTTGGACGATTTTGGTCCCCCAATTTTTTTTCACTCGATTTTAGTTCTCACATTTTAAAAATGTGCAATTTTGGTTCATTCATTAAGTTAACTTCCAATAATTGACATTCCAAATCAGCATTCATTTATGGCACCACTTGTTAGAAAACATAAGTCATGTCATAATATCATAGAGCATGTTAGATACATTGTTGACTATTGGATGTTAACATAATGAATGGACTAAAATTGAACATTTTTAAAATGTGAGGAGTAAAATCAGCGAAAGAAAACTGGGGACCAAAATCGCACAAACACTAAAATAGGACAACCAAAAGTGTCATTAAGCCTTATATTTTATAGAAAAAGTTTTGAAAAAAATATACTTTTAAAAATTTTTAAAACAAAAAAGTTTTGAAATAGTATATAAAAATAGTTTAAAAAAAACTCATAGTAGAGAAAATATACGATGAGGGTGAGAAATATTTTTGAAAAAAATAGTTTATAGCGAAAAGGTTTGGAAATATGATATGAAAAAGCAAAGTTTTTAAAGGTTTTTGAAAATACGATAACACAAAAATAGGTTTTATAAAAATTGTTTAAAAATAATGTTTTATAAAATAGTTTCCCTAAAACTTTTTTATAGAGGAAATTTTTGAAAAAAATGTCTAAATTTTTTTTAATACACTTTTTAGACAACATGGTTATCGTTATAGGAAAGAATTTTAAATAAAAAGGGTTTGAAAAGTAATTTTCAAAGAAACTAGTTTCAATAAAAAAAAAAGATATATTTTTTTTGAAATAGGATATAAAAACAAAGTTTAAAAATTTACTCCCAAAAAACTAGTTTATAAAAAAAATTTAAAAATAGTATATAACAAGGGTTTAAAAAACTATTTTATAAAAAAATTTGAAAATAGTACATTAGAAGGGTTTAAAAAATACTTTTAAATTTTTTTCTAAAGATAATTTTGAAAACAGGATATAAAAGAGCTAAAAATTGAGCACCAAAAAAAAAGAGCTTAAAATTTACTTATTAAACAGTCAGTTTATAAAAACAATTAAAAATAGGACAAAAAAAGGTACTAAAAATTTTTAAAAAGTTTTTAAAATAGGATATTGAAACAAGGTTTAAAAATCAATTCTTAAAATAAAAATCTAGTTTATCAAAAAATGTTTTGGAAACGAAGGAAGGGTTTAAAAAGTATATTTCAAGAAATATTTATTAAAAAAATTTAAAATAGAACACGTGCGTAAAAATTTCTTCTTTTTTTTTTAAGGCAAAACGGCATGCATAGGCATCACAATAGTGGAGGACATCCCAACTAGGTTGGCACCTCAACCACTATCAATCATCTGCAGCACACCCGATTTATTAATAAAAATCAAAGGAAACAGAAAAGCATGGGGGGGCATAAACCAACCCCATGAAACAATCAACTAAATCTAAAATTAGGAAGACCATTCCTATTACGAAAAAGGTCTTCCCCAATGAAGGGAGGATAAGAGTCCCACCAAATAAAACCCTGAGTAGACAAACCATGTGAGGCAAGTTTATCAGCACAACTATTGCCCTCACGATAGATATGAGAATAAGCAAAATTCATATTCCTAGATATAGACAAACAATTGGACCATCTATTTCTAAGACGCCAAGGGACAATGTTGATATTCTTGAAGGCCGAGATGACTAATTGAGAATCACATTCTAACCAAAGATGGTTCCAACCTTTATCATTAGCCAACTCAATTGCAAGCATGGCACCAATCAGTTCAGCCTGGAGAGCATTAGATACACCAATGTGGGCAGAAAAACAACCAAGCACATCCGCATCTTTATTCCTGAAGATGCCACCACAAGATGCAAGACCATGACAACCCATGGCAGCCCCATCTGTATTACACTTCACCCAGTTAAATAAAGGAGTATGCCAAAGCACCAATCTGATGGTAGGAGCCTTGCACAAGTGAGCATCCACTGAAAACTGATGCAAAATCCACAACTCAGTAGAATAGGGTGAAACTGAGCCCTTGCTAAGTCTACCCGACATAGAACAATTGGCAATAACAAGATTGATAGCAGCAGGGAATGATATTGTTGTATTGTCAAACCTTAGTTTGTTTCTACAATGCCAAACCACCCAAATAATGTTTGTGATCGCAGCAAGCACAAGATCTTTGGTCTGAGAACTCCACTGCTTGTTACACAAGTCTAAAGCAGATAACATGGAGGAGGAGTCCAAAGAGCATGAAAGGATGCTTCTCAACCAATTCCACAAAGCTGCAGCAAAAGCACACCCAAAGAATAAGTGTTCAGTAGTCTTCTCGGAGGCATAGCACAGATTGCAAATTGACACAACAGTGCAGCCCTTGCATCTTAAGTTTTCATCAGTAGGCATTCGGCCATGAAGAATTCTCCATACCAGAAAGGATTTCGAAGGGGGTATGCTGTTAGACCAAATAGACTTACCCCAAGGAAGAGGATGTCTCAAAGGATTCTGAAAAAGGAAAGCCTCCTTCAGAGATAAACTACCAGAATCAGAATTCCACCTGATTTTATCCTCACAGTTCTGGACAGGGATTGAGATCTTCTCCACTTCAGCCAAGAGAGCATGAAACTTCTGCAACAACACAGTAGGGAAACACCATTTACCATCCTTTATAAAATCACCAACCTTAGAATACAGCAAGGGATGAGCTTCAGCAGGAACATTAGCCATGGTAACTATTGGCATGGAAAGCCATGAATCAGTCCAGAAGTTAATACTGGATCCATTACCAATTTGCCAACATAAATTCTGCATGACAATAGGAAACCAATTTTTGATGCCAAGCCAAATGGAAGAGCTGGTATGATGATTTATACATGTTCCATTTCTGATAACTCTGGCTCGAAGGATGTTGCACCACTGATTTTTAGAGGAAACCAACTCCCAACTAAGTTTTAGCATAGCTGCATTGTTAATAGCTCTGATGGATCTTAGGCCTAACCCTCCATCCTGGATTGGAGCACAAACCTTACTCCAAGAGACAGTAACCACCTTCTTGGCATTAATGTTACCAGCCCAGACAAAACTTCTAATCCATTTGTCTATAGTTTTTAATAAGCTAGCTGGCCAGGAGTAAACAGTGAAGCTGTAAATCAACATACTATGTATGATGGAAGCCACCAACTGAACCTTGCCCATAATAGAGAGTAAGCAACCTTTCCAAGAGGCTAGTTTACTCTTGATTCTGTCAACAATAGGCTGGAGGTGAATTTTCCTAGGCTTCCTTTTGAATAAAGGAACCCCAAGATAGGTGAAGGGAAGGCAGCCAGAAGAGAAGCCAAGAAGATTAGAAATGGAGAGCTTCCTTGCAGCAGAGAGGGGACCAGCATAAAATTTGGATTTTTCAGGACTTACCACTTGACCAGAAGCTTGCTCATAGGCCCTAAAAAGAGAAACCAAACTTTGCAGACTTCTTTTAGTGCCTTTGCAGAAGATCAGCACATCATCAGCATAAAGAATATGACTAGGCATCCTATGACCTCTAGGACCAGTCATCAACTGGAGGTGACCCTCATTCACAAGCATGGAGATGCCCCTACTAAGGACTTCTTCAGCAAGGCAAAAGAGGAGAGGAGACAAAGGGTCTCCTTTCCTGACTCCCCTTTTGTAACTGAAGAAGCCATTGCCTTCCCATTCACAACTATGGAGATCTTTACTGAGTTCAGAATAACACTCACCCATTTGCAAAAAGCTTGATCAAAACCAAAAGCATCAAGGACTTTTGAGAAAGCCCCGATCTAAAGTATCAAAAGCCTTTCGAATGTCAATCTTTATAGCCAATTGGCCACCAAAAGATCTTTTATGAAGCAAGTTAATGACCTCGGATGCGAGAACACACACGATCCACAATCTGCCTTCCTTTGATGAAACCTCTTTGGTTGCTAGAGATGATTTTTGGGGCTACTATTGCCAGCCTATCAGCCATTACCTTGGTTATGATCTTGAACTGCAAATTAGCTAGTGCAATAGGCCTATATTGGTCCACTCTATCAGCACCTTGAACTTTAGGAATCAAAGCCACCACATTAGAATTTAGGTTAGGTAAGATCCAACCATCTTTAAAGAATTGAAGCACTGAATGAAACACATCATGAGAGATAATATCCCAGAAGTGCTAGAAAAAGTAACCCCCAAAGCCATCAGGGCCTGGAGCACCATTGGCATTCATTGAAAACACTACATTCTTAACCTCTTCCATGGATGGCAGCATGGTAAGCATGTCATTATCCTCACTAGAAACAAGCTTAGGAATACCTTGTCAACAAGATCATTGTTGTGGCACAGATTTTCTGATGCAAAAACAGCTTTAAAGTGGTTAAGGATATGCTCCTCTATTGCTGCAGGCTGGTGCAGAACTTGATCTCCCTGCATTAGAACAGATATTTTTTTTGTAACGTGCCTGATCTTGGTTGTTTTGTGAAAGAAAGCTGTGTTTTTATCCCCAAAGGCATACCAGTTCATTCTGGCCTTCTCCATCCAGAACCGCTCCTCACAGCAAAGAGCATTTTGTAATTGGATTTGCCTTTCTTTTTCCTGAGCTTGGAGACTGTCAGAGTAGCCAAACTGATTCATTTGATGTTGGATGTCATCCACCCCAGTCAATGCGTTTTTAACATTAGAATGAACATTACCAAAGACCAGTTTATTCTAGTCTCTAAGTCTCCTTTTGAGTAACCGCAGCTTTTGTGACAAGACAAACATGGGGCAGCCATAAATTTCTTCCTTCCAAACCTCAGAAACTACTTTGATGCAATCTGGATGTGAAGACCACATTTTCAAGAACTTAAAGGAAGGACCATGCTTACTACCATCTTTATCCAAAGATAATAATATAGGAAAGTGATCTGACTTACTTCTGGTAAGAGTACAGCAGGAAACACTCGACCAGAAATCAAGCCAGAGATCATTACTGATGGATCTAGCCAATCTACTTTCAGAAAAGGAGCTGCCTCTCCTACCATTGGCCTATGTGTATTGAGCACCACGGGTCTGCACATGATGCAGATTGGAAGAATCAGACCAGTTCCTAAAGTCCTCACAGGAAGTTCTAGAGGGAAGTCTGGAACCTCTATGCTCATGAGAGCCAAGGATAGCATTAAAGTCTCCAATGTGACACCAAGGTCCCGGATGAGATTGTTGCAAATTAGAGAGATCCAGCCAGAGCTGTCTTCTGACCACCACACTGGTTGCAGCATAAACAGCTGAGACAAAAATTTCCTGACCATCCTTCTCGAGGGAGAAAGCAATAAACTGATTTGAGTTGGCAATGATATTTGGAGTGTAAAAATCAGAACATAAGCACCAAAGGTTTGGCACTAAACCATTTCTATCATTGACAGCAAAGATCTTTAAATTCAAGCTATCCCAAAAGCCAGCAGGCACAGTATCATGAGCAATCTAAGGCTCTGATATGAACAAAAAATTAGGTTTATTCAAAAGGCAAAGCTTTTTTAAGACTAATCTTGTATCAATGTTACCAATACCTCTAGCATTCCAATAAAGGAGCTTCATTATGCAAAATTGATAGGACCAGCCCTTGATCGGGCCATAACATATTTAGCCTTGGCAGCTTCCTTTGTTTTCTTTTTCAAATGCTTCTTTTGTGACTTGGACAATACCATAGTAAAGTTCTCATTTAAGGTCTCCTCAGGAGCATCATCAGTCTCATCACTCCAAAACTTGGAGATTATTCTGATGTCTTTTTCTACCTGAGGAGGCATGCAGTGAAGCTGTGTAGCAAGCACATTACCTGATGTGTGAGCGTTAGTGGCAAAATCACTGCCAACATCTACAGAAGCAGAAGCAATAATGTTATCCGAAACATGACTCAAAGCTACATTGCCCTGGGGAGGAGTGTAATCATGCCTAATTGAATCTTCTTCTGGGGAAATCTGGTCATCCAAAGGAGAGAAGTGGGCAGCAGCAACAGGCTGTAAATCCACTACTCCATTGAATTCAAAAGATGCATCATGATGCTCCTTCTGAAGCTGTTCAACCTCAGCATTGGTTGGGATCCCAAATAAGTCATTAGCCCCTGGTTGGTCCATTACAGCCTGTAGGCCAGGATTACCAGAGATGCAACCTTGGCCAACACAAGTAGCTTTGGGGGGGGGGGGGGGGGGGGGTCCGCAATGATAATTGCCTTACCGTTGTCCAAAACATTAACAGCATTGACAACATAAACACTGGGAGTCTGCTTAGGAATATATTTATGTGTGGCACATCGATTTCTAGCAGGGGCTTTAACATAAGCCCTATCCGGGTTAAGACGACAACCCTCCAAAGAATGACCAATAGAAAGGCAATTAGAGCAAAACTGGGGGAGTCACTCATACTCAACCTCAACAGGGAAAGCAAAGTCTTCTCTTTCCACAATTATTTTATCTCTGAGAGTTCCCGAGAGATCAAGATCAATCAACACGCGTGCATAATGGCCAAAGGTTCTCTTTTTTGTAGCTTCATCCAGTGCAATTGGGACCCCAATAGCTCCACCAATTTCAAATAGAATTTTAGGACGCCAATATTCTCTCGACAAGCCATGGAAACGAACCCAACCTTGAAAATTCTTCTGCTTAATTGTTTTCGGGTTGAAGTCAGGAGTCCATGCAAAGACTCTCAAAACTCCTGGATTCAAACTCCAGGATCCTATTGATCTAAGGCTACGCAGATCATCCAAGGAACCAAAGCTAAATTCATAGAAGCCTCTACCAAGAGAAACCATGTTCCAGGAACCAGCCAAATTCCAAAGCTTTGATAACTTCGTGAGCAAGTCATCAACCCTAATAGGAGAGTCACCTTTAGAGAGAGTCAGACGACTAGGGAGAATGTTCTTGCAGTCTGCAACGCCCGCCTGGTATTCATCTTCGGATATCTTAATAGATAATGCATCCCCTAACAAGCGTGGTTTAGGCAGTTGACTGACAGGAATGTCACATGAGTTCTGAAGTGCCTAGGCGAACGTTTTCTCCTGTCGCAAGTTAGGAGGTTGGGACAACACTTTGTCATCGATAGCAACAAGGGGACGAGAAGAGGGAGGAGGGTCAGGAAGAAGGGAGACTAAGTCAGGGAACAGAAAGAACCATGGGCAGTTTGAGGCGATTGCCATGGTGCAACGGTGGTCACGAAGAATTCATACAACCCTATTAATAATATATAAGAAAGGGATTAAAAACATTTTTAAAAAACTAGTTCATAGAATAATTTTAAAAATAGGATTTTTTTTTTATATAAAAACCTTGTTTTTATAAACAAAAATACAAAAAATTATCAATCGCGATATAAAAATAAGGTTTAAAATTTATATCTCTTTTTTGACATGTTTAAAATTTATATCTCAAAAAATTAGTTTAAAGAAAAAAGAATAAAAACAGTATAAAGACGTGCTCTAAAGATTTTTTTCGAGAAACTAGTTTATAGAGAAATTTTTTAAAATAACATATACAAGTGTTTTTAATTTTTTTTTTAAAAAATGATATAAAGACGTGGTTTAAAAAATACTTTTCAAAAACTAGTTTATATAAAAATATTTTGAAAAAAGGGCATAGGAAAGTTTAAAAGTTGCAGTACATAGGAAAGGGTTTAAAAAACTTTTGAAAAAAAAAAAGTTTAATCAAAAGTTTTAAAAATAGGACAATAAAACAAGCTTTTGTTATTCCAAAATAGGATATAACACAAATTTTAAAAATTTCTTCTCAAAACAGTAGCATATAAAAAAAGTTTTGAAAATGGGATATAAAAACAAGGTTTAAACATTATTTATCAGAAAGCTAGCTTATAGAAAATAGAAAATTAAGTTTCTAAAAATAGCAATAAGAAAGGGTTTCAATTTTTTTTTCAGAAAATATGTTTATAACAAAAGCTTCAAAAACAATTTATTTAAAAATTACTTCTTTAATAACTAATTTATATTAAAAAATTGAAAATATAATATTAGATAAAAATACATTTTAAAACAAATTTTATTTAAAAAGTTTTAAAAATAGGATATAAGAACTAGTTTTGAAAATGACTTCTCAAATAAGTGAAATAACTAGTTAACGGAAAAATGTTTTGAAAATAGTCTGTTGGAATAGTTTAAAAATACATTTGAAAAACCATTTTACAAAAAAAAAGGTTTTTAAATAAAATACAGAGTTTAAAAAGTACTTTTAAAAAAATTATTTTATAGAAGAAAGTTTTTAAATAGAATATAAAATTGTTTTCAAAATACAATTCATAATACTAGTTTTAAAAATAAGATATAGAAACGAGGTTTAAAAAATAACTTTTGACAAAGTAGTTTATGGATAAAAGATTTGAAAACAAGATGAAAGTAGGATATAAAATAATTAAATCAAGGTCTACAATTTTCATCTTAAAGAACTATTTTGTAGATAAAAGAGTTGAAAACTGTATATAAGGAAGAATTGGAAAAAAAAAATCAACAAATAAGTTTATGAAAAAAAAAGTTTTAAAAAGTGGAATAAAAAAGGCTAAAAAACATAAGTGAAAAGTTATTTGAAAATGGTTATTGATAAAGAATAAAAAAAATATAAACGAATAATGAGGCTACCGGGAATTTAAAAATAATAAAAATACAAATACAATAAAAAATTAGATACTGATTTTAAAAATAAAAAAATAGATAGTGATTTTAAAAAAACTACTTTATACCAAAAAATGTTTAAAAATAGGATATAAAAGCAAAGTTTCAAAAAATACTTTTCAAAAATTTAATTTAAAGAGGAAAAGTTTTAAAAAAATGTATAAAATTGTTTAAAAATAAAGTTTATAAAATAGTTTCCCTAAAACTAGTTTATCGAGGAAACTTTTGAAAAAATGACAAAGTTTTTTTATAATACACTTTTTAAAAAACAAGGTTATAGAAAAAAGTTTGGTTAAAGTAATCTTTTTGTTCCTATACGTGACACTGATTTTCAATTTGGTCTCTATATGTAAAAAGTTATCAATTTGATCCCTATACGTGACACCGACATTCAATTTGGTCCTCACCGCTATTTGGTCCCTATATAAGAGGGACCAAATTACAAATTATTATCACATATAGGGACCAAATTGAAAATAATTGTCACATGTAGGGACCGATTTCAATTTTTTTGTTGAATTGGTCCATACATATGACAATAATTTGCAATTTGATCCTCTTATATAGGGACCAATTAGCGGCGAGGATCAAATTGAAAATCAGTGTCATGTATAGGGACCAAATTGATAACTTTTTACGTATATGGACCAAATTAAAAATCAGTATCACGTATAGGGATTAAAAGATTACTTTAACCAAAAAGTTTTAAAAAATGTAAAAAAAAAAAAAAACGGTTTGAAAAGTAATTTGCAAAGGAACTACTTAATATAAAAAAGTTTAAGGGTTTGAATTTTCCCACCTCTTTTATTAGGCTTGCCACCTCCTTCTCCCGATTTCTTCACCAAAATACCCTTCCCCTTCCTTTCTCAATTACCACCTTTACAACTTCTGGAAGGTGTACCACTTCCCACTCTTATCAACTACATTTCTTTTCTCGTGTTTTTTTCTCGTCACAACACTTTTGCTTACATGATCCACTTTTTTTAGTTCAAATTGTACTAGTATATGTCTAATTCACGCCATCATCTATTGAGTCCTGAATGTTATGTTATCTATTGATTAATCGTCTGTTTACCAAGCAGACAATCAAGGAGCCATGGGTTCGCAGCACCGACTTGGTACGCTGGCTTCCGCCGGAGAGACTAGCCAGAAAAACCACCGCCGTCGTTGAGAAAAAGGGTCAGTGTTGGTTCCAAGCCGATGAAAAATCCTTCGCTGCAGTCGTTTCTTCGTCCTTCGCCGCTTCCGCCCACCAGATCTGGCACCTCCTAGCCTCCATGAACCAGAACGACCAGCACGCAACATGCTGAGCCACTGTCATGTTGGCGCAACAGAGGGTGACGAGGTTCGCACTTGTAGCTGTTGATTCTGCTTAACTACAACGTCTAGTTTCGTCATGGTGACTGACCATGGAGAGTGGCTTCCGGTGTTACGGTGCTTCTGAGAAGAAGGGGAAGGGGGTTGAGGGATCGAGGTGGGTGGCAGAAGGCAAAAGGTATTTTTGTGAAAGAAATTTGGGGAGGAAGGTGGAGAGACTAACAAGAGAGGTAGGAAAATAAAAACCCAAAATCTAAAATTAAAATATAAAAACAATAAAAAGATTTTTTTTAAATCGGATATAAAAACAAAGTTTAAAAATTTACTCTCATAAAACTAGTTTATAAAAAATATATTTGAAAATAGTATATATAGCAGGGTTTAAAAAATTTTGGGCCAAGTTTTGCTTTAAAAAAAAAAGGGTTTAAAAAACTTTTCAAAAACTAGTTTTTAAAAATAATTGAAAATTAGATTTAAAAACAAATTATTCTTAAAAAAATTACTTTATAAAAAAGAAGTTTCGAAAATAATATATAAGCATGATTTAAAAATACTTTTTAAAAAATGTTTATAAAAAGACTTTTGAAAACCGGATATAAAAAAGCTTAAAATTTATAAAAAAAAATGGACATAAAAACAGGTTTTTTAAAAATATTAAAAAGGTTTTAAAATAGGGTATGGAAACAAGGTTTGAAAATTACTTCTCTAAAAGCTAGTTTATAGAAGGAAAAAAAACGTAGGAAGGATTTAAAAAGTACATTTCAGAAATTATTTTATGAGAAAAAGTTTTTAAAATAAAATACATAAGAGTTCAAAAAAAACTTTTCAAAAAATTTATTTTATAAAAGAAAGTTTTTAAAAATGTAACACCTCGATTTCTACTGTTTCGACTGTTTTCTGTATCGATAAACAAACATCTGTTTATATTTTTTTCTGAAACTTAGAAAATGATTTTGGGAAAACCAAAGTCATATTCATATCATACTTATTTTTATAAGTATACGGTGAAATTTTTAGTTGAAAATTCAGACGGAACCCGGTTTGCGTTTCACTGACAGTAAGATTTTACTTATCAGAAAACCTAATTTTGACCCGTGAACGAAATGGATAGCGTTTATATATCATTTCCAATGATATAGGTTATTTTTAAAATTTTCAAAATAAATATGTTATTATACTCGATTCGAGCGTAAAACCTAAATCAGGAGAATAACAGAGTCGGAAACGGAACTACGGAGACTGAACCGGACACCGGGCCACCGAGGGATACTTGTCACATGGTTGTGGTGAGTAGCGTGAGTCACCACTTATGACTCACCTTTGTCATGATTAATTTGTAAAATATCTTAGATATTTGTTATGTAAAAAGACTAAAATGCCCCTAAGTGTATTTAGAAACCCTAAACTACCCTTATGACTCATTAATACTTGCCCCCTCACTATCTTCTACTCATGGCAGCCCCTCCCCCCTCACACACTCTCTCATTCTTCAACTTCAACCAAGAACAACAAAGAAAACCATAGGTTCTTAAGTGATTCTTTGCAAGTTTGGATCAGTTTCTTCATCTTTTCTCAATCTTCAAGAGGTAACCACTCTTCTTTCATGATCATTCTTGTCTTAGATCCATTTATTTTTCCATTATCATCAAGTTTAAGTTCTTAGATCTAGAACTTTGGAAATTCCTAGAAAATCATAGAAAAATCATTTTCATATGATTCCAAATGCTATGAACTAGTTATGATCCCTAGTATCTTCATTCATGAGCATGTGTGAAAATAAAATTTCCTTCCCAATTTTCTATATGAGACCGAAACCTCACTTGTGAGGATGGAGGAGGTTTTGTTCCAATTTCAAGTTATAAGCTTTTCTAGTCCATTTCTTTCCATTGAATCATGTCCAAAAATAATTTTCTTCAACTTCATGTATGTCTTCAAAAAAAAATTGTAGAAAATCATAGGATGATTATTTTTGAGTTCTAGCAATTTTCGATACATCTCTACTACTCTAGGATCATGGATCCAAGAGTATGTAAAATTTTGAAACCCCTAGCCATTTTTTTCATTGTTGGTCGAATCTACCCACAAAATGGGTTTGATGATTTTTCTTCATTTTCAAGTTATGACAATTTTCCCTAGCTCTACACTACTCTAAGGTTATGGATCTAAGAGTATGTGGAATTTTGAAACCTCGAACCTATTTTCTTAGCTTGGGCCGAAACCATACCCATAGGGAAAAAATAGATATTTTCAAAGTTTAATTAGTTATGTGTTGTTTTGTGAAGGATTGTGTTAGTAGTTGTTGTTCGGAGTTCATGGAGGAAACTGGATTTGAGAAATCGAGACTTCGTTGAATCAGAACTTGAATCTTCAAAGGTAAGGGGAGTTTGCCTAAGGAGCTTCGATAACTATGTGTATAAATTGTTTGGTGTGTCTGTAATTAATGGTTATAGTTTGTGGTGTTTGTTTTAAAATTATTGCGTAATATTATGTGATGCATGATTTATCTGTGAAAGCATTCTATAAATTGCGATGTGTGAATTTATTGTTGATTGTGAAAGCATGTGATAAATTGTGTTGTATGAAATTTTTGTTGATTTTTATGATTGGCTGGAAGCCTGACACCGGTCGGTGCTTATTGAAAATTAAGGATAAAACGTTAAGAAGATTTAAGGCAAATATTATGTTTTTTAAAATTGGTGGATTTATCTTTTAAGTTAAAAATAACAATATTTTAATGAGTTTTAATAAAAGAATAAGTTAATGAACAACCGCGCGTACGTAACCATGAAAAAATTTCACTTTCACACTTTTTTCGAAAATGTAGAGAAAAATGGAAATAAAATCTTAATTTTTAAGAAAATATATTTTAAAAAAATGTTTTAAGATTGATAATAAATAATTTTTCAAGAAATAAGGGTTTTTGTTTACCTAACGGCAGTATGAGGAAAAACGATCTTTTTACATGAGGAAAAATAAATATATGGGTTACAAATGATTTTAAAAAGAATTAACAGATTTTCAGAAATAAAATAAAGGATTTAAGGGAAAAATGGTTTTCGTTACGTTTTAAAACGAGTTTCATCGGAAAAGGATTTTGTTGGAAAAGAATTTAAGAACAGCGAAAATTTCCGACAAACTTGGATAAGTTTCAGAGTTTTTGTTTTTGGTATTTGTGTTTCATTGAACGAAAATTCTTTGGGGAAAAATCAAGGAAAGGATAAGGACCTTGATTGCCGAGATGTCGGGCTAGTGTTCCTAAAAGGAAATTGCACTTGGAAGGGAAAGGAATTGGAATACCTAAGGAAGGGTAGTCAAGAGCTTTAAGCCTCGACAGAGGAAAAAAATGACAAAGAATAATTACGATAACAAAGGATTTTACATGCATAGTCTGGCAAACATGCCATATTTGGGCAGACATGCCTTGGGTATCGAGCTACAATTTCACAAAGGGTGAATTGGGTAAATTGGTTAGTTACGGACCAAGGATAAATTCTAGGGTCTTTGGGTCTTAGGGACATTTGGGCTTCGAAAATCCAGCGAATACTTGGGGCCTTGCAACCCCGGGTCGTGGAATTCGGTTACCCGACACGAATGTACTCAATAGGGAACTATTCCAATATTATTTTAGGTGCTCCATCATGATATTCCCTGAACAATTGGAGCCGGACCTAAATTTAGAGGCCGATCTCATGAGACAATTGTGTTAAGGGTATCACAGCCTAATCATTGCTCGGAGAAAGGAAGTTAGGAATCTCCGGAGAATAAAGGTCAAGAATCATAGGAATGGATATTGAAGTGTCATGCATTTTTGAAAAATTACGATTGGATTATCGGGTATAAATCCCATTGGTAGGAAATATTTATAATATGTACACATGATGTTTGTTTGAGTGTCGTGCATGTAGTTATCATGATGAAAACTCAATGATGGTATCTCACCCTTGCTTTATTTATTTTCATGTTGGGTTTCTACTATGCTTATATATATATATATATATATATATATATATATATATATATATATATATATATATATATATCCGAATACAGATGAGCCAAATGAGTCTGATATCGTACATGGGTATACGTTCCCTGCACTTTGACGAGACTGATGACAGAAGCGTGTGGAAGACTAACCTGGGTACTTCTGCGGGCGGGGAGTCTCGGGAGGATTTCCTAATGGGTATTCTTAAGTGTGGCCAGTTGTAGGATCCTGATTTGGGTTTAATTTTGGAAAATAGTACCGCTACCATATAGGTTTAGTTTATGTGCGTTTTCCTTATGCTATGGCTTAAAAAAATGATTGTAATATAAAGGGCCATATGTAAAACCTTATTAATGCATATATATGTTTTCGGTTGTTTGTTAATTATAACGGTTTGGGTTGTATCGTTTGAGGAAAAGAAAAAGAAAAAATTTATCACTAATGTTCAAGCAAGTTAAGAAATAGAGAAAATTATATTTTCCGAAAGCAACCAGCGTAATTATTTTCAATCTTTTAGTTTCAACATGTAGCGCCAAGGGGGTGTTACAAAAAAGTATATAAAAATAATCTCCGAAAAACTCATAATAGTATTTTATAGGGGAAGTTTTTAATTTTAAATAGGATATAAAATGAGGCTGAAAAAATTAGTTTGTAGAGAAAATGTTTGAAAATATGATATAAAAAACAATTTTTTTATAAAAGGTTTTTGAAAATAGGATATAAAAATAAGGTTAAAAAATTACAGCTAAAAACTAGCTTACAGAGAAAATTTTTAAAATACTAAATAAAAAGGGTTTAAAAAATACTCT
The DNA here is from genome assembly GCA_030762895.1 of Sophora flavescens. Taxonomy (NCBI): domain Eukaryota; kingdom Viridiplantae; phylum Streptophyta; class Magnoliopsida; order Fabales; family Fabaceae; genus Sophora; species Sophora flavescens. The sequence goes on from CM061063.1 coordinate 60,389,106, forward strand.
TCATAAAATTTGTGTATATAAAGAAAAAAAAAAGGATATGCATAGGGCTTAAAAAGTAATTTTCTAAATACCTGTTTATACAAAAAAAAAAGTTTTAAAAATAAGATATAAAAACAAAGTTCAAAAGATTCTTTCAAAAAACTAGTTTATGGAGAAATTTTTTGAAAGAAGTGTATAAAAAGTGTTTAAAATGCACCTTTATAGAAAAGTTTTGAAAAATAAAATGAAAACAAGTACAAATATAGAAGAAGAAAAAAAATTAAAATTAAAAAAAGAATAGAATAGAATATTTGAAAAATGGTTATTTTATATTGATAGAGAAACATAAAAAAAACACATAAAAGAATGATGGGCCCGAGAATTTAAAATTAATTTAATAATGATAATAATAATAATATAAACAAAACTTACAAAATAACAAATTAGAAATAAAACAAACATAAAAAATATACAAAACAACATAAAACAAAAATAATATACAATATAGCAAACAAAAAAAAAACAATATATAATACACAGATAACAATATACAAAATAGTATACAAAAAAAAAAAGAACAAGAATAAGAAGGATTAAAAAAAAACAGAGTAGGAGAAGGAATATACTTACCACTAAGGTACCAAGCCCTGATCTGACAAACCAACATTGTTGCAAACTTGACAATGAGTAACAGAATTCACACTCAGCTTCTGATAGTTGTTGTTGTCCTTGTCCAGCTCATTCCCAAATGCCTTGGTTGCCACTCTCCTTATCTCATCTCTGCATTGGTGGATGACCACACCTTTAGTTTATATTTCTTAAATACACCCCCAACAACTATACAGGTTCAAACATTACATCTTTTAAAAACGAGTTGTTATTTGAACACAAAATTTAGACATTGTATGTGACACCGTATATTTTTGTTTATATCTCTCACTTACTTTTATCATCTTTGTATACACGCATTTCAAGAATACCAACAAAAAGCAAAGGGGTCACCATTTGGTGTCCCCATTTTGTGTTCAACAAACATTACTGTTTAAAAACAATGACGTCCAAACACCACAACCAAACTTCACTTTACCACCCTAGTTTATTCATCCAATTGCAACCCCACCCCCAAAATCAAGGGTACTTTATAAATTAAGCACCCTCTGATTTAACATATTTTTTTAATGTCACGCCATCCTCCAAGTTCTGTTCACTCCCATTGTAACGCCCTGATTTCTGTGTCCTTCTGTAGCAGTAAATACATGTGTATATGTATTTATTTTTGATAAAAATCCAGAGAGTGATTTTAAATAAACTAAAATCATTTTCTTATGTTGTTTTATCATATGGAGTCACGGTTAAATTTTTGGTTGAAAATTAAGACGAAAGCCGGTCTGCATTTTCACTGCTAGTACAAGTTTACTGAGCAGAAAACCTAATTTTGAACCGTGAACGAAACAGTTAGTGTTTTTGTGATGTTTTGTATGATATTGGAAATTTTCGAAAATTTGAGTTTGGAAATAAAATATAATATTTATTCCGGGTGAAATACCATCGGAAACTTGAACCAGATATGCAATGGATCAGAAAATGGAGCCCAAAATAAGTGAAGTGGCTTGATGGGATGTGATGGACATGGGTTATGACACACTCCAAAAGTGTAATCATCACATTTTTCAAATTATATCATATTATATTCTAAAAACCCATTTTTCTCTCTCTTCTTCAACAAAACAAGGCATAAGCCAAAACTTGGACATCAAGACTTGCCCCCACCTTCTCTTTCACGCCAATCTCACCCCTCCCTCTATAAATACCCATTTCATTTTCTCTTCATCACTTTCCTACTTCTTTTCTTTCTCATTTTTTAGTTTCTAACACTTAAAGTTTCCATTTTTACTTAGTTGCAGGCTTCAAGTTCTGCATACTTTTTCTTTCTAGTTTCAAGGGTAACACTCTCATACTCTTCCCTTGCAAGTTTTTCACTTATTTCATGAATTTACTCTATGTTTTCTTAAAAAGTTCTAACAACCAAAGAGGTTTCATTAAAGGTAGGCAGATAGTGGATTGTGTGTGTTTTGCATCTGAGGCTGTTAACTTGCTTCAGAAAAGATCTTTTGGTGGACAATTGGCTATAAATATTGACATTCGGAAGGCTTTTGATACTATAGACTAGGGCTTTTTGCTGAAAGTTCTCGATGCTTTTGGTTTTGACCAAGCATTTTGCAAGTGGGTGAATGTTATTTTGAACTCTGCAAAGGTCTCTATAGTTGTTAATGGGAAGGCAGCTGGCTTCTTCAGTTGCAAAAGGGGCGTCAGGAAAGGAGACCATTGTCTCCTCTCCTCTTTTGCCTTGCTGAAGAAGTTCTCAGTAGAGGCATCTCCATGCTTGTGAATGAGGGTCACCTTCAGTTGATGACTGGTCCTAGAGGTCATAGGATGCCTAGTCATATTATTTATGCTGATGATGTATTGTTCTTCTGCAAAGGCACTAAAAGAAGTCTGCAAAGTTTAGTTTCTCTTTTTAGGGCCTATGAGCAAGCTTCTGGTCAAGTGATCAGTTCTGAAAAATCCAAATTTTAAGCAGGGTTCCTTTCTGCTGCAAGGAAAAACACTATCTCAAATTTGCTTGGCTTCTCTTATGGCTGGCTTCCTTTCAACTATCTGGGTGTTCCTTTATTCCAAGGGAAGCCTAGGAAAATTCATCTCCAGCCAATTGCTGACAGAATCAAGAGTAAACTAGCCTCTTGGAAAGGATGTTTACTCTCTATTATGGGCAGGGTTCAGTTAGTCTCTTCCATCATACAAAGTATGTTGATTTATAGCTTTACTGTTTACTCTTGGCCAGTTTGCTTACTGAAAACTGTTGACAAATGGATTAGATGTTTCGTCTGGGCTGGTAACATTAATAACAAGAAGGTTGTTACTATTTCTTGGAGTAAGGTTTGTGCTCCAATTCAGGAAGGAGGGTTGGGATTAAGATCCATCAGAGCTATTAACAATGCACCTATGCTAAAACTTAGCTGGGAGTTGGTCTCTTCTCATAATCAATGGTGTAGCATTCTTCGAGCCAGAGTTAGAAATGGCACCTGTGTTAGTCATCATATCATCTCTTCCATTTGGCTAGGCATCAAGAATTGGTTTCCAACTGTAATGTAGAATTTATCTTGGCAAATTGGGAATGGCACCAGTATTAACTTCTGGTTTGATCCATGGATTTCCATGCCAATAGTTACCATGGCTAATGTTCCTGCTGAAGCTCACTCCTTGCTGTGTTCTAAGGTCAGTGACTTTATCAAAGATGGTAAATGGTGTATCCCTGCTGTGTGTAACACCCCCCCCCCCCCCCTTGGGCATTACTTTATAAACACGTGCGGAAATAAAATTAAAAGGATAATTTGCTGGTTGCTTTCGGAAAATAATTTATATAAGTACATAAGCGTCTGAAATTGGGTATAAAAAATTTTATCACGACTCCAAACCTAAGCCTTGATCGACACACGGGCTTACTATCCTAGCCTGGAAAGCCTATTTAATTTAAAGATATACTTGAATTAAAGTTAGTATTTTTAAGAAAATTTCGACAGAGTCTCCTCTGTAATTCGGACATCCCAGATAAAAGAACACCTGCTAAAATAATTACATTTTCATTCCAGAATTCCAGTTACACCAAATACAATCAGGCAGTAATATGCTAAAAAAATAGTTACATCAATAAGCTATACATGACCAAAAGAAACAGCTTAGGTTTTCATTCAAACGATATGCTCTCCGAGCCATAAACATTCCATTTTAAAATAAAAGCTCTTTGAGCCATACTCATACATACTATCAAAAATAATCTAAGTCTCAAACCCTAAGCTGGTCATTCTAAAAGTTATTCCTGAGGAAAACTCACGTGGTCATTCCACAATCAAGTACTTCATCAAACAACCAGATCTAAGTCTCTGAGTGACTTAGGGAGACTCCTCTGCACCATCTATACTAAAGTACCCAGGGTACAATAGCAAACTAGAAGAAACCTGATATATCTGTAAGGGTGAGATAACGACAAATGGATATATCACACAACAACCATATACATGATACATACATCACCTCAGCACATTAACATTTAATTGTTATACAGAGATAAAATGACAAGTGTCGTATCAGTGGGTCTCATGCCTAAATCAATCAGTTTTATAAAGAAAATGCATGACACTTCAATCATCAGGCTCTAAACTTAATCTCATGAGATATCAACATCGTTTTATCATTAAGAAAGAAAGAGCTGATTAGGCTCATATGCCCCGTTTGGCAAGTTGTCTCCGTCACCTCATGCGCCCGGATCAACATCATCACGAATCCCTTATAACGGCCATTCGGATGTATTCCTGATATGCCTCTGGCCATCTAGTTTCCAGCTAGAAAAGGGGTAGATTTTGTGCCTAATCGGGCGAGTCAACCTCGCTAATCTGCCAAATTGGCCTTGTTTTGTTCCTAAGTTAGAATTTGATTCGTTTAATGCATTTTTAGTAGTTTTTAGTTTATTTTGAGTAGAATTACGCTTTTCGTTTCCTTTTATTGTTTCGGGTTAAAAGTCAAGCTCTTAGAGTCAAGGAAAATGAAGAAAACAGTGGAAAAGCAATTCTGGAAGTTTCGCCTCACGAGACAGGATCTCGCCTCGCGAGCCTGAAGACCAGCCTGAACAGCAACAGTCGCCCTTTTTGTCTCACCTCGCGAATCACCATCTCGCCTCGCGAGCCTGAAGGCCTGACTGTGCCAGAGATGTCACCCTTTCTGTCTCGCCTCGTGAATCACCATCTCGCCTCGCGAGAAAACCAATCTCTAAAGATTTGATTCATAAGATTCGCCTCGCGAACCAGGTCTCGCCCCGCGAGTGGGCGAGACTCAGAACCTCTATTTATAGGCTGTTTTAGGGCAGATGAGAGAGACCCTTTTTGTTCACCACTTGTTTTAGATCGTTTTTGAGACAAATCCTTATTCTCTGGAGCTGCCTCTCCCTATGTTCTTTTCCTATTTTACAATTATGATGAACTCCAATTGTTTGTGCGTTGTTACAAGCATGAGGAACTAATTCCCTTGTCTAAGGGAACAATGAAACCACCCATGACGGTGTAGCGTTCAATGTGATGTATGTTTCCCTCCTTTACCTCAATTCATGTTTTCCAATTCTGAATTTATTGCATTGATCATAAGCATGCATGATTGACTAGTTAACGTGATGAGGCTTGATAGGTAATTCGCGTTTAGAACTTGAATTGGGATCACTGATTGAATATTGCACGAGAGTGAGTAGGAGATCAGTGCAACCTTATAGGGAACAAGATTTAATAGAGTTTGATGACTGGGTTATGTGACCGTAGCAAGTAATTAACTCAATCGTTGAATACGTCCTATTGAGCACGATAGTGTCATTAAGAGAATTTGGGGGTCCTGGTTGACATTGCAATTGAACTTAGGGAGGGGATCATCATCACTTGGGTGCTATGCGTGATTGGGTAGGTGGATTTGTGACCTTAGATGTTTAATCCAGATTTTAATTCTTATCTTATCTTATCGCTACCTACTTTATCTCTAATTGATTTGTTGATTTAAATTGCTATCTTATTTCCTTTCTCTTCTCAACCACTTGCTTTTACTTGGTCAAACGTATCGAATTTCTTGCAAATTGGTAGAATTGGTAGCCCAATCCCTGTGTCCGACCTCGGTAATTACTTACCGTGTTTATTACTTACGACGACCCGGTACACTTGCCGGTGACTCAACAAGTTTTTGGTGCCGTTGCCGGGGATTGGCACAACCAAGTTTCCTAATTTTTGGGAAGTTTGATTATTTCGTTAAGCTATTTTTATTTTTATTCTCTGTTATTTATTTACTATTATTTCTCTCTACTTCTTTGATTCCACTTGGTCTTGCCTAGTTTTTGTATGCGAGGTACCCTTTCACAAGAGGACTTGCTATTTGATTCGGAGATCACCAAGACCGAGAAGTGATTAAGGAAAGAAGCCAGAGAACGAAAGAGGCTTGAAGCAATTAATTTTGAGGGGATGACCGAAGCAAACCCTACTCCTGCTCCTCCTCCTTACAAGCCTCTCTTCGAGTACAATCTACCCAATTTGGATGATTGTGCTTCTTCTATCGTGAGGGGTAACCTCAATACAGATTCCTTCAGAGTGGAAGGATATGTCACAGCCCATATCTGTGAGAATCAATTTGATGCGGGTGGCAAACAAGACCCTCATAGACACATCACTCGCTTCCTTGAAGATTGTGACTTGTAGAAGACAAGAGGAGTTTCTCAAGATGAGTTTCGCTTGCGGCTATTCCCTCTCTCTCTTAGGGATACCGCTCGCGATTGGTTTGACAGCTTGGATCATAATAGTATCACAACATGGGAGCAAATGGCCCAAAAGTTCCTCACTAAATATTTTCCTCCTCAGAAAGCGGCACAAGCAAGAGTAGCCGTCACATCTTTCAGGCAGATAAAAGATGAATCTTATAATGAAGCATGGGAGAGGTATAATGTGCTCTTGAGAAGATGTCCTTTGGCCTTCTTTGACCAGGTCTCCAAGGTTCAACATTTCTTTAACGGGTTAAGGGGGCGCTACCAGATGAATTGTGATGCCGCAGTGGGCGGTTCTTTTTCTTATTTATCAGCTGAGGATGGATGGGCGTTATTGGAGAAGATGTCGAACAATGATTACAACCGTGGTAGGGAAACCTCAAGTGGAGTCAGTTCTGCAACAATAGAAGCCATTCTAGAGCAAAATAAACTGTTGAAGATGCAAAATGCGGCATTGTCTGGGAACAAAAAGGTTAATGTGATACACGAAGGAATGCCTCCGGGTTGTGATAATTGTAATGGAGATCATGACATTCAGAGTTGTCCGTTCAACTTCTCTCAAGAACATGTGGACTCATGCCACAATTTCTATGACAGCGTGCCCCAGAACAACTATCAGAGGAACAGACAGAATGATTACAGTCAAAATCAGAATAAGGGTTATATGAGGAGAGACCATCCAGGTTTCGCTTGGAGTAATGCTAGTGGTGGTCTAGCCGGGCAACAACAATCTCAACAGAATCAGAGGCCAAACTATGGAATCCATCAACGCAATACTCAACAGGCTCTTCCAGGGCATAATCAATTGCAAACAACAGATGGTGGAAGACAACCTTGGGAGTTGGCTATAGAAAAGATGAATGCGGCAATTGAGAAGTTGTCAATCAATACAAGCACAGCCATTGACAAGTTGGCAACTCATACAGGGTCGGCAATTCAGAATCTAGAGACGCAGATGGCTCAGCTCGTAAAGCAACTAAATGAGCGTCTCCCAGGCACTTTCCCAGGTGATACCGAGAACAACCCTAAGAACCAATGCAATGCCATAACAACTAGAAGCGGTAAGGTGTTGGGATCTAACAGGGGTGCAACTAGTTCTCAGGAAGCTGAGGCCTCGGAGCAACCACATGTTGAGGAAGAGCAACCTAAGAAAGAGGAGTTGGCAAGTGACAAGGCACCGGAGCAAGGGGGAAGGTTAAAACTTGTAGATGAAGAGTTCCGAAGAAAGAAGTGGGTTGAACCCAAAGACCTCCCGCCCTTCATGAAGGTACCATATCCGGAAAGATTGAAGAAGCCTCTACAAGATAAACAGTTCAATAAATTCCTTGATGTCTTCCGCAAACTTCAAATTAACATTCCATTTGCGGAAGCCTTGGAACAAATGCCATCTTATGCCCGATTTATGAAGGAGCTTCTCTCCAAGAAGCGGAAAATAGTGGATGAGGAAACGGTTCCTTTTACCGAGGAGTGTAGTGCCATTCTTCAAAGAAAACTACCTCCAAAGTTGAAGGATCCCGGTTCTTTTTCTATACCATGCACCATTGGCGAGATGACTCTAGGAAAGGAATTGTGTGATCTAGGGGCAAGCATCAACTTGATGCCCCTCTCTATGATGAAGAAGTTGGGGATCAAATAAGCCAAAGATACACGGATGTCACTCCAACTAGCCGATCGTTCTATAAAATATCCTTATGGGTTGGTCGAAGATTTGTTAGTGAAGGTGGACAAGTTCATATTTTCGGCGGATTTTGTGGTGCTTGATATGGATGAAGACGCCGAGATCCCTCTCATATTGGGTAGGCCCTTCTTGGCCACTGGGCGTGCTTTGATAGATGTGCAACAAGGGAAACTCACCCTAAGGGTGCAAGATGAGAATGTAGTCTTCAATGTCTTTGAAGCAATGAAGCACCCCGCTGAGAGGTCGGATGTGTATCGAGTGGATATGGTGGACTCAATTGTCAAGGCAAAGGCCACTAGAGAAGTGGTCGCGCTGTCGCGTACGCACCAAAAAGCGAGCGATTTACAAAATATGTAGATAGGGGAGCGACAACTCGAGTATCGTCTCACAAGGACTCTTGGGTTGTTGTTATTAACACAAAAAATCAGTTTTTTGGGGGGGGGGGGGGTGGGGGGGTTGGATATGAAATAAAATAAAGAAAACAAAGCAAAAACAGAGCAATAAAAACAGCAGTTAAGAGATTATCAAATAAACTAAAGACGATTAATCTATTGTTCTCAATTTCCCAACTATCATCGGTTCATGTAAATTCCAAGCCCTAAGCAGATTCTAATCCCCTTTCGGTTGTAGCAACAATTAACAAACGAAATCGCTACTACGAGATATATGTTCCTATTCCCGAATTAAACAAACGGGGTTAAGCCCTCATGAACTAAACGAACATGAACGAACACACGCGAATTAAACAAACGCGATTCAATATAGGAACATAATATCACCGAAATAAATCAACACAACACTATACACTCCTGAATTAAACAAACAGAAATATATAGCATAGTATTGAAAGAGAATAGCAAACAAACCAGGAATTACAGAACCTCAAGCGTAAATGGAAACCAATCGCAGTAGATTAATCAAGGAGACTAGTTCTCCATTACAAAGGAAAAACAAAGCATTAAACCTAAATTCGTAGTAGTCCTATTCTAAAAGAAAAGAAGATAAACTACTACTAAAACTGACTAACTGCAATCTGCCATAGAACAACAATTTATATATGTGAGTTCTACGCGAGCTCGCGAGGCGAACACTGCCTCGCGACGCGAATATTATGAACAGTCTGCAATGTTTGGTCTTCTCGCGAGGCGAAGTACGGCTCGCGTGGCGAGGAATGGAAAAGTCATGGCTTCTGGTCTTCAGTCTCGCGAGGCGAGAGGTGGATTCACGGGGCAACACAGAAATCTTGCATTTTTCTGGAACAGTCACGCTTCAGGTTCGCGAGGCGAATGCCTTCTCGCGGGGCGAAGAACTCCAGAATTATTTCTTTTTATTACCTGCAAACAAGGATTAACAGTAAGTACTTTATTTGACTCTAAATCAGCTAAATTAACCTAAAAACACTCTAAAGACTCAAAATGCTGCTTAAAGACAATCAAGTCTAATTTGGGCGAAAATGATATATAATTAGCACAAAACCCTGGTCATACTAGTCATAAAACTAGATGAGCCAGAGGCTGATCAAAATACCCCAAACTTAAACTTTGCTTGTCCCCAAGCAAACTAAAACTCAAAAACTTAAAAAGACTCAAGACATGGCAAGCTTAGAAGATTTAATCAACTTTGCACAAATTTCAAGCAATTCATCAAAACAATTCTTCCTTCAATGTTCCCCCCTTTTTAAACAAAGTAATCCCCACAATCATTTATTCTGAACAATTGAGAATTTCATCATTCAAACAATCATTAATCTAAGCAGGGGATCCAAGTTACACACAAAAGGGAGATCACCAAATTCAAACAACTGCCTTCCTCACAAGGGAATTTAGTGTTTCACTCAATCGCTCAGTTTTTGTATAGGTTATCAACATTTCACTCAATTCACCTTTCAGAGCACTTCCCATAAATTTGATTTTCATCTCAAAATGGTTCCCACGGAAAACATGCATGCAACATCAAAAGGTCTTTTATGGGTTATAATGGGGCCTGGCTAAGGGTAGGATATACAAAGGTACTGGGCTGAAGTCCCTAGGAACTAAGAGAGCATGAGCTTTTTACACTTTGAATTTCACTCAAGTTCTTTTTTTCATTTTTCATTTGCCTTGGGTGACTACAGCCCCTTTCCTTCTTTAGATAATCTTTTTTCTTCTTTTTTTTTCTTTGACATTTTTGTTCTTTTATTTCTTTCTTTCTTTTTTTTTCTGCTTTTCTTTCTTTTCTTTTCTTTTCTTTTTTTTTTTCCTCAGGCTCCAACCTTTTTATTATTATTTTTTTTCTTTTTCCCAATCCTAAACAACACATCACACCTTGTAGCCACCCAAACTTAGTTTCTTGCAAACATTCTCTTGTCAAGATTCCATGCTCTCCTAATCCTAAGATTGGGTTAACATGGTTTTCCAGATTTTAGCTTATAACATAAGGTCAACAAGAAACAATAGGCTAATTAGGCTCAAAGGGGCTAACTAGGAAACATGCATTAGGGATGGTTATTTTAGGCCAAGTGGTTATTTATAAAGAAAATGCCTAAATCATTTGAAGCAAACACATAAACATGCAAACCATAAAGAGATTCAAGCAAATTCGGGAAAGTGCAACTCGAAAGTGATTCTCACAGTCAAAAACATGCTGGTGGCTCAAATCCTCACCTGGACATTTTTGCAAATTGTTTGACAGAGATTCTATCCCTAGTGTGTGCTTCCCATCACCCCAAACTTATCATAAATCATGCCATTAAAACAAAATATCTCAAAGTTCAGTTTTCAATCACATTGGGATCACTTTTCAAAAACAAAAATTTTTTCAACCTAAGGGGAATCATCAACAATAACATGCAATCCATCTATGCAAATTCAACTAAAATCCAATAAACTTGCCAACACAAGACTCAACTCACAAATACTCCTGATCTTCTCAAATTATTCAGGAGCTAAAAGAAAACAAAACAAAAATAAAGCAAGGAAGAAACTAACAACAAAATGAAAGTAAACTAAAGAGAAAGGGTTTAAGAAAACTCATTGGGGCGGTTCCACCGGGATCCCACTGTCTGTGATACAGTGGCCACGGAATGCTCAAAGTACGATATGATCCTCCCGGATCCCATGGCATGCAGCATAATGCCCATGTGATAGACAAAGGACGGAAGCTTGTTCCATGGTCCCCTAACTTGCAGCCTTGATATGAAGGTGAGTGCTTGACAATCATGGTAACTTCGCCAAGTGCGACGGACTTCTCACTTCCTCTTTGGTCAAGGTCGACCTCTTTCTCAATAAAGTCCTCCCAATAAAATCGGGGTTCAACCTCTTGGACTGGCCATGGTGCAAAATCCAGAGGCTTGAACTCCATCACTGGTTGTTCCACAGTGGGAGGTGACAAACAGGTAGAGAGTGTTGCTGGTGCTGCTTCAACTTCTGCACGCTCTTCATTCACTGTGCTAACGAATCCATCACCTGTTAAACCTGCAGAATTCTCAGCACACACCACAGAAAGGTTAGAGTTAGTACAATCAGTAGATATAGTACAATAAACTGAATCAGTAAAGGTCTGAATGTCTGGAAATTCAGCACACAATTCATCAATCCCATCACTTTCAACACATGCATCTAATTCCAAAGGTTTTTCATCATCCTCAAGCTTATTGCCTTGATTGGAAGGATGGATTGCATAAGCTCGAGGCAAACCAGTATCTTCTTTCAGAATGGGGCATGCATCAAATAGGTACACAGGAGAGCCGCACATGCCACACAACCTTGCATGCTGAACCTTATCCATTACCAATTGCCTCACCAAGGAAGTGAGCCTATCAAGTTTATTCTCAAGGGTCTGGATAGAAGAAGAGCTATGGACCTCATTTACACCAATCATGTCAAAACCACTGCTAAACTCATAACTTCCAGCAAAATTAGAATAATTTATGCATGGTGGTGGTGTACTAAAATCAGGATAATATATGCATGGTGGTGGCTCATAATAAACATTAGGCATATCACCAAACAGGAAATTATCCATAGCAGTACTAAGATTCATAACCAAACAAAGCAGTCAAAACTAATTCAGCAAATAGATTTTTATTTTTTTTTCTGTCAATAACAACAAGAGTTCCCCGGCAACGGCGCCAATTTTTGGTCGCGACGCGCCAAAGAGCGAGCGATTTACAAAATATGTAGATAGGGGAGCGACAACTCGAGTATCGTCTCACAAGGACTCTTGGGTTGTTGTTATTAACACAAAAAATCAGTTTTGGGGGGGGGGGGGGGGGTTGGATATGAAATAAAATAAAGAAAACAAAGCAAAAACAGAGCAATAAAAACAAAGCAGTTAAGATATTATCAAATAAACTAAAGACGATTAATCTACTGTTCTCAATTTCCCAACTATCATCGGTTCATGTAAATTCCAAGACCTAAGCAGATTCTAATCCCCTTTCGGTTGTAGCAACAATTAACAAACGAAATCGCTACTACGAGATATATGTTCCTATTCCCGAATTAAACAAACGGGGTTAAGCCCTCATGAACTAAACGAACATGAACGAACACACGCGAATTAAACAAACGCGATTCAATATAGGAACATAATATCACCGAAATAAATCAACACAACACTATACACTCACGAATTAAACAAACAGAAATATTTAGCATAGTATTGAAAGAGAATAGCAAACAAAACAGGAATTACAAAACCTCAAGCGTAAATGGAAACCAATTGCAGTAGATTAATCAAGGAGACTAGTTCTCCATTACAAAGGAAAAGCAAAGCATTAAACCTAAATTCGTAGCAGTCCTATTCTAAAAGAAAAGAAGATAAACTACTACTAAAACTGACTAACTGCAATCTGCCATAGAACAGCAATTTATATCTGTGAGTTCTACACGAGCTCGCGAGGCGAACACTGCCTCGCAACGCGAATATTATGAACAGTCTGCAACGTTTGGTCTTCTCGCGAGGCGAAGTACGGCTCGCGTGGCGAGGAATGGAAAAGTCATGGCTTCTGGTCTTCAGTCTCGCGAGGCGAGACGTGGATTCGCGGGGCGACACAGAAATCTTGCATTTTTCTGGAACAGTCACGCTTCAGGTTCGCGAGGCGAATGCCTTCTCGCGGGGCGAAGAACTCTAGAATTATTTCTTTTTATTACCCGCAAACAAGGATTAACAGTAAGTACTTTATTTGACTCTAAATCAGCTAAATTAACCTAAAAACACTCTAAAGACTCAAAATGCTGCTTAAAGACAATCAAGTCTAATTTGGGCGAAAATGATATATAATTAGCACAAAACCCTGGTCATACTAGTCATAAAACTAGATGAGCCAGAGGCTGATCAAGAAGCCTATGGTTCTTCACTTGCACGAGTGTTGGTAGAATCCCATGATGATGATAGTGAGGAAGAAGACCCTTTGGGGGATGAGGACTATCTTGAGTGCTTAAAAAACATGGAAGCCTTACCGAGTCTCCCAAAGGATGAATATGCAAAGGAAAAGCTCAACAACGAAGGAATGGAAGAAGATATCAAAGCACCGGAGTTGAAGCAACTCCCAACCCACTTAAGGTATGCATTCTTGGGGGAGAAGGGACAACATCCGGAAATCATTTGCAATGCCTTGAAAAAGGATGAAGAAGAAAAGCTATTGAGAGTTCTTAGGGAACACAAATCCGTCATTGGGTGGAAGATTTTGGACCTAAAAGGTATAAGCCCTTTCCTATGCATGCATAAGATTTTGATGGAGGATGATTATAAGCCGGTGGTTCAACCACAAAGACGGTTAAGTCCCATCATGAAAGAAGCTGTGCATAAGGAAGTGATTAAACTTTTAGATGCCGGAATCATCTATCCAATCTAAGATAGCAATTGGGTTAGTCCAATTCATGTGGTCCCAAAGAAAGGTGGCACAACCGTGGTGGTCAATGAAAGCAATGAATTGATCCCAACAAGGACCATCACAGGGTGGAGAGTATGTATCGATTATAGAAGGCTAAATGAGGCAGCAAGGAAAGATCACTTCCCTCTTCCCTTCATTGATCAAATGCTTGAAAGATTAGCCGGATATGAGTACTATTGTTTCTTAGATGGTTACTCCGGCTATAATCAAATTGTGGTGGATCCTCAAGACCAAGAGAAGACGGTCTTCACTTGTCCCTATGGAGTCTTTGCCTATAGGAGGATGCCCTTTGGATTGTGCAACGCTCCTGCTACTTTCCAAAGGATGCATGCTTTCTATTTTCTCGGACATGGTGGAGAAATGCATTGAGGTGTTCATGGATGACTTCTCGGTCTTTGGGACCTCATATGACAATTGCTTGAAGAACTTGACTTTGGTGCTTAAAAGGTGCCAAGAGACTAACCTTGTGCTCAATTGGGAGAAATGCCACTTCATGGTCAAGGAAGGTATAGTCTTGGGGCACAAAATCTCCCAAAGGGGGATTGAGATTGATAAAGCCAAGATTGAGTTGATTGAGAAGCTTCCCCCACCAACCAATGTAAAGGGGGTGAGGAGTTTCTTGGGTCATGCCGGGTTCTACCGGAGATTCATCAAGGACTTCTCCAAAGTCGCAAAGCCGCTTTGTGACCTTCTTGCGAAGGATGTATCCTTTGAGTTTAATGCTTCTTGTTTAAATGCTTTCACTATTTTGAAAAATATGCTTGTCACTGCACCCATAATCACTGCACCTAATTGGAATTTACCATTTGAAATCATGTGTGATGCTAGTGATTATGTGGTAGGGGCTGTTTTGGGACAAAGGGTGGAAAAGTTAGCTCATGTCATTTATTACGCAAGTAAAGTTTTGAATGAGGCACAAGCTAATTATTCCACCACTGAAAAGGAACTACTTGCTGTGGTTTTTGCTTTAGATAAGTTTAGATCCTATATTGTGGGGTCTAATATTGTTGTTTTCACCGATCATGCGGCCATAAAATACTTGATGACAAAACAAGAGGCCAAACCTAGATTAATTCGGTGGATTCTTCTTTTGCAGGAATTTGATCTAGAGATTAAGGACAGGAAGGGATTCGACAATGGTATGGCGGACCACTTATCTAGGTTGGTCAATCCCGACACCGAGGAGGAATTGTTAGACATCAAGGAAGAATTTCCCGATGAAAAACTGTTTGCACTCATTGAAAATTTCTCTTCTTGGTTCGAGGACATGGCCAACTTCAAATCTTCAAATGTGGTTCCTCAAGGTTGGACTAATCAACAAAGGAAGAAGTTCTTCTCGGATGCAAAGTATTATGTGTGGGATGACCCCTATCTTTTCAAGCAATGCTCGGATGGGATCCTAAGAAGGTGTATTCCCCATGACCAAATCGGAAACGTGTTGTGGCATTGTCATAGCTCGGATTATGGTGGGCATTATGGGGGAAAGAAGACTGCAGAAAAAATCCTCCAAAGCGGGTTTTATTGGCCAACGTTCTTCAAGGATGCCCACACCTTTGTTGAGAACTGTGATCGTTGCCAAAGAGTTGGCAACATCTCTAAGAGGCATGAACTCCCCTTGAATCGCATGCTTGAAGTAGAGCTCTTTGATGTGTGGGGGATAGATTTCATGGGACCATTCCCACCATCTTTCTCCTATCAATACATTTTGGTGGCGGTGGACTACGTGTCAAAGTGGGTAGAAGCAATCCCAACAACTACGGATGATACATGGGTAGTCATGGAATTCCTAAGGCGCAATATCTTCTCGAGGTTTGGGGTCCCTAGAGTGTTGATTAGTGATGGGGGATCCCACTTTTGCAACAATCAAATGCACAAGCTTCTTGAGAAGTATGGGGTCAAGCATAGGGTCTCTACTCCTTATCATCCCCAAACAAATGGGCAAGCGGAGGTATCCAACCGTGAGTTTAAGCGTATTCTTTAGAAAACCGTCAACTCCTCACGGAAGGATTGGTCAAAAAGGTTAGATGATGCTTTATAGGCTTATAGGACCGCCTTCAAGACTCCAATTGGAAGGTCTCCTTACAATTTGGTGTTTGGAAAGGCATGCCACTTGCCGGTGGAATTGGAGGAAAAGTCTTATTGGGCAATTCGAGAACTCAACTTTGATTTGACGAAGGCCGGTGAAAAAAGGCTTTCGGACTTAAATGAGTTGTCCGAGATCCGCATACAAGCATATGAAAATGCAAGAATCTACAAAGAGCGGACTAAGGCATGGCATGACAAGCACATCTTGCCTAGGAGGTTTGAGCCTGGACAAATGGTACTTCTTTATAATTCAAGGTTGAGACTCTTTCCTGGAAAGCTAAAATCAAGGTGGTCGGGACCATTCAAGGTCCTCCAAGTTTTTCCACACGGAGCAGTAGAACTAGAAGGGGCCTCTGGCAACTTCAAGGTAAATGGGCAAAGGCTAAAGCATTACCATGGGGAATCAATCCCAAATGGCAAGCAAGTTATTCTTCTGGATTAACCCTTAGGGGTGAATTGAGTCAGGCTCGGGACGTTAAACAAGCGCTACTTGGGAGGCAACCCAAGCTAGATATCCTTTATTTTTTTTAAGTTTCTGTCATTTTCTCTTCTGAAAAAAAAAACATATTTGCCCCGTGAATCCACAGTGGCCTCGCGAGACAGAAGCCCTGAATCTCAGAGGCATGCTCACGCTTCTGTCTCGTGTCGCGAGAGCCACTTTCGCAAAAAACTTGTTGAGTCACCGGCAAGTGTACTGGGTCGTCGTAAGTAATAAACACGGTAAGTAATTACCGAGGTCGGACACAGGGATTGGGCTACCAATTCTACCAATTTGCAAGAAATTCGATACGTTTGACCAAGTAAAAGCAAGTGGTTGAGAAGAGAGGCAATAGGATAGCAATTTAAATCAACAAATCAATTACAGATAAAGTAGGTAGCGATAAGATAAGATAAGAATTAAAATCTGGATTAAACATCTAAGGTCACAAATCCACCTACCCAATCATGCATAGCACCCAAGTGATGATGATCCCCTCCCTAAGTTCAATTGCAATGTCAACCAGGACCCCCAAATTCTCCTAATGACACTATCGTGCTCAATAAGACGTATTCAACGATTGAGTTAATTACTTGCTACGGTCTCATAACCCAGTCATCAAACTCTATTAAATCTTTGTTCCCTATAAGGTTGCACTGATCTCCTACTCACTCTCGTGCAATATTCAATCAATGATCCCAATTCAAGTTCTACACGCAAATTACCTATCAAGCCTCATCACGTTAACTAGTCAATCATGCATGCTTATGATCAACGCAATAAATTCAGAATTGGAAAACATGAATTGAGGTAAAGGAGGGAAACATACATCACATTGAACGCTACACCGTCATGGGTGGTTTCATTGATCCCTTAGACAAGGGAATTAGTTCCTCATGCTTGTAACAACGCACAAACAATTGGAGTTCATCATAATTGTAAAATAGGAAAAGAACATAGGGAGAGGCAGCTCCAGAGAATAAGGATTTGTCTCAAAAACGATCTAAAACAAGTGGTGAACAAAAAGGGTCTCTCTCATCTGCCCTAAAACAGTCTATAAATAGAGGTTGAGTCCCGCCCGCTCGTGGGGCGAGACCTGGTTCGCAAGGCGAATCTTATGAATCAGATCTTCAGAGATTGGTTTTCTCACGAGGCGAGATGGTGATTCGCGAGGCGAGACAGAAAGGGTGACATCTCTGGCACAGTCAGGCCTTCAGGCTCGCGAGGCGAGATGGTGATTCGCGAGGCGAGACAGAAAGGGTGATCGTTGCTGTTCAAGCTGGTCTTCAGCAATGAGACCAGGTATCTTCTCCAGGTATCTTCTGCAGCAGCACAGTGTAACACCCCAATTTTTACGGTTTTTCAATATTGGTAAAATATATCTGTTTATATTATTTTTATTGGAATAATAATTATTTGGACATTTATTTTTGTTTATTTTATGATGCTTGATCTTGAGTAATTTTATCTACTCTTTTAAATTTATTTATTAGGTGCGTTAGCACTGCCTTATTTCAGTGTAAGCACGCTTGCAAGACAATAATCTTCTGTTATTGTCACTATTAATATTTGTTTAGAAAAATATTTTCAATAATAGAATTGAAAGAAAATTATGTTCATATTTTACTCTATTTAATTTTAGAGTTAAAAATAATCTGGTTTGGAATTAATCGGAGATTAATTTTAGACCGGTAATTTTCTTAGTTGATCAATTCAACTATCATTCTTTACTCTAATTTAAATTTTGAAAGTATATGTTTATCACTCATTATTTTTAAATCTAATGAGTAATATTATTTCATTTTTTCTAAACTCAATTTTAACCTCTCATTTTGTACCTAACACCAATTCAAGAAAGGAATTCAATTTTTTTCCCTCGGTGGTCAGCATTACACGCCTTCCACTCTCTTCCTTTCCTTTTCTATTTATTTTCTTTATTTTATTTTATTTCTTTCTTTTCTCTTCCACACGTTCAGACCCTTCTTCTTTCTTTCTTTTTTTTCATTCTTACTTCTTCATGTTTCGGACTCTCATCTCCTCTCCATAAAATTTCTCTTCTCCTCCTCTCAAAGCTTCCCCACGTGCCGGAACATGTCCAGCCACCCCTCAACCACGTCCGGTCATTGCCTAGCGGGAAGAACCAACCACGCATCTCAGCTCATCATCTCGTGCGTTCTGCCTTTTCTGGTCTCGCTGCCGTGTCGTCTTCACCATCGTGGTGAGAACTCCGGCCACTGTTAATGGTGGTTTCCACCTATTTTCGTTCAGTCACCTTCTTCCCTAAAGCTCCTATCTTTTTCATTTTATTCTGGTCTTGCTTGTTACAACAAATGGTCACCACCGCTGCCGCGTCTTCACCGTGACTGCCGCCGCCCCGGACATCATAATAACCACCGCTCCTTGTCTTTCTCAGCTTGGTGAGTGAAAAATCCACCTATTGTGCTTTAGATTCAAAACCCCAAATTTTGAAACCCTAAACCCTAGCTTTAGAATTCATAGTTTAATTTTAAAATTAAACTTTGTTTTGTGTAATTAGGACTATGAATTGGTGTTATCCTAAACTAATGTTATCATTATCTAAGTAGATTGCTTTTCCCCAAATTATGATTTGAACCATAAATCCCTAATCTGATTTTTATTTGAAATTGGTTATGTTTAGTAAAAATTAAGTATGCATTTATGAAATTAGGACTTTTAGTTGATGATTCCTAAGTTCATTTTCATGATCCTTTAATCAAAACAAAGTTCCCCCAAAGGGTATTGTGAAGCTTAAGCTCCAAACATGATTTTCTTTGAAAATGCCCTTGTTTGGTAATAAGATTAAGTGTTTAGATCAAATTAGAATGTGTGTTTGGTCATGTGTAATTGATTCCTCGATTTCTGGTTGTTACGCGTTATTGGATTCCCTCTCTGAGACGTTTGACACAGCTATGCTTGCTTGATGGAGTAGATAGTTACACTCTTGGAGCTAACGTGAGGATTAAGGGTGCGTTTGGGTAAACAACTTAATTAAGAGCTTATCCCATAAGACCTTATCGCATTAGAGCTTATGCCATAAGCGCTTAAAGAAAGAAAAGAGCATGAGAGGATTCAAATAGTGAAAAACACTGAGAGGGTGTTTAATGCATAAGCTCTTATGATAATTCCATAAGCTTCTCTCAGTGACTTATGAAAATAAGTCAAAAACTCCTTATGGGATGATATAAGTTATTTTTATAAGCTCTGTCAAACACACTGCATAAGAGCTTATGTCATCAGATAAGTCAAAAGGAGCTTAAATAAGCTCTTCCAAACGCCACCTAAGACGAGGATCCTTTACTTGTCTTCAAAGGTAAGAGGAGTTTGCCTAGGGATATTCAATAACTATATGCATGTGCGTAAGTGTGTAATTGAGTGTTGGGAATATTTTTGTGATATTGAGTCAATACTTGAATAACTTGTTTACTTGAACTATTGTGGTTAATACTTGAAGTTGAACATTTCTTGCTTTAAAGTGTTATGAATTATATATATGTGATGAACTGTCATTAACTGTGATATTATTATTGTTTTGAATGTATTACTGTTGATAAAGTTTGAGAAGCCGGACTTGAGTCTGTGCCCAATGACTATAAGGATTAAAAGCCTTAGTAAGGCTTGAATAGAACTTTGAAAGTTTTGGGTTCACTTATAAAAGTTCCTTGTTTAAAGTGCTTACTTTAGAAGAATAAGATCTTGGTTTTTCGAAAAATGTTGAAGTGATTTTGAGTTGAAGGAAACTACATTTTTATGATCAAAAGTTTTGTACGAGAGAAAACCTTTTCCAACGGCGTGTTTTATGAAAGAAAGACCCTTTGAAAATATTTAACTTTATTCCATCAAGGATTTTAAAAGTAAACGAATTTCCAAATGTTTTATAAAAGACTTTTTAAAGGAAAATATTTTCTCCTAAATGATTTAGAAACGTTCTGGTCTCTTGGATAAGTGACCAAGGTTTTGTTTTGGTTTTTGATTTTCATTGAGCGAAAAGTAAGCACATGTGAAAGAGAATATTAGTTCGCGAGACGTCGCCTCTAGTATTCAGTTGTATGCACGTGATCTGGGATCCGTGTCTAGAATTATGGACCAAGGGTCCCAATCGTCATATTATGGGCCAGGAGTCCTGATTTTGGAATTGAGGACTGTGTCCTAATTTCGTTGTTATGGGCTAGTCATTATCATGTTGAAATAAAACATGGATAAAATTATAATTGTTTCTACGACCACAACCTCGGACTGCGGCATCGGTCTAAGGTGTTGTGATTGAGTACTGGGACTGCGTGCCCTGTGTTATTGATTTTCAAGTAATGGAAATTGTGAATAGTCGTTAGCCTTGGGCATCGACAACGAAAAAGAGTGAACACAAAGAAAAGTCTCGATAATGAAAAATCTTTTATTCATATGCATTTCCCCTTAGCAGACGTGCTTGAGTTATCCGAATACCCACTTAAGATGTGGTATTCGATGAGGTATTGTTGAGTCACCGGCAAGTGTACCGGGTCGTCGTAAGTAATAAACACGGTAAGTAATTACCGAGGTCGGACACAGGGATTGGGCTACCAATTCTACCAATTTGCAAGAAATTCGATACGTTTGACCAAGTAAAAGCAAGTGGTTGAGAAGAGAGACGAAATAGGATAGCAATTTAAATCAACAAATCAATTAGAGATAAAGTAGGTAGCGATAAGATAAGATAAGAATTAAAATCTGGATTAAACATCTAAGGTCACAAATCCACCTACCCAATCATGCATAGCACCCAAGTGATGATGATCCCCTCCCTAAGTTCAATGGCAATGTCAACCAGGACCCCCAAATTCTCCTAATGACACTATCGTGCTCAATAGGACATATTCAACGATTGAGTTAATTACTTGCTACGGTCTCATAACCCAGTCATCAAACTCTATTAAATCTTGTTCCCTATAAGGTTGCACTGATCTCCTACTCGCTCTCGTGCAATATTCAATCAGTGATCCCAATTCAAGTTCTAAACGTGAATTACCTATCAAGTCTCATCACGTTAACTAGTCAATCATGCATGCTTATGATCAACGCAATAAATTCAGAATTGGAAAACAACAATTGAGGTAAAGGAGGGAACCATAAATCACATTGAACGCTACACCATCATGGGTGGTTTCATTGATACCTTAGACAAGGGAATTAGTTCCTCATGCTTGTAACAATGCACAAACAATTGGAGTTCATCATAATTGTAAAATAGGAAAAGAACATAGGGAGAGGCAGCTCCAGAGAATAAGGATTTGTCTCAAAAACGATCTAAAACAAGTGGTGAACAAAAAGGGGTCTCTCTCATCTGCCCTAAAACAGCCTATAAATGGAGGTTCTGAGTCTCGCCCGCTCGCGGGGCGAGACCTGGTTCGTGAGGCGAATCTTATGAATCAGATCTTCAGAGATTGGTTTTCTCGCGAGGCGAGATGGTGATTCGCGACGCGAGATAAAAAGGGTGACATCTCTGGCACAGTCAGGCCTTCAGGCTCGCGAGGCGAGGTGGTGATTTGCGAGGCGAGACAGAAAGCGTGACTGTTGCTGTTCAGGATGGTCTTCAGGCTCGTGAGGCGAGATCCTGTCTCGCGAGGCGAAACGTCCAGAATTTCTTTTCCACTGTTTTCTTCATTTTCCTTGACTCTAAGAGCTTCACTTTTAACCTGAAACAATAAAAGGAAACGAAAAGCGTAATTCTACTCAAAATAAAATAAAAACTACTAAAAATGCATTAAACGAATCAAATTCTAACTTAGGAACAAAACAAGGCCAATTTGGGAGATTAGCGAGGTTGACTCGCCCGATTAGGCTCAAAATCTACCCCTTTTCTAGCTGGAAACTAGATGAGCCAGAGGTTTATCAAAACACCCCAAACTTAAACCTTGCTTGTCCCCAAGCAAGTTAAACAAACAATACAATCATATGGATTTAACTGAGTTAATCGAGCTTCCTGCAGTTATTCACA
The DNA here is from genome assembly GCA_030762895.1 of Sophora flavescens. NCBI lineage: Eukaryota > Viridiplantae > Streptophyta > Magnoliopsida > Fabales > Fabaceae > Sophora > Sophora flavescens. The sequence continues at coordinate 60,411,536 of CM061063.1, forward strand.
ATTTCTATCTTGCAAATTCAATGTCCCCTCCCCTTATTCTTTATAGCTACCCCACTCATCAAGTGAACAAAGAGAGATCAGTCATGAATGCAGTCAATACGACTAAGCTAGGGATCCAGTAGTGTGCAAAGGAAGATCACCAAATTCAAATAATTGCCTTCCTCTCTAAGGGTATTTAGTAAACACTCTTGCGCTCAATTTGTCTACGTTAGCAACATTCACTCTATTTCACAATTCAAGAGCACTTTCCATGGATTTGATTTTCATCTAAACAAAGTTCCCACAAAAATATGTACGCATCATCAAAAGGCCTTTCATAGGTTGTAATGAGGCCTGGCTCAAGGTAAGATATGCAAAGGATAGAGGCTTAGTCCCTAGGATCAATGAGAGCATGAAACTAGAATTGCAACAATTGAATTTACTCTCATATTATTATTCTATTCCTTGCATTGGGTGGCTACAAACCTCTTCCTTTTTATACTTTTTCACTTTGCCCTTTTTGGCATATATTCAATACTTTTCATCACATTTTTTTTTCTCAAGCCTTCAGCCTTTAATTTTGCTTTTCTTTTTCTCAACTATGATTCATGAACTTTGTAGCCACCCCAAACTTAGTTCCACAACAACACTCACAAAGCTAAAATTCCATGCTCTCCTAAATCCTAGGATAGGGGAAAATCATGGTTTTTCTGAGTTAATGGCTTGTAATGTAAGGTCATCAAGAACAATAGGCTTCAAGGCTCAATGTGGCTAACTAGGGATCATTCATCAAGGTTGGTTCAATTTATGGCCAAGTAGTTATTTCAAAGAAAAATTGCCTAGATCATTTGATGCAACATATAAATATGCAAACGATGCACAAATTCAAGTAAATCCGAGAAGGTGCAACTTAAAAGTGATTCACACAATTAAAACAATGTTGGAGGCTCAAATTCCTCACCGGGTTATTTTGCAAATTATTTGACCGAGATACAATTCCCAAGCATGCACCCCTTCAACCCCAAACTTATTGTACATCATGCATTCACAATAATCAAACTAAGTTCAACCTCTTTATTTTCACTAGGGGCTTTTCAACATTCAAAACATCGAAAGGGGTTCATTGAATTTCTATTTTTGGTTAGTTCATGCATTCAACTTGAGAGTTTCCTCAATTAAATCCTTTTTTTTTTTGAACATGCATTCACAAGTGAAATTACTAATAAGATTATAAGGAGAAGGAATAGAAAAAGAGAAAGGATAAGAAATTTTTATCTCAAGGGGGTCCGAGCGGACCCCATGCTTTCAGTTGATTGCCTTGCCTCTTTTCATCTCTCTACTACCCCGCTTCACAGCGCGGCTAGTTTCGGCCTCATCCTCATCCAATTGGTTGGCCCATGATATTCCGGGCTCTCCATGTTGATCCATTCACAAGCAAACACGAAAGTTAAAGCAATAACATAAAATATATATATATATATATATATATATATATATATATATATATATATATATATATATATATATATATATATATATATATATACAGCTATCCAAGTTTGTCAGTAAAAGGTCTGTAGACAGAGTTTCTATCTAGCTATCAATGTACAACCATATCGAAACTACTAGCTAGAACTCTAAATAAAGTAATGCAGGGGCCCGGATCAATGATCAAAATCAATGTCGTCTGTCGGGTCACCCTGGTCCTCCTGTGCCTCCTCATCCTCTGGTCCCTCGGGCACCCCCCCTGTGGCATAGCACCCTGGTCCCCAGGGTAGTCCTGCCACCCAAGCCGAGGGGACAGCTCCTCCTCGGAGGGGTATACGGGCACCCGACCCTCCTGCCGGGCCAATGATATCTCCCGGAAGAACTCCCGCAGCACCTCCTGATCCCGCCTCATCGCCTGCTGGTTCTGCAAGAGCAGAGCCATGTCCGCTGATCGTGGCCTCTGAGTGGGTAGGGGTGGCGGCCTCCTAGGTGGGGCCGAGGCTAAGTAACAGAAACGCCGGATGTACTCCCGGTCGATGGGCTGCCGCGGGACCTTCTCCATCACTGTAACTCACCGGCACCCCCGCCCGGCGGATGAGCTCGGTGATCAGCAGCCCATGCCCCAGGCTCTCCTTAGCACCCGGGAGTTCGCCTTCATCTGGATATCTGTGGCAATGACTCACCCGACGTTGATCGTGCGACCCGTCAGTATGTCGTAGAGGAGATGGGCTCTGGCGGCGGTGACTGTGGACTCATGAGAGCTCACTCGAAGGTTGGCGTATAAGAACGCCGACCAGACCTTGGAATTCGGGGTGAGGTCCTGCCTCCTCACCCTCAAGAGGTTCCCCGACGTTCCCATCTCCCAGGCAGCTCCTTGGACACAACAGGTGTCGACGATGGCCTGACCTAGGGCCTGCACCGCGAGGAGCTGCTCGTACTCGCAGGCCTCCTCTCCGATGGGGATCCCCAAGCATGAGTTAATATCCGATGCAGTGAATGTAATGGGGACCCCCTGAACCTCCGTCACACAACGCGGGTCTGAAACCTCAAGTTTGAGAGCGTTGGCATAAAATTCCTGCACCAGTTTGATATCATACCGGTGAGGAAGATCAGCCAACACCTCCCAACCTCGGTTGTGTATCTGCTCGGAGACGCTGGCGTAGTTGTTGCCCACCAGGGACACACGCCGCTCTAAGACCATCTCCTTTCTCACCACCAGGTCCCAATGCTTCCTGTGATCAGGAGAGCGGAACCTGGGAGAGTAGGAGGTGGCCCTAGAGGAGGCGCCCGGCCCTGAAGGCAACTCTATGTCGTCCCCCTGAGCAGATACGCGCTTCTTGTGCTTAACCGGCTGCTTTTCGGCAGCGGTGTTCTTAGGCGGGGCCATAACCTGAAAATCAGAAAAATCCAAGTACAGTTCATAATTCAGTATTGCAGAATATGTATAACAAAGGCACAAATTCAGTGTAATTCTATCCTGCTAAACATCCCAATTGCTCACCCCACTGTCCCACTAACATGCAAATATGCAACGAATACCCGGACAACATCCCAACTATATTCCTAACACAACTAACCATAATACTCAGATCAATCATTAGGCATTTAGTTTCAAATTGCATTCGTGGAATATTAAAGGACTCTAAGCCTTCATGATCAACATTCATCGTTTTACTCAGATCAGATGACAATGAGTAGTAACACTCCCTAGACTAGACAAGGTCATGATCATGGCGTCTACCCTACTACCAGTTATAACAGACTGTTAGTGCACAGTGTGTGGTCGTGACTGTTTGAATTCCACAAAGCATAAACAAGCGAAGAGTGAAGTCAAGTGAGATGTTAGTTACCTTGTAGAGATGAAGGAATGCGAATGCGTGAGGGTGAGAGTGTGAGGGTGAGTGAGGCAATGAAATGAGTGGGAATGAAGTTGAACCCACGCGAGAGAGGGAATGAAAAGTGAAGGGTCGCGAAAGTGCTTCGCGATCCGCTCGCAGGGCTGTTAAACTTTTCAGCTTTCGCGAGGCGAGAGACTCCTCGTGACGTGAATTTTAAAATTTCCCCCAAATTGAACACCCTAATTACAGATTCGCGAGGTGATACATCACTCGCGAGGCGAATATGGAGAAATTGTACTTCACACTTTCCATAATCGCGAGGCGAGTAATAGCGCGCGAGGCGAATCTGGAATTCCAACAGCTGATGATGCCCAGATTCACGAGGCGAAAGTGGCTCTCACGACGCGAGACAGAAGCGTAAGCAAGCCTCTGAGATTCAGGGCTTCTGTCTCGCGAGGCCACTGTGGATTCGCGGGGCAAATCTGGTTTTTTTTTTCAGAAGAGAAAATGACAAAAACTTAAAAAAATATAAAGGATATCTAGCTTGGGTTGCCTCCCAAGTAGCGCTTGTTTAACGTCCCGAGCTTGACTCAAGTCACCCCTAAGGGTTAATCCAGAAGAAGAACTTGCTTGCCATTTGGGATTGATTCCCCATGGTAATGCTTTAGCCTTTGCCCATTTACCTTGAAGTTGCCAGAGGCCCCTTCTAGTTCTACTGCTACGTGTGGAAAAACTTGGAGGACCTTGAATGGTCCCGACCACCTTGATTTTAGCTTTCCAGGAAAGAGTCTCAACCTTGAATTATAAAGAAGTACCATTTGTCCAGGCTCAAACCTCCTAGGCAAGATGTGCTTGTCATGCCATGCCTTAGTCCACTCTTTGTAGATTCTTGCATTTTCATATGCTTGCATGCGGATCTTGGACAACTCATTTAAGTCCAAAAGCCTTTTTTCACCGACCTTCGTCAAATCAAAGTTGAGTTCTCGAATTGCCCAATAAGACTTTTCCTCCAATTCCATCGGCAAGTGGCATGCCTTTCCAAACACCAAATTGTAAGGAGACCTTCCAATTGGAGTCTTGAAGGCGGTCCTATAAGCCCATAAAGCATCATCTAACCTTTTTGACCAATCCTTCTGTGAGGAGTTGACGGTTTTCTCAAGAATATGCTTCAACTCACGGTTGGATACCTCCCCCATCACTAATCAACACTCTAGGGACCCCAAACCTCAAGAAGATATTGCGCCTTAGGAATTCCATGACTACCCGCGCATCATCCGTAGTTGTAGGGATTGCTTCTACCCACTTTGACACGTAGTCCACCGCCACCAAAATGTATTGATAGGAGAAAGATGGTGGGAATGATCCTATGAAATCTATCCCCCACACATCAAAGAGCTCTACTTCAGGCTTGCAATTCAAGGGGAGTTCACGCCGCTTAGAGATGTTGCCAACTCTTTGGCAACGATCACAGTTCTCAACAAAGGTGTGGGCATCCTTGAAGAGTGTTGGCCAATAAAACCCGCTTTGGAGGATTTTTTCTGCGGTCTTCTTTCCCCCATAATGCCCACCATAATCCGAGCAACTTGCCTCGCGCGCTATTACTCGCCTCACGATTCTGGAAAGTGTGAAGAACAATTTCTCCAGATTCGCCTCGCGAGTGATGTATCGCCTCACGAATCTGCAATTAGGGTGTTCAATTTGGGGGAAAATTTAAAATTTGCGTCGCGAGGAGTCTCTAGCCTCGCGAAAGCTGAAAAGTTTAACAGCCCCGCGAGCGGATCGTGAAGCACTTTCGCGACCCTTCACTGTTCATTCCCTCTCTCGCGTGGGTTCAACTTCATTCCCACTCATTTCATTGCCTCACTCACTCTCACACTCTCACCCTCACGCATTCGCATTCCTTCATCTCTACAAGGTAAGTAACATCTCACTTGACTTCACTCTTCGCTTGTTTATGCTTTGTGGAATTCAAACAGTCACGACCACACACTGTGCACTAACTGTCTGTTATAACTGGTAGTAGGGTAGACGCCATGATCATGACCTTGTCTAGTCTAGGGAGTGTTACTGCTCATTGTCATCTGATCTGAGTAAAACGATGAATGTTGATCATGAAGGCTTAGAGTCCTTTAATATTCCACGAATGCAATTTGAAACTAACTGCCTAATGATTGATCTGAGTATTATGGTTAGTTGTGTTAGGAATATAGTTGGGATGCTGTCCGGGTATTCGTTGCATATTTGCATGTTAGTGGGACAGTGGGGTGAGCAATTGGGATGTTTAGCAGGATAGAATTACACTGAATTTGTGCTCTGTTATACATATTCGCAATCAATTATGAAATCTTGGGATTTTTCTCGATTTTCGTGTTATGGCCCGCGCTTAAGAACACCGCTAAAAGCCGGTTAAGCGCAAGAAGCGCGCATCTGCTCGGGGGGACGACATAGAGCTGCCTTCAGGGCCGGGCGCCTCCTCTAGGGCCACCTCCTACTCTCCCATGTTCCGCTCTCCTGATCACAGGAAGCATTGGGACTTGGTGGTGAGAAAGGAGATGGTCTTAGAGCGGCGTGTGTCCCTGGTGGGCAACAACTACGCCAGCGTCTCCGAGCAGATACGCAACCGAGGTTGGGAGGTGTTGGCTGATCTTCCTCACCGGTATGATATCAAACTGGTGCAGGAATTTTACGCCAACGCTCTCAAACTCGAGGTTTCAGACCCGAGTTGTGTGACGGAGGTTCAGGGGGTCCCCATTACATTCACTGCATCAGATATTAACTCATGCTTGGGGATACCCATCGGAGAGGAGGCCTGCGAGTACGAGCAGCTCCCCGCGGTGCAGGCCCTAGCTCAGACCATCGTCGACACCTGTTGTGTCCAAGGAGCTGCCTGGGAGATGGGAACGTCGGGGAACCTCTTGAGGGTGAGGAGGCAGGACCTCACCCCGAATGCCAAGGTCTGGTCGGTGTTCTTACACGCCAACCTTCGAGTGAGCTCTCATGAGTCCACAGTCACCGCCGCCAGAGCCCATCTCCTCTACGGCATACTGACGATCCGCATGATCAACATCGGGGGAGTCATCGCCACAGATATCCAGATGAAGGCGAACTCCCGGGTGCTGAAGGAGAGCCTGGGGCATGGGCTGCTGATCATCGAGCTCATCCGCCGGGTGGGGGTGCCGGTGAGTACAGTGATGGAGAATGTCCCGCGGCAGCCCATCGACCGGGAGTACATCTGACGTTTATGTTACTTAGCCCCGACCCCACCTAGGAGGCCGCCACCCCTACCCACTCAGAGGCCACGATCAGCGGACATGGCTCTGCTCTTGCAGAACAAGCAGGCGATGAGGCGGGATCAGGAGGTGCTGCGGGAGTTCTTCCGGGAGATGTTATTGGCCCAGCAGGAGGGTCGGGTGCCCGTATACCCCTCCGAGGAGGAGTTGTCCCCTCGGCTTGGGTGGCAGGACTACCCTGGGGACCAGGGTACTATGCCACAGGGGGGTGCTCGAGGGACCAGTGGATGAGGAGGCACCGGAGGACCAGGGTGACCCGGCGGACGACATTGATTTTGATCAGTGATCCGGGTCCCTGCATTACTTTATTTAGAGTTCTAGCTAGTTGTTTCGATATGGTTGTACATTGATAGCTAGCTAGAAACTCTGTCTACTGACCTTTTACTGACAAACTTGGATAACTGTATATATTTATTTTATTTTTTTTATGTTATTGCTTTAACTTTCGTGTTTGCTTGTGAATGGATCAACATGGAGAGCCCGGAATATCATGGGTCAACCAATTGGATGAGGATGAGGCTGAAACTAGCCGCGCTGTGAAGCGGGGTAGTAGAGATATGAAAAGAGGCAAGGCAATCAACTAAAAGCATGGGGTCCGCTCGGACCCCTTTGAGATAAAAATTTCTTATCCTTTCTCTTTTTCTATTCCTTCTCCTTCTAATCTTATTAGTAATTTCACTTGTGAATGCATGTTCAAAAAAAAATGGATTTAATTGAGGAAACTATCAAGTTGAATGCTTGAACTAACCAAAAATAGAAATTCAATGAACCCCTCTCGATGCTTTGAATGTTGAAAATCCCCTAGTGAAAATAAAGAGGTTGAACTTAGTTTGATTATTGTGAATGCATAATGTACAATAAGTTTGGGGTTGAAGGGGTGCATGCTTGGGAATTGTATCTCGGTCAAATAATTTGCAAAATAACCCGGTGAGTAATTTGAGCCTCCAACATTGTTTTAATTGTGTGAATCACTTTTAAGTTGCACCTTCTCGGATTTACTTGAATCTGTGCATGGTTTGCATATTTATATGTTGCATCAAATGATCTAGGCAATTTTTCTTTGAAATAACTACTTGGCCATAAATTGAACCAACCTTGATGAATGATCCCTAGTTAGCCACATTGAGCCTTGAAGCCTATTGTTCTTGATGACCTTACATTACAAGCCATTAACTCAGAAAAACCATGATTTTCCCCTATCCTAGGATTTAGGAGAGCATGGAATTTTAGCTTTGTGAGTGTTGTTGTGGAACTAAGTTTGGGGTGGCTACAAAGTTCATGAATCATAGTTGAGAAAAAGAAAAGCAAAATTAAAGGCCGAAGGCTTGAGAAAAAAAAATGTGATGAAAAGTATTGAATATATGCCAAAAAGGGAAAAGTGAAAAAGTATAAAAAGGAAGAGGTTTGTAGCCACCCAATGCAAGGAATGGAATAATAATATGAGAGTAAATTCAATTGTTGCAATGCTAGTTTCATGCTCTCATTGATCCTAGGGACTAAGCCTCTATCCTTTGCATATCTTACCTTGAGCCAGGCCTCATTACAACCTATGAAAGACCTTTTGATGATGCGTACATATTTTTGTGGGAACTTTGTTTAGATGAAAATCAAATCCATGGAAAGTGCTCTTGAATTGTGAAATAGAGTGAATGTTGCTAACGTAGACAAATTGAGCGCAAGAGTGTTTACTAAATACCCTTAGAGAGGAAGGCAATTATTTGAATTTGATGATCTTCCTTTGCACACTACTGGATCCCTAGCTTAGTCGTATTGACTGCATTCATGAGTGATCTCTCTTTGTTCACTTGATGAGTGGGGTAGCTATAAAGAATAAGGGGAGGGGACATTGAATTTGCAAGATAGAAATTGTGAATAACTGCAGGAAGCTCGATTAACTCAGTTAAATCCATATGATTGTATTGTTTGTTTAACTTGCTTGGGGACAAGCAAGGTTTAAGTTTGGGGTGTTTTGATGAGCCTCTGGCTCATCAAGTTTCCAGCTAGAAAAGGGGTAGATTTTGAGCCTAATCGGGCGAGTCAACCTCGCTAATCTCCCAAATTGGCCTTGTTTTGTTCCTAAGTTAGAATTTGATTCGTTTAATGCATTTTTAGTAGTTTTTAGTTTATTTTGAGTAGAATTATGCTTTTCGTTTCCTTTTATTGTTTCAGGTTAAAAGTGAAGCTCTTAGAGTCAAGGAAAATGAAGAAAATAGTGGAAAAGCAATTCTGGAAGTTTCGCCTCGCGAGCCTGAAGACCATCCTGAACAGCAACAGTCACGCTTTCTGTCTCGCGTCGCGAATCACCATCTCGCCTCGTGAGAAAACCAATCTCTGAAGATCTGATTCATAAGATTCGCCTCGTGAACCAGGTCTCGCCCCGCGAGCGGGCGAGACTCAGAACCTCTATTTATAGGCTGTTTTAGGGCAGATGAGAGAGACCCTTTTTGTTCACCACTTGTTTTAGATCATTTTTGAGACAAATCCTTATTCTCTGGAGCTGCCTCTCCCTATGTTCTTTTCCTATTTTACAATTATGATGAACTCCAATTGTTTGTGTGTTGTTACAAGCATGAGGAACTAATTCCCTTGTCTAAGGGATCAATGAAACCACCCATGACGGTGTAGCGTTCAATGTGATTTATGTTTCCCTCCTTTACCTCAATTGTTGTTTTCCAATTCTGAATTTATTGCGTTGATCATAAGCATGCATGATTGACTAGTTAACGTGATGAGACTTGATAGGTAATTCGCGTTTAGAACTTGAATTGGGATCACTGATTGATATTGCACGAGAGCGAGTAGGAGATCAGTGCAACCTTATAGGGAACAAGATTTAATAGAGTTTGATGACTGGGTTATGAGACCGTAGCAAGTAATTAACTCAATTGTTGAATATGTCCTATTGAGCACGATAGTGTCATTAGGAGAATTTGGGGGTCCTGGTTGACATTGCAATTGAACTTAGGGAGGGGATCATCATCACTTGGGTGCTATGCATGATTGGGTAGGTGGATTTGTGACCTTAGATGTTTAATCCAGATTTTAATTCTTATCTTATCTTCTCGCTACCTACTTTATCTCTAATTGATTTGTTGATTTAAATTGCTATCCTATTTCCTCTCTCTTCTCAACCACTTGCTTTTACTTGGTCAAACGTATCGAATTTCTTGCAAATTGGTAAAATTGGTAGCCCAATCCCTGTGTCCGACCTCGGTAATTACTTACCGTGTTTATTACTTACGACGACCCGGTACACTTGCCGGTGACTCAACAATACCTCATCGAATACCACATCTTAAGTGGGTATTCGGATAACTCAAGCACGTCTGCTAAGGGGAAATGCATATGAATAAAATATTTTTCATTATCGAGACTTTTCTTTGTGTTCACTCTTTTTCATTGTCGAAGCCCAAGGCTAATGACTATTCACAATTTCCATTACTGAAAATCAATAACACAGGGCACGCAGTCCCAGTACTCAACCACAACACCTTAGACCGATGCCGCAGTCCGAGGTTGTGGTCGTAGAAACAATTATAATTTTATCCATGTTTTATTTCAACATGATAATGATTAGCCCATAACAACGAAATTAGGACACAGTCCTCAATTCCAAAATCAGGACTCCTAGCCCATAATATCACGATTGGGACCCTTGGTCCATAATTCTAGACACGGATCCCAGATCACGTGCATACAACTGAATACTAGAGGCAACGTCTCGCGAACTAATATTCTCTTTCACATGTGCTTACTTTTCGCTCAATGAAAATCAAAAACCAAAACAAAACCTTGGTCACTTAACCAAGAGACCAGAACGTTTCTAAATCATTTAGGAGAAAATATTTTCCTTTACAAAGTCTTTTATAAAACATTTGGAAATTCGTTTACTTTTAAAATCCTTGATGGAATAAAGTCAAATATTTTCAAAGGGTCTTTCTTTCATAAAACACGCCGTTTGAAAAGGTTTTCTCTCGTACAAAACTTTTGATCATAAAAATGTAGTTTCCTTCAACTCAAAATCACTTCAACATTTTTCTAAAAACCAAGATCTTATTCTTCTAAAGTAAGCACTTTAAACAAGGAACTTTTATAAGTGAACCCAAAACTTTCAAAGTTCTATTCAAGGCTTACTAAGGCTTTTAATCCTTATAGTCATTGGGCACAGACTCAAGTCCGGCTTCTCAAACTTCAATCAACAGTAATACATTCACAACAATAATAATATCACAGTTAATGACAGTTCATCACATATATATAATTCATAACACTTTAAAGCAAGAAATGTTCAACTTCAAGTATTAACCACAATAGTTCAAGTAAACAAGTTATTCAAGTATTGACTCAATATCACAAAAATATTCCCAACACTCAATTACACACTTACGCACATGCATATAGTTATTGAATATCCCTAGGCAAACTCCCCTTACCTTTGAAGACAAGTAAAGGATCCTCGTCTTAATGCTCACGTTAGCTCCAAGAGTGTAACTATCTACTCCATCAAGCAAGCATAGCCGTGTCAAACGTCTCAGAGAGGGAATCCAATAACGCGCAACAACCAGAAATCGAGGAATCAATTACACATGACCAAACACACATTCTAATTTGATCTAAACACTTAATCTTATTACCAAACAAGGACATTTTCAAAGAAAATCATGTTTGGAGCTTAAGCTTCACAATACCCTTTGGGGGAACTTTGTTTTGATTAAAGGATCATGAAAATGAACTTAGGAATCATCAACTAAAAGTCCTAATTTCATAAATGCATACTTAATTTTTACTAAACATAACCAATTTCAAATAAAAATCAGATTAGGGATTTATGGTTCAAATCATAATTTGGGGAAAAGCAATCTACTTAGATAATGATAAAATTAGTTTAGGATAACACCAATTCATAGTCCTAATTACACAAAACAAAGTTTAATTTTAAAATTAAACTATGAATTCTAAAGCTAGGGTTTAGGGTTTCAAAATTTGGGGTTTTGAATCTAAAGCACAATAGGTGGATTTTTCACTCACCAAGCTGAGAAAGACAAGGAGCGGTGGTTATTATGATGTCCGGGGCGGCGGCAGTCACGGTGAAGACGCGGCAGCGGTGGTGACCATTTGTTGTAACAAGCAAGACCAGAATAAAATGAAAAAGATAGGAACTTTAGGGAAGAATGTGACTGAACGAAAATAGGTGGAAACTACCATTAACAGTGGCCGGAGTTCTCACCACGATGGTGAAGACGACACGGCGGCGAGACCAGAAAAGGCAGAACGCACGAGATGATGAGCTGAGATGCGTGGTTGGTTCTTCCCGCTAGGCAATGACCGGACGTGGTTGAGGGGCGGCTGGACATGTTCCGGCACGGTGGGGAAGCTTTGAGAGGAGGAGAAGAGAAATTTTATGGAAAGGAGATAAGAGTCTGAAACATGAAGAAGAAGTAAGAATGAAAAAAAAAAGAAAGAAGAAGGGTCTGAACGTGTGGAAGATAAAAGAAAGAAATAAAATAAAAGAGAGAAAAAAAATAGAAAAGGAAAGGAAGAGAGTGGGAGGCGTGTAATGCTGACCACCGAGGGAAAAAAATTGAATTCCTTTCTTGAATTGGTGTTAGGTACAAAATGAGAGGTTAAAATTGAGTTTAGAAAAAATGAAATAATATTACACATTATATTTAAAAATAATGAGTGATAAACATATACTTTAGAAATTTAAATTAGAGTAAAGAATGATAGTTGAATTGATCAACTAAGAAAATTACCGGTCTAAAATTAATCTCCGATTAATTCCAAACCAGATTATTTTTAACTCTAAAATTAAATAGAGTAAAATATGAACATAATTTTCTTTCAATTCTATTATTGAAAATATTTTTCTAAACAAATATTAATAGTGACAATAACATAAGATTATTGTTTAGCAAGCGTGCTTACACTGAAATAAGGCAGTGCTAACACACCCAATAAATAAATTTAAAAGAGTATATAAAATTACTCAAGATCAAGCATCATAAAATAAACAAAAATAAATGTCCAAATAATTATTATTCCAATAAAAATAATATAAACAGATATATTTTACCGATATTGAAAAACCGTAAAAACTGGGGTGTTACACTGTGCTGCTGCAGAAGATACCTGGTCTCATTGCTGAAGTGGAGAAGGTAACAATTCCAGTCCAGAACTGTGATGATACAATTAGGTGGAAAAGCTCTGATTCTGGTAGCTTATCTCTCAAGGAGGCTTTCCTTTTTCAAAATCCTTTAGGTCACCCTCTTCCTTGGTGTAAATCCATTTGGTCTCCTAGCATTCCCCCTTCGAAATCCTTTCTTTTGTGGAGAATTCTTCATGGCCGAATGCCTACTGATGAAAATTTAAGGTCCAAGGGCTGCACTGTTGTGTCAATATGCAATCTGTGCTATTCCACAGAGGAGTCTACATATCACTTATTCTTCAGGTGTAACTTTGCTAAAGCTTTGTGGAACTGGTTGAGGAACATCCTTTCATGCTCTTTGGATTCCTCCTCTTTGTTATCTATTCTTGACTTGTGTAACAAGTGATGGAGTTCACAGACCAAGGATCTGGTGCTTGCTGGAATTACAAACATTATTTGGGTCATTTGGCATTGTAGAAACAGAATAAGGTTTGACAATACAGCAATCCCATTCCCTGCTGCTGTAAATCTTGTTATTGCTAATTGTTCTCTATCGGGTAGGCTTAGTAAAGGCTCAGTTTCGGCTTCCTCTACTGAGATCAGGATTTTGCATCAGTTTTCAGTGGATGCTAACTTATGCAAGGCCCCTCCCATTATATTGGTGCTTTGGCATACTCCTCTATTTAACTGGGTGAAGTGTAACACAGATGAGGCTGCCATGGGATGCCCTGGTCTAGCATCTTGTGGTGGTATTTTTAGGAATAAAGATGCGGATGTTCTTGGTTGTTTTTCTGCTCACATTGGTGTTTTAATGCTCTGCATGCTAAATTGATTGGAGCAATGTTTGCAATTGAGCTGGCTAACGATAAAGGTTGGAACCATCTCTGGCTAGAATGTGATTCTCAATTAGTCATCTCGGCCTTCAAGAATATTAACATAGTCCCTTTGCGTCTTAGGAATAGATGGTCTAATTGTTTGTTAATATCTAGGAATATGAGTTTTGCTTATTCTCATATTTATCGTGAAGGCAATAGTTGTGCTGATAAACTTGCCCCCCATGGTCTGTCTATTCAGGGATTTTATTGGTGGGATTCTTATCCTACTTTCATTGCGGAAGACCTTTTTCGTAATAGGAATGGCCTTCCCAATTTTAGATTTAGCTGATTCCTTCATGGGTTAGGTATATGCCCCCCCCCCCATGTTGTTTGTTTCTTTTGTTTTTATTAATAAATCAGGTGTGCTGCAGATGATTGGTAGTGGTCGAGGTGCCAACTTAGTTGGGATGTCCTCCTCTATTGTGTTGCCTATGCATGCCTTTTGCCTTAAAAAAAAGTTCTTAAAGCTCTTTTAACTTCTAAAATCTCTAGAAAATGGTAGAAAAATCATTTTGAGTTGAAACCAATTTCTATGAACTTCTGTTAATCTCTACTTTCATATTCTAAGAGCTTATATCAAACAAACATCTCTAACCTACTTTTCCAAGGATGGCCGAAATTATGTATTAGTGGCCTAGGAAGTTTTGTTTCAACTTTTTGAAAGATGATCATGTATTTGAGCTTCTAGATACCTCTTGATCTTAAATCTAAAGTCTTGGAAAGTTTGGAAATTCCTAGCTTGTTGATCCCATGATGGCTGAACCTAGTAGGTTGTGGACCTAGGATGTTTTGTTTTCATTTTCCAATATGATCATGGACTTGAGCTCCTTAATACATTTGGATGCTAAGTCTAAGAGATTGGAAAGTTTAAAGATTTCTAGCCTATTTATCCTATGATGGTTGTCAACCTAGGATGTTTTGTTTTCATTTTCCAATATGATCATGGACTTGAGATCCTTAATACATTTGGTTGCTAAGTCTAAGAGATTGGAAGGTTTAAAGATTTCTAGCCTATTTATCCAACGATGGTTGTGAACCTAGGATGTTTTGTTTTCATTTTTCAATATGATCATGGACTTGAGCTCCTTAATACATTTGGATGCTAAGTCTAAGAGATTGGAAGGTTTAAAGATTTCTAGCCTATTTATCCTATGATGGTTGTGAACCTAGGATGTTTTGTTTTCATTTTCCAATATAATCATGAATCTAGACTTCTTGGTATCTTTTAACGCTAAATCTAAGAGCTTAGAAAGGTTGGAAATTTCTAGCCCACTTATACTAAAGAGGCCGAAACCCTAAGCATGGATTTAGTGGAATTTTGTTCTATCTTTGCAAAGTGAACCTTGGTTATGAGCTCCTAACACTTAAGGATCATTAATCCATGAGTTGTATTCTTTTTGAAAACATTTAACCCTATTTTATGCCATGGCCGAACCTATACCTTCTTGGTTTAGTGTTCTTGGTTAACTTTTACCTTGTGGTTTTGTGTTCATAAACCTAGACTTTCGTCGCGGAGTAGACGAGAACATTCATAGTACACTTCCTCAAGCATCACATACCTTTACCTTCACAAAAGGTAAGAGGGGACAGCCTGAGGGATATTCAATAGCTATGTGCATGTGTGTACGTGGTTTGCTCGGTTTATTTGAATATTATTATTATATTGAATCAAAGTTTGAATGATTTGTATACTTGAACAGTTATGATAACTGTTTGAAGTTGATCCTTACTTGATTTAAAGTGTTGTGAATCATATATGTTATGAATTGTCATTAACTGTTATATTGTTGACTGAGATTATGATGATATTGATTGATGTCTGAAAAGCCTGACGTTAGTCGGTGCTCAACTAATTATATGATTAAAAGCCTACATAAGCTTCAAAGAGAACTTTGAAAGTAATGGTGTTCATTTTAAAATGTTCTTTAGTAATGTATGTGTTTTGGAAAGTAAGCGATCTTACCTGTATTTATTCCGGAAGGATAAAACTTTGGAACTTGTGTTAAATAATTTCAAGTTAAAGGTATTTTCTTACGAACTAAGTTTTTGTACAAGAGAAAATCATTTAGAAAATATATGTTTTACGGAAGGAAAAGCCTTTGGAAAATATTTGACCTTAAATAGAGATGATTTTAAGAAAATGGATTTATTATAATAGTTTACAAATGATTTTTCAATGAAAAGATTTCCTGTAAAGAAATACTTTCGAAAAGATTCCGATAACTTGGATGGGTTACCGAGGTTTTATTTTGCTATTTGATTTTCACTGAACGAAAAGTAAGAACAGGTGAAATGGAATCTAGTTCGCGAGACATCGCTTCTAGTATTCTATAATGTGCACGTTGATCTTTGATCCGTGTCAAGTATTGTGGACCAAGAGTCCTAATCATGATGTTGTCAGCTACGAGTCCTAATCTCGTTATTATGGACAAAGTGTCCTAATTACGTTGTTGTGGACTAAGAGTCCTAATCATGTTGAAATAAAACATGGGTAAGATTGTAAGTCTTTTTCTACAACCACAAACCTTGACTGGGGCATCGGTCTTAGGTGTTGTGATTGAGCACTCGGACTGTGTGTCCTGTGTTGATGTTGAGTAATTTCAAGTGATGAAAATTATGAATGGTCGTTAGCTTTGAGCTTCAACAACGAATGATATTGAACACAAAGAAAACATCTTGAACGAATGTTTTCTTAATGCATTTAGGCAGACGTGCCTCACAGGTTAGTCACTTCGGTGATGCCCAAGCAGGGGCTATTAGTCACTTTGGTGATGCCCAAGCAGGGGCTATTAGTCACTTCGGTGATGTCCAAGCAGGGACTTTTAGTCACTTCGATGATGCCTAAGCAGGGGCTGTCATATAAGTCACAACGGTGATGCCCAAGTGGGGGATTTGAGTTTGATCAACTCTTAGAAAGATGAAGGGATCTCATGAGATTAAGTTTATAGAGACGGAATATTGAAGTGTCATGCATAATCTTTATAAAAGCTGATTGTATGGGTATGACACCCATTGATATGATACTTGTTGTTTTATCTATTAATATTTGGTAAATGTTAATATGTTGATGTGATGCATGTATCATGCATATGGTTATTGTAATCTATCCATATATTGGTATCTCACTCTTGCATATCTTCTTGTTATTTCTCTTTGCTTTTCGGCATCGCTGTATATCTATGAGTTTAGATGGATCTGAACATCCCGTTGGTACCGTCGGAATCGAAGACTGAGATCTTCGATGATGTGGGGAATGTAGAGGCGTGACAGATTCACCCCGGATCTACATCGGCTACCTATCATGGACTGATAACCACACTGGAGAAGAATGCTGAGGGCGAACCATGTCGCAGAGTTCAGACAGTTGAGACGAGGAGGATTGCTCTCCCACCACCTTGGTACTACTTACACGTGCTACAGATGAATGGACAGCTACATGAGCACCGGCCTCTAGGGGTACCATTACCTGGAGTCGAGCCGGCTTCACCAATTGAGGAGGACCCGGAGGAGGACCCCGAGGAGTACTTAGAGGATGAGCCCGTGTACCACATCTTGGATCATGACGATGATCTTGATGAGGTGCCGGAGTGCGTGCCTGATGACGATCCGGATTTTTATGATTCCAACTCTCCTGATGAGGGCTGAGACGTCGTGGACCCATCACCTGGGGTCTCTTCTTATGGGAGTGTTTGTGACGAGTCTTCCTTTTAGTCGTTAGTAGGGGCCAGCTTAGGGGTGTATATTTTGTGGTTGGTCTGTCTCAGTCCGATTATATTTGGCTTCTTCGAGCCATCCTTTTGATGCATGGTTTCGGACCCTCCCCCTATTTTGCTTTACTTAGTTTACAGCTATTAACATTATGTTCTGTAACTCTGTTAGTAATGGCCATCCTGATCAGGCCCTAGTTTCTGTACTAAATTCTGAATTCTATTGGGATAGATTTTATATATATATATGTGTGTGTGTGTGTGTGTGTGTGTGTGTGTGTGTGTGTGTGTGTGTGATGTTGACATTTCATGTTCTGAGTGTTCATCACTTACCCTTGTTTTAAAAAAAAATATATATCACCATTTTGAGAATACTCACTTATTAAGAAAATGTCATTTACCGGAAGAAACCAGCAATTTAATTATTTTATTTTCCGCAATGGGTAACAAAGTGACGCCCCAGTTTAGGGTGTTACAATTAGTGGTATTAGAGCTGGTCGAGTCTTTCGGGAATCTTTGGGTTTAGGTCTGTTAGGTTGATGTTGTGTGTTATCTGATTAAGACTTGATTGAATTACTTCTTAGGAGTAATGTGTAATAACCGTCGGGTTAGATTTTCCTTTTCTGGTTACCATCTCACTGATTGTGTCTTACAGGTCAGTATGGAACCAGGAGGTGCGTGTGGGCGTGGTGGTCGTGGCAGAGGCAATGGCGGGATGGACTTCGTCGCCCTGGAAATGGCTGATGTGGTTGCGGCAATTGTTTTTCAGACTGCTAGGATGGCAGCCCAGAACTAACAGGAGCAGTTGAGGGCTGAACAAGCTGCTGAGGGAAAGCATCTGAATGCTTTCAGACCTCAGAATCCGTCATAGTTTGATGGAGACGTGGATCCTACGAAAGCTGATATGTGGATCCAAGAGTTGGAAAAGATCTTTGAGCTACTTCATACACCTGAGGAAGCAAAGGTGCCCTATGCAATTTTCCAACTGGTAGGAGATGCTGAGTACTGGTGGAAAGGCACCAGACAACTGTTAGAGGCTGAGCACCAAGCAATCACCTGGGAAGTATTTCGCAACAAGTTTTTGGATAAATACTTTCCTCAGAGTGCTCGGACTGAGAAGGAACAAGAGTTCCTAAGTTTACGTCAGTGAGACCTGACTGTGGGGGAATATGCGGCAAGATTCGAATCACTTGCCAAATATTTTCGCTTCTTTCAGAACAACCCAAGTAATGAATGGAAGTGTGAAAGGTTCAAAGGTGGATTGCGCTTCGAAATCAAGGAGTCAGTGCTACCACTGGAAATCAAGAACTTCCAAGTCTTAGTGGAAATGTGCAGAAAATAGAGCTAATGCGGAAAGGACGAGACACCAAAGGGAATTTTTGGGGACCCTCTCGTCCTAAGAGCCAATTTCAATGGCAGAACCAGAAATGGAAGCAGAACCAGAGGAAGCCATACTACCAATCACCCAACAACAATCAAAGGCAACAGAAACATCATTCTGGTACTTCTGGGACTGGGACTGGAGGCTAGAGGAACCAAAATCAAGGCCAAGGGAGGAAGTGTTTTAAGTCTGGAGATCCTAACCACCTAGCTGACACTTGCCCGATGAGAGGGGCACGGTGTTTCAACTGTGATTGTTTGGGTCACTTAGCTAAAGACAGCAGAGAACCAAAGCGTGAGCCAGCTGTCAACCACACCAGAGCCAACAAGTTGACTGCAAAAGGAAGGGTGTATACGATGAGTGGAGCTGGGGCATCAAACTCCGGCAATCTCGTGCAGGGTAATTGTGACATAGCAGGTAATCTTTTAACTGTACTTTTAGATTCACGTGCAACACATTCTTTCATTTCAATGGATCGTGTGAAACTTCTAAGTTTGCATATTTCTTCCTTGCCATATAACCTGATTGCTTCAACCCCAACTGCTAAGCCAGTTACTGTAAATTCTGTGTTTGAATTGTTCTATCATTGTCCAAGATAGACATTTTCTTGTAGACCTGATCTGTTTGCCTTTAATTCAGTTAGATGTAATTTTAGACATGGATTGTCTATCTTCCAACCATATCTTAATAGATTGTGCTCAGAAAACCTTAGTTTTTAGGGATCGTGATCCAAGGTTTACGTCAGAGTTCTGTAAAGGGCTACAAAGCTCATTGGGAACGAAACCCAAACTGAGTTCTGCCTATCATCCTGATCAGCCTCTGGCTCGACTAGTTTTTAACTAGTAAGACCATGGTTTTATTCGAGTTTAATCTCGTTTTCGTCCAAATTGGACTTGATTGTCTTCAAGCATCATTTCGAGTCTTTAAAGTAGTTTTAGGGTAATTTAGCTGATTTATAGTCAAATAAAGCACTTACTGTTATTTCTCGTTTTCAGGTTAATAAAGAGAAGCAATTCTGGAGTTATTCGCCCCGCAAGAGGCTACACGCCTCGCGAGCCTAAAGCCTTGCTGTGCCAAAAATGCCATCCTCTTTGTCTCGCCCCGCGAATCACTGTCTCGCCCCGCGAGAAATCCAGCCCTGGAGGACAGAGACCATCACGGCCTAGCCGTGATGAGGGTCACGGCCATGACAAATAAGCATCCAAAGTCAGAAGTGATCACGGCCTGCCCGTGATAGGCATCACGGCTATGACAAACCAGAATTTGAAGTCTCGCCTCGCGAACTGCTCTCTCGCCTCGCGAGAACCCAATTTGAACTCGCGCCATAATTAATATTCGCGCCATAATTAATTTTCACGCTGATCCTGGGTTTATAAATTGCTGTTTAGGGCAGATTAGAGGGGGGATCCATACTTTTGATTATAGTACGGCTGCGAATTAGGTTTAGTATTTTTTTTTTGTGTTTCTTTTGTAATGGAGAACTAGTCTCCTTGATCAATCTGCTGTAACCGGTTCGCACTGCCACTTGAGGTTTCTGTAATTCCTGAACTCATTGCTATTCTCTTTCAATATTTGTTCTGTATGTTCTGTTTGCTTAATTCAGGATTATATAGAATATGTGTTGATTCATTTCGATGATTGTGTGTTCCTAAACTTAATCGCATTTGCTTAATTCGCGTGTGTTCAATTCGTGTTTGCTTAATTCACGAAGGGCTTAATCCGTTTGCTTAATTCGGAATTAGGAACATATGTCTCATAGCATCAGTTTCTCTTGTTAATTGATGTTACAATCGAAAAGAGATTAGAATCCGCTTAGGGCTTGGATTTATATGAACCGATGATAGTGGGAACCCGAAAGCAATAGGTCGATCGTTTAGCTTATTCGGTAATTACTTAGTTTACATAGTTTTTTTTCTGCTTTGTTTTCTTAATTTAATTTCAAATCCAAAACCCCCCAAAAACTGACTTTTTCTGTTAACAACAACCCAAGAGTCCTTGTGAGACGATACTCGAGTTGTCGCACCCTAACTACATATTTTTCCAATCCGCTCGCTTTTTGACGCGTGCGCGACAGCTCGTCAAAATTGGCGTCATTGTCGGGGACTCTTGTTGTTATTGACAGAAAATAAATAAAAAAATAAAAAATAAAAAATAAAATTCTTTGCTGAATTAGTTTTGGCTGCTAAGTCTGGTTGTGAACCTTAGTATGGATAATTATATGCATGATTTTATGCCTAATGTTTATTATGATCCACCATGCATATATTATCCTAACTTTGCAGGAAGTTATGAGTTTAGCAGTGGTTTTGACATGATTGGAGTGAGTGAGGAGCAACCTTTCTATCATAGCCAACATGGAGGAGAACGCGGCAGCTTGGATGAGATTGCCTTTTTGGTGCATCAAATGACCGATGGCAAAGCACCAATATCGGCTGACCCTACACTAGCCCAACTTCGATGCGGGAAGACTTGGTGCAACGGATGGCAGAACACAATCTTAAATTCGAACAGAGGCCAGAAGCTGATTTTCAGAAGTTGGCCGCTCAAATTGATCAAAGCCAACAGAGGATAGAAGCTGATTTTCAGAAGTTGGCCATTCAAATTGATCACATTGTCTCCACCTCGGCTGCACTGCAAACTCAACTCCTCCTTGAGAAAAATACAGATTCACAAATAGTTGTTCATGACAGTACTTCTTTTGAACATGATTTTGATAATGATGTCAAGAACACTATTACTGATGAACTGTGTGTTGAATTTCCAGACATTCAAGACTTTTCTGATTCAGTTTGTTGTACTATATGTACTGACTGTACTAACACTAACCCTTGTGTGGTATGTGCTGAGATTTCTGCATGTATAGCAGGTGATGGATATGATAATACAGTGAATGAAGATCGCATGCAAGTGCAGCACCAGCACAGACCCCCAGACACACACACACACACACACTTGTTTGCCACCTCCCGCTGTGGAACCACCAGCGATAGAGTTCAATCCTCTGGATTTTGCACCCTTGGATATGAAGACACTATGGCCAGTCCAAGAGGTTGAACCCCATTTTTATTGGGAGGACTTTGTAGATAAAGAGGTCAACCTTGACCCAAGAGGGAGTGAGAAGTCCGCCGCACTTGGTGGAGTCACCATAACTGTCAAGTGCCCACTCCCATACTTATGCTTCATGCCATAGGATCCGGGAGGATCATATTGCACTTTGGGCATTCTGTGGCCGTTGTATCACAGACAGTGGGATCCCGGTGGAATCGCCTCCATGAGTTTTCTCTAAACCTTACTCTTTTTAATTATCTTTGCTTTGTTTTTGTTTTGTTTTCTTTTAGCTCTTGAATAATTTGAGAAGATCAAGAGTTTGGTGTTGAGTCGTGTGTCGGTGAGCTTGTTGGTTTTTGATCAAATTTTGCATAGATTGATTGCATGACATGTGTTGACTGTTGATGATTTTCCCCCTAGGTTTTGAAAATTGAAAATTGATCCCCATTTGAAAAATTGAAAATTGAACTTTGAGATATTCTATTATGATTGCATGATTTATGATAAGTCTGGGGTGAAGGGGTGCACACACTAGGGATAGAATCTCGGTCAAACAATTTGCAAAATTGTCCAGGTGAGGGTTTGAGCCTCCAACATGTTTTTAACTGTGTGAATCACTTTCAAGTTGCACTTTCCCGATTTTGCTTGAATCTCTTCATGGTTTGCATGCTTATGTGGGTGCATCAGATGATTTTGGCAATTTTCTTTGAATTAACTACTTGGCTTGAAAAGAACCTTCCCTAATGCATGTTCCCTAGTTAGCCACATTGAGCCTAATGAGCCTATTACTTCTTGATGACCTCATGTTATAAGCCAAAATCTGGAAAAACCATGTTAACCCGATCTTAGGATCAGGAGAGCACGGTAGCTTAGCAAGAGAAGGGTTGTAAGAAAGTAAGTTTGGGGTGGCTACAAGGATATGATGTTTTGTTGGGGATTGAGAAAAAGAGAAAAAAATAAAGGTTGGAGCCAAAGGGCAAGAAAAAAAAAGTACAAAAATGTCAAAAATGGTATCAAAGGAAAAAGGTTGTAGTCACCCAAAAGCATAAAGAAAAATGGAAAAAGGAATTCGAGTGGAAGTTCAATGTATAAAAATGTTTCATGCTCTCTTAGTTCCTAGGGACTTAAGCCTAGTACCTTTGAATATCCTACCTTTAGCCAGGCCCCATTACAACCTTTAAAAGACCTTCTGATGATGCATGCATGTTTTCGTGGGAACCTTGTCTGAGGTGAAAATCAAATTCATGGGAAGTGCTCTTAAAAGTGAAATTGAGTGAAATTTTGATAACCTAGACAAATTGAGCGGATGAGTGAAACACTAAATTCCCTTGTGAGGAAGGTGATTGTTTGAATTTGGTGATCTCCCTTTTGTGTGTAACTTGGATCCCTTGCTTAGATTATTGATTGCATGAATAATGGAATTCTCAATTGTTTAAAGTAAATGAATGTGGGGATTTTATTGTTGCAAAGGGGGGAATCATTGAGGAACAATTGTTTTGTTGAAATTGCATGAAATTTGTGCGAATTTGATTGAATCTTTTAAGCTTGCCAAGTCTGAGTCCTTTTTGAGTTTTAGTTTGCTTGGGGACAAGCAAAGTTTAAGTTTGGGGTATTTTGATCAGCCTCTGGCTCGACTAGTTTTTAACTAGTAAGACCATGGTTTTATTCGAGTTTAATCTCGTTTTCGCCCAAATTGGACTTGATTGTCTTCAAGCATCATTTCGAGTCTCTAAAGTAGTTTTAGGGTAATTTAGCTGATTTAGAGTCAAATAAAGCACTTACTACTATTTCTCGTTTTCAGGTTAATAAAGAGAAGTAATTCTGGAGTTATTCGCCCCGCGAGAGGCTACACGCCTCGCGAGCCTGAAGCCTTGCTGTGCCAGAAATGCTATCCTCTCTGTCTCGCCCCGCGAATCACTGTCTCGCCCCGCGAGAAATCCAACCCTGAAGGACAGAGACCATCACGACCTAGCCGTGATGAGGGTCACGGCCATGACAAATAAGCATCCAAAGTCATAAGTGATCACGGCCTGCCAGTGATAGGCATCACGACTGTGACAAACCAGAATTTGAAGTGTCGCCTCGCGAACTGTTCTCTCGCCTCGCGAGAACCCAATTTGAACTCGCGCCATAATTAATATTCACGTCGCGAGAGAACGCTCGCCTCGCGAGCGCACGCTGATCCTGGGTTTATAAATTGTTGTTTAGGGCAGATTAGAGGGGGGATCCATACTTTTGATTATAGTACGGCTGTGAATTAGGTTTAGTATTTTTTTTTGTGTTTCTTTTGTAATGGAGAACTAGTCTCCTTGATCAAACTGCTGTAACCGGTTCGCACTGCCACTTGAGGTTTTTGTAATTCCTGAACTCATTGCTATTCTCTTTCAATATTTGTTCTGTATGTTCTGTTTGCTTAATTCAGGATTATATAGAATATGTGTTGATTCATTTCGATGATTGTGTGTTCCTAAACTTAATCGCGTTTGCTTAATTCACATGTGTTCAATTCGTGTTTTCTTAATTCACGAAGGGCTTAATCCGTTTGCTTAATTCGGAATTAGGAACATATGTCTCGTAACGTCGGTTTCGCTTGTTAATTGATGTTACAATCGAAAAGAGATTAGAATCCATTTAGGGCTTGGATTTATATGAACCGATGATAGTGGGAACCCGAAAGCAGTAGGTTAGTTTGCATAGTTTTTTTTTCTGCTTTGTTTTCTTAATTTAATTTCAAATCCAAAACCCCCCAAAAACTGACTTTTTCTGTTAACAACAACCCAAGAGTCCTTGTGAGATGATACTCGAGTTGTCGCACCCTAACTACATATTTTTCCAATCCGCTTGCTTTTTGACGCATGCGTGACAGCGCGTCACATCCACAAACCGATGGACAATCAGAAAGGACAATTCAGTCACTGGAAGATTTGCTGAGAGCATGTGTGATGGAAGACACTGGGAACTGGGATGAATTTATACCACTGATAGAATTCACTTACAACAACAATTTCCATTCAAGCATAGGAATGGCGCCTTACGAAGCTCTATATGGTAGACGGTGCAGAACACCTCTATGTTGGTACCAGGATGGAGAAAGTTTGTTGTTAGGACCAGAGATTGTGCAGCAGACAACAGAAAAGGTGAAGATGATTTAGGAGAAAATGCGGACAACTCAAAGTCGATAGAAGAGTTATGCTGACAACAGACGACGACCTCTTGAGTTTGAGGAAGACGAGCATATGTTTTTGAGAGTCACGCCTACGACTGGGATTGGCAGAGTAATTAAATCCATAAAGCACACTCCCAAATTCATTGGACCCTACCAAATCCTTCGTCGTGTAGGTCCATTAGCCTATAAAATTTCCTTGCCACCTTTTCTTTCCAATATCCACTATGTTTTCCATGTTTCACAACTGAGAGAAAATATGTTCATGATCCATCTCATATAATTGAGCCCGATAATGTACAATTAAAAGTAAACTTACCTTTTGAGACTTCACCTGTACGAATCACGGATAAGATGACGAAGCAGCTCAGAGGTAAACAAATTCCGTTAGTCAAGGTCATCTGGAATGATGCAACCGGAGAAGCTACATGGTAAATTGAGGACAAGATGAAATTGCAATACCCTGAGTTATTTCAAGGTACGTAATTTCGAGGACGAAATTCTTTTTAGAGGGGTAGTATTGTAACACCCTGATTTCTGTGTCCTTCTGTAGCAGTAAATACATGTGTATATGTATTTATTTTTTATAAAAATCCAAAGAGTGATTTTAAATAAAATAAAATCATTTTCTTATATTGTTTTATCATATGAAGTCACGGTTAAATTTTTGGTTGAAAATTCAGTCTAAAGCCGGTCTGCATTTTCACTACCACTACAAGTTTACTGAGCAGAAAACCTAATTTTGAACCGTGAACGAAATGGTTAGTGTTTTTGTGATGTTTTGTATGATATTGGAAATTTTTGAAAATTTGAGTTCGGAAATAAAATATAATATTTATTCCGGACGAAATACGATCGGAAACTTGAACCGGATACGCAATGGATCAGAAAAGGGAGCCCAAAAGAAGTGAAGTGACTTGATGGGATTGGATGAACATGGGTTATGACACATTCCAAAAGTGTAATCATCACACTTTTCAAATTATATCATATTATATTCTAAAAACCCATTTTTCTCTCTCTTCTTCAACCAAACAAGGCATAAGACAAACGTTGGCCATTAAGACTTGCCATCCCCTTCTCTTTCACGCCAATCTCACCCCTCCCTCTATAAATACTCATTTCATTTTCTCTTCATCACTTTCCTACTTATTCACTTTCTCATTTTTTAGTTTCTAACACTTAAAGTTTCCATTTTTACTTAGTTTCAAGCTTCAAGTTCTTCATACTTTTTCTTTCTAGTTTCAAGGGTAACACTCTCATACTCTTCCCTTGCAAGTTTTTCACTTATTTCATGAGTTTACTCTATGTTTTCTTAAAAAGTTCTTAATGCTCTTTTAACTTCTAAAATCTCTAGAAAATGGTAGAAAAATCATTTTGAGTTGAAACCAATTTCTATGAACTTCTATTAATCTCTACTTTCATATTCTAAGAGCTTGTATCAAACAAAAATCTCTAACCTACTTTTCCAAGGATGGCCGAAATTATGTATTAGTGGCCTAAGAAGTTTTGTTTCAACTTTTTGAAAGACGATCACGTATTTGAGCTTCTAGATACCTCTTGATCTTAAATCTAAAGTCTTGGAAGTTTGAAAATTCCTATCTTGTTGATCCCATGATGGCCGAACCTAGTAGGTTGTGGACCTAGGATGTTTTGTTTTCATTTTCCAATATGATCATGGACTTGAGCTCCTTAATACATTTGATTGTGAACCTAGGATGTTTTGTTTTCATTTTCCAATATAATCATGAATCTAGACTTCTTGGTATCTTTTAACGCTAAACCTAAGAGCTTAGAAGGGTTGGAAATTTCCAGCCTACTTATACTAAAGAGACCGAAACCCTAAGCATGGATTTAGTGGAATTTTGTTCTATCTTTGTAAAGTGAACCATGGTTATGAACTCCTAACACTTAAGCATCATTAATCCATGAGTTTTATTCTTTTTGAAAACCTCTAACCTATTTTATGCCATGGCCGAACATATACCTTCTTGGTTTAGTTTTCTTGGTTAACTTTTAACTTGTGGTTTTGTGTTCATAAACCTAGACTTTCGTCGCGGAGTAGACGAGGACATTTGTAGTGAAATAGACAACTATAGACACGAGAAGGGGGGTTGAATTGTGTTTATCAGAATTTAAACAAAGTTGAAAAAAATTTCGCATACAGAAGCTTGGTTCAGACGAGTGGAAAGATACAGGACATACAAGTGACCTGTCTTATGAAATTTTAACAGTGACTTAGGCAAACACACCACTTGATAAACGGCTAAGAAAATTAAAGCAACTAAAGAGTTTATAAGGAAAGAGAGATTGACACAGTTATTTATCCTGGTTCACTCTTCAAAGAAAAGAGCTATGTTCAGTCCTTGGCAGCACCAAGTTTTATCCACTATAACTGATCAGGTTACAGACTCCAAGTATTATTTGCACACCTAGCCTCTTCAGGCTCCAAGATAAGTATTCATTGCACACCTAGCCTCTTCAGGCTCACTCAGATTTGTTTGAGAAATTTGGTTTGTAATAAATACAACTTCAGACAGACAGTTCTTTCACTAACACTAAGAGTGGTTTAAATGTAAAGCTTAGGAAAGTCAGCGTAATAACTTCAAATGATTGAAGAATACAGAATGAAAGAATGAAGAAATTAATGCGCAGATTAATGGCTCTTTAATACTATATGTATTCTCTAGGTCTTCATCTTCAATGACTTCTGTATTTATAGTCTTCAAGCATTTAATATCCGTTAGAGACATTCCCTCAGATGTTGGCTTCAAGCAGAACTTCATTAAATTCAATAGAGTCATTCGGGGCAGTCAGTAATGCAATAGGAATGTTGGTTGTAATCTAACTTGAAGGATCATGGCTTTATGCATCATGAATCAGCCATAACAGAGTTGTACAGAGAGCTTTTTGTACTTTGCTGAGTACAATTCCCTTTTCCTGCAAGGACCAGAGGTACTAGGGAATAAATCACGTTGGAAGCATTCTTTAACTGGTCTTTGGTTCTGATATCCGAGGTTGCTTGAGAGAGTAAATTCGGACTTTTCTTGATAAGCGTGAGACTAAGTAGGAGAGAAGGCTTCAAGTCTCTTTCTGATGGGACAACCAACAAAAGCTTGTTTGGTCCTTGATTCTTCAACGAGTAACCTCAGACAAGTGTAGGAACTCGTGGGGAGACAGGTTGAAGACGTCTCTTGAAAGAAGTCAATAATCCTAGTCAGCAGACAGGTTGACTTTCGCTTATCTAGACAGGTAGTCACCTATATGAGCAAACAGATGATTCTTACTATTTTAATTTGCACACTAGATAGACAGGTTAGCATCACGTACACGTAGGGAAATGCACATCAGACATTTTAGAGACTTAACACGTAGTACACTTCCTCAAGCATCACGTACCTTTACCTTCACAAAAGGTAAGTGGGGACAGGCTGAGGGATATTCAATAGCTATGTGCATGTGTGTATGTGGTTTGCTCGATTTATTTGAATATTGTTATTATATTGAATCAAACTTGGAATGATTTATATACTTGAACAGTTGTGATAACTGTTTGAAGTTGATCCTTACTTGATTTAAAGTGTTGTAAATCATATATGTTATGAACTGTCATTAACTGTTATATTGTTGACTGAGATTATGATGATATTGATTGATGTCTGAAAAGCTTGACGTTAGTCGGTGCTCAACTAATTATATGATTAAAAGCCAAAAGAAGCTTCAAAGAGAACTTTGAAAGTTATGGTGTTCATTTTAAAATGTTCTTTAGTAAAGTATGTGTTTTGGAAAGTAAGCGATCTTACCTGTATTTATTCCTGAAGGATAAAACTTTGGAACTTGTGTTAAATAATTTCAAGTTAAAGGAAATTATTTTCTTACGAACTAAGTTTTTGTACAAGAGAAAATCATTTATAAAATATGTGTTTTACGGAAGGAAAAACCTTTGGAAAATATTTGACCTTAAATAGAGATGATTTTAAGAAAAGGATTTCAAGAGAAAATGGATTTCTTATAATAGTTTACAAATGATTTTCCAATGAAAAGATTTCCTGTAAAGAAATACTTTCGAAAATATTCCGGTAACTTGGATGGGTTACCGAGGTTTTGTTTTGGTATTTGATTTTCACTGAACGAAAAGTAAGAACAGGTGAAATCAAATCTAGTTCACGAGACGTCGCTTCTAGTATTCTATAATGTGCACGTTGATCTTTGATCCGTGTCAAGTATTATGGTACAAGAGTCCTAATCATGATGTTGTGGGCTAAGAGTCCTAATCTCATTATTATGGACCAAGTGTCCTAATTACGTTGTTGTGGACTAAGAGTCCTAATCATGTTGAAATAAAACATGGGTAAGATTGTAAGTCTTTTTCTATGACCACAAACCTTGACTGAGGCATCGATCTTAGATGGAGCACTCGGACTGCGTGTCCTATGTTGATGTTGAGTAATTTCAAGTGATGAAAATTATGAATGGTCATTAGCTTTGAGCTTTGACAACGAATGAGATTGAATACAAAGAAAACATCTTGAACAAATGTTTTCTTGATGCATTTAGGCAGACGTGCCTCACAGGTTAGTCACTTCGGTGATGCCCAAGCAGGGGCTATTAGTCACTTCGGTGATGCCCAAGCAGGGGTTATTAGTCACTTCGGTGATGTCCAAGCAGGGACTTTAGTCACTTCGATGATGCCCAAGCAGGGGCTGTCATATAAGTCACGACGGTGATGTCCAAATAAGGACTTTAGTCACGACGGTGATGCCCAAGTGGGGGCTTTGAGTTTGATCAACTCTTAGAAAGATGAAGGGTTCTCATGAGATTAAGTTTATAGAGCCGGAATATTGAAGTGTCATGCATAATCTTTATAAAAGCTGATTGTACGGGTATGACGCCCATTGATATGATAATTTTTATTTTATCTATTAATATTTGGTAAATGTTAATATGTTGATTTGATGCATGTATCATGCATATGGTTATTGTAATATTGGTATCTCACTCTTGCATATCTTCTTGTTATTTCTCTTTGCTTTTTGGCATCGCTGTATATCTATGAGTTTAGATCGATCCGAACATCCCATTGGTACCGTCGGAATCGAAGACTGAGATCTTCGATGATGTGGGGAATGCGCAGGCGAGGCAGATTCACCCCGGGTCTACATCGGCTACCTATCATGGACCGATAACTACACTGGAGAAGAATGCTGAGGGTGAACCATGTCGCAGAATTCAGACAGTTGAGATGAGGAGGATTGGTCTCCCACCACCTTGGTACTACTTACACGTGCTACAGATGAATGGACAGCTACATGAGCACCCGCCTCTAGGGGTACCATTACCTGGAGTTGAGCCGGCTTCACCGATTGAGGAGGACCCGGAGGAGGACCCCGAGGAGTACCTGGAGGATGAGCCCGTGTGCCACGTCTTGGATCACAACGATGATCTTGATGAGGTGCCGGAATACGTGCTTGATGACGATCCAGATTTTTATGATTCCGACTCTCCTGATGAGAGTGGAGACGTCGTGGACCCATCACCTGGGGTATCTTCTTGTGGGAGTGTTCGTGGCAAGTCTTCCTTTCAGTCGTTAGTAGTGGCAAGCTTAGGGGTGTATATTTTGTGGTTAGTATGTCTCGGTCCGACTGTATTTGGCTTCTTAGAGCCATATTTTTGATGCGTGGTTCCGGACCCTCCCCCTATTTTGCTTTACTTAGTTTACAGCTGTTAACATTATGTTATGTAACTCTGTTAGTAATGGCCATCCTGATCAGGCCCTAGTTTCTGTACTAAACTCTGAACCCCACTTGGATAGATTATATATATATATATATATATATATATATATATATATATATATATATATATATATATATATATATATATATATATGATGTTTACATTTCATGTTCTGAGTGTTCATCACTTACCCTTGTTTAAAAAACAAATATCACCATTTTGAGAATACTCACATATTAAGAAAATGTCATTTACCGGAAGCAGCCAACAATTTAATTATTTTATTTTCCGCAACGGGTAACAAAATGAAGCCCCAGTTTAGGGTGTTACACCCATAATATAACTATACAGGGCCTTTATCAAAACAGGCCATTCTCAAAATAACTAAGTGAACAAAGTAAAAATATAACAGACACGTAGCGAAACGTCTAAGACCATATAACAAAAACATGGCTCTCAGTATCCAGAAAGACTGACGAAGTCACTACCCCAAAAATGGAAACTACCTACAGCTGATCAACATCTAGTGGTACCCATTGGGAAGACCATGGTGGTCAATCCCACTCCCCGCAGAGGTATCAGATGAAGAAACAACTGGACCCTCATCGGGTGAGTCATCGTCATCATCAAGAGGAATATAATCTGGCACATCCTCAACGATCTCCTCCGGGTCCTCCTCCAGATCTATGACTATCTCCTCTGGAGGTGGTGCTGGTGCTGCCTCAGCTAATGGCTGCGCCTCAAGCTCCCCATGATCCACCAGATGCTGAAGTAGAAACCACATCGGAGTTAAAGATACCACGATGGTCTCCATCATCCGTGCTCGCACTGTGACCCCGTTGCAACCGTGCCCATATGCCCGGTATAAGTAACGCTGTGAGCTCCCGGGTTTATAACCCATGCGTTGATTTTCTTGGCATCCTCAAAATGAAGGGAACGAACCCCCGTGTGTGCCAGTGGCAGTGCCGGATCCATCTATACTCAAATAGTAATATACCCATACCGAAGAGAGACCAACAATAAAACATGCAAGGGTGAGAACCAATATATGAATTTCAAAATGATAATCATATGTACGACTCTCAAATACCATTTAACATGAATATTCAAAGATAAACAATATATTTATTAAAGGGTTTCATACCCGACAGTCGTAGTCGTTTTAAAAACCATGGCACTTCAATATTCATCAACTAACTTTGATACCTAATCTCCGGAGACCCCAACCAACAAATAAATGAGCTGATCGGGCTTTTATTACCAAATAAGGCAGAATCGTTGCCAGATAAGTTAGAGTTCAAATTTAACCATATCACTGTCCAAAACGAGGCACTGTGAACACTATTCATAGTATATGGTTTCATGGTCATATATCCATCAAGGCACGGTGATGCAAACATCATGAATACTTGCCATCAAGCATTCAAGTCCTATGCAAATGCACGCCTGCCCCAAAAATGCATTTAAAACGTTTTGTTCATGTGGTTTTCTTTGTGTTCAATCTTTCCGTGTCGGAGCTAAAAGCCTCACGACCAAATCACCGTTTTAAACTTTCAAGTTTAATCCATCATTCCAAAAATAACTGACTCCAAGTCAAAAATGTACAAATCACGAAATCTAAACCGATGCACTAGTCTTAGATACGTAGATTTTAGCGTACAAAAACCAATACCCGTTTTATAGGACATCTAATCCATAACTTCAACTTTTGGACCCTTGACCCTAATCATAGAACACTAGATCCCAACGTCTCGGCAGCCAGGTCCGTTTTTCATCTTGAAAACCATTTTCGTTCTGTGAAACACAAAACAAAACAAAACTTCCTCAACTTATCTAAGTTGACGGAAATAGCACTGTTGTTTACCGAAAATCATTTTTCGTTGGAAATTCATTTTATAAATCCGTCAAGATCCCTTAAAAATGATTTTCTTTCAAAAATCACTATTTTGAAATTGAAAATATATAGTTTTTAAGACAATTCTCTGTTTTACTCAAGATTACTATTTTTAAGAATACTTCTGTAAATATTGGCAGAATTGTCCGACGTTTGACAGTTTAAAAATGTTTTAAGTCAAAACATGACTTTTCTAGTAAAATAATTTTTCCATCACTGTAATAAAATTATTTTTTAAACTTCTTTTCTTCAAATAACATTTTCTAACAATTAGAAATTTCCTACATATAATTTAGCAGTGTAAAAATATTTTCACGGTTACGTCCTCACTATGACTTAGAAAAACACTCTTTCGTCATTAAATCATTAAAATAATATTATTTTTCACTATTTCCCATTTTCCACCAAATAAATAATTAAGTAATAATATATTACTATTTCCACTAAATTAAACTCATTATTTCAAAAAAAAGCTTTTAAATGCTTTTAATCTCGTATTTAATTAAGCTCTGACCACTGTCAGGTTTCCAATCCACATCAACAATAAACTCATGTCAATAATTCCTAAACTTTTGGATTAGTGATTCTTAATCACTTAAAACCCTAAAACAACACTTATCATACAAAGATTGAAATAGAAAACTCCAGTCCTCCAACAAATCCAATTCGGCCATGATAAAAAAAATGGATTAGAGACTTCGATTCGATCCAATTAACATATGTTCAATACATATATAAACTATAAGATTGAATCATGCAAGACTAGTTTAAGAAAATGAACAAAATCCTCCCCCCATCAACAACTAGGGTTCGGCCTCTTTAGGTTGAATAGGTAAGAAATTTTTTTGATGCGAGCTCTTAGATCTAGAATATAGAGATGATAATAGGATCATAGAAATTGGTTTTATGCTCATTGGATTTTTCTATGAATTTTTGAAACTAGAAACCCTAAAATGCATCATATTGATAATGGCTTCAAAATACAAAACTAATTGAAGAACACGATGCTAATCAATAGAGAAGAGTTTTGGTATACCTCTTGGAATTAAGAAATGGGCAAGGAATCCAACACTTCCTTCACAAATCAAGCTTATGTAACTTAAGAGTTTTAATGGCAAAATGAACAAAGCTTAATGAAGAAGATGAAGATTGACTTTTATAGAAGTGGGATGGGCTCATGGAGGGTGCTTGGGCCATGGGGTTTGAGGGAGAAAAGGGTCTATAGCACAAATTCTTAGGGGCAAAATGGTAAAGTAATCTTGTACAATGGCACTTTTGTAGTTAAAACCAACATTAAGGACAAACTAGTAATTTCCTCCTAAAAACCATCACGACTAAGGGGAGTCATCTATATGACTCACCCCTTGTGAATCATCATGAATGACAAGGCCTTTATCCGTTAGCGGGTCCCGCAAATCCTGTATTCAGTTCCGTCGTTCACCCGATTTCGTATAACGCCCGCATAATATATATTAGGCTAAATTAGTGTTTTGGTCCCTTATCTTTATTTTAGGTTTCATTTCGGTCCCTTATCTTTTTTTTTGTTCCGTTTTGGTCCCCTATCTTTCAACCGTTAGAACATTTTGGTCATTTTCCATTAGTCGCCGGAAAACAGCTCTTATCATCGGATTCTGGAAAAATTCACCAGAAACACTCTCTCTCCCCCCACTCCTTTCTTCCTCTCTCTCTTCCTCTCTTCCCTCACCAATATTGTTTAATTTGTCTCCTTGAAATTCAAGTGAATGTGTAACTTGAAAGGGATGGAGGAGGGAACCAAACCCTTACTCTAGGTTGAGTCCAGGAAGTGTTGCCACCACTTCGGCGCTACGAAACCCGTCTTTGTGGATCTCTGCATCTCTAGATCTGGGTTGAGGTCATAATAGAGTGTGACTAGGGAACCAAACCCTCGCTCTAGATTGAGTCCAGGAAGCACCGCCACCACTTCGACGCTACAGAACCCATTTTCTTGGATCTCTGCGTCTCTGGATTTGGGTTATGGGCGGAACTTGACGGTCTTCTTGGACGTCAATGAGTGGCTGCGTTTGGCGACTACTCAACCTAGCACCGCCACCACTAGGTTGTTTTTGATGTACTTCAGTGAGGTTTATAAGTTGTATTGTGTTTATAACCATATGTTTGACACATACGAGGTCCAAAGTCTTTGTGGGACCGTCCAATGATAGATTTAATTTGTGCAGCTATAGTGCCATTATATTACATGAACATTCTTACCATGGATGAGGTTGTGCACCGACTGTACCGTGCAGCTATAGTGTCATTGCTATGCATGAGCACCTTTGGTCCAGGGTGTGCACCGACTTTACCATGCAGCTATAGTGTCATTGCTTTGCATGAGCATTCTCACCATGAATAAGGGTGTGCACCGGTTTTAGGGATGCTTCACTTGGACAACAGACTAACATCCCTAACGGATATGGGAAATTAGTGGCCATGTCATCATAAAGGTTTAGTTGCGTGGGGTTGAGGGTAGAGGATGATATCTAAATTTCGAGGATGACTTGTTAGTTATATGTGTTGATTGTTTGTGACTCTTATTATGTTATATACTATGACCCTTTTCCATCTTTGATGATGGAATTATTTCTTATCTCCCTATTTCTGTATTTTGTATATGTTTATCTTATTCCATGAAAAGACCCGATGGAGGAGCCTATTGCTGAGGAGTTGGATGGAACTCCTTACGAACCAGACACTGGAGGTCGAGCAGTGATCCATGGTGATTAGAGTATAGATAGTATGGCCAGTGTGTCTAAGAAGAAATTTTTATATGTTTCCGCTAAGTATGACTTTTATTTTAAGTTTATGCTTGTGAGGGCTCCTACTGAAAGGATACCCTCAACAGTGTTTTCGTAATGTAATAAATAAACATGTGTGTATTTATATATTACAATGTTGGTGTGTTTAATTATCCAAAGTTATATGCTCATTAACTTAAGTTTTTAATTTTTACGTCTTTTCTCGTTAAGCGAGAGATTAAGGAATAAATTAATAAGGTTTTAAGCTAATAAAACATCGGGGCACAACAGGGTGTCTCATTTTGGTATCAGAGTAGTTTGATTCTCATCAGACTGTGAGGTTTAGGATGTCTTTACTGGCCGTGTCTAGTTGAATCCACATTGGATATTGACTATACTTAGAAGTTGGGTAGAGTTTTCGACTTGAAAGTTATCTATAGTGTCTAGCTTGAGTCACGAAATTCTGAGGACGGAATTTTTTTTTCTAAGTGGGGTAGTAATGTAACAGCCCAATTTTCAGATACGCTGTATTAACGGTAAAGATATTTATTTATATTTTTATCTGAGACTTGGGAAATGATTTTGGAGAAAAAAATCGTATCTAGAACCTACTCTATGGTGGGAAACTCTGGTTAAATTTTGGGTTTAAAATTCAGACGGAAATCGGTCTGCATTTTTTCTGACAGTATAATTTTATACCGGCAGAAAACCCAAATTTGACCCGAAACTGAAATTTAAAGATTTTTTATATTTTGTCCGCGAGGAATTCTATTTTTCAAATTTTTGATCAAAAATAAAATATTATGTTTATTTGGACGAATTTTGGTAAAAGTTTGGACGAAAAATAGTCTGTGTTTTCACTGACAGTAAGATTTTAATGATCAGAAAACCTAATTTGGACTAGTGAGCGAAATGGTTTATGTTTAAAACATATTTCCAACGAGTTTGGTTATTTTGAAAATTTTCGATCGAAAAACAGACAGAAACCCAAATCGGGAAACCGACGGAGTCAAAAACGGAACTGCAGAGACCCGTCAAGATATCGGGACAACGAGTCATACATGATGACTGATGGAGGATGAGTCACCAAGCATTTATGAGCACTAAATGCTATTAATCATGACTTTTAGGTAAAATGACCAAAATACCCCCAAGCTTTCGCGGTTATTAACAAGACACATCTACGCACTCTTAACCACTCATTTTACATGGTTTTAAACCTCCCACATCTCCTCAATTTCGTGCAGCCATATATATTAAACCATACCTATTTCATTTTGCTTTCGTTTCATCATTTTCCCCTCAAAAACAGAAATCGGGTAAATGACGGAGCTACTACGGGATTTCCGGGAACCGCTAATGGATGTGATCAATGAGTCATGGATGACTCATTAGATGTGGCCCAAAACCAGCCACACCTACATTAATTGTGCGCCACAAACCTTTTTAACCCTAGTTAGTAACATAACCCTAGTTAAGTTAACTATTAACTATGGTAAAGCTTATATTAATTTAATATTCACAAAACCCATTAATTGGACTCTAAGGAACCAAACAAAGCCTAAGATCTACCCTATTTAAACCCCAAACTGCAGCAGCAGCCCCCCTCCACATTCTCACTTCATCTTTTCCATTTCTTCTTCATTTTTTCTTCAAAAACTCCATTGATGTTCTTGCACAACTTAATTATTCTTTCACTTTCTTTCATTATCTAGAGGTAAACCCTCACTTCTATGATCTTAGTTATCTTCCTAATCTTCTTAACTCTCTTTATCACCCACTACTTCGGATTGGAGAAGAAGAATTGAGAGAGAAACCTCAATAGTTACAAGAAGCCTTTGTTGGAAGCTTTGAAACCTAGTTGGAGCAGTCTCAGTGAGAGAGTCGCCAAACACTCTTCAAATGTTGGATCATTCTCAAATTTTAGAATAAGGTTCAAGACTTGTGGTTATTCATATCCAACAGAATTTGGAACAAACCTCCAGAGTATGAGATATGAATCTCGGACAGTACGCCTAGGAGGTGCGAAACTCAACCCGGATACCATCTAAGCTGTCACCAAAGAATTTCGAACTGCGATGTTGTAACCGTTGGATCGGGCTAAAACTTTGTGAGGAGGTTTAGCAAGGATATTTATTCATTGTCACCGTTCAGCTTTCTAAATAGAGCTCTATAACCAGAGTAATGGAGCTCGAACAGTTGCCCTGTTTTGGTAGCTTTTCCCTAGGATTCATGAGCTTATTTTGAATCCGATTTTCCCTAAGTCCAGTTGTTGTTCTCGTAAGTTTTCCATCGATTTTGTCTCTTGATTCAAATATATATATTTATTTGAAACCCTATTGTTGATTCGGTTAGTATTTGGTGTTTCCGACGAATTGTGTTACTCGAATGTGTAATCGGGACGGAAAGCGGAACGGTGGATGTGTAAGGATAGATGGTGGTAGATTTGTGGATGTTGTTGGACATCATGCTGAGGTTCTTGGCAGTAGCGTGGACGCATTCGAAACTTGTACGGGAAAGCGTGCACGTCAATCAGGTGGGGGAAAGAATCAATCTATCATCGAAATCGATAAGTAGTATATTATATAATAATTGTGTAGGGCGACCTAAACCCTACTAGTAGTCGAGTAATTGACAAGACCAAAATCACATTGGAAACATTTTCTGTGAAACCAATGGTGATTCAGGGATTGTAGGTTTATCGATGTTAGGGTGATTTTATCTTATCTAAGGTTGATTGAATTTATTATTATTATTATTGAATTGCTTATGTGATATTTTGTGGTATTTGAATATTTTCTGATACTGTGTTATACATGATCTGCCTGGTTTTTAGTACTATGTTTAGTTGATTTTAAGTGAGGATATATGTTGTTCAGGAGATAATTGTTTGGGTGAGAAAGTATCGGTGAATTGGAAGTGCCTAGCGTAAATTGATTATTTTAAAGATGAAATGTGTCATATAATGTGAGTCAAGGCTAGGATGGAAGGTTGAGGCACTAGGTTGTTATTGATGCACTTCAGTGAGGTTTATAAGTTGTATTGTGTTTATAACCGTATGTTTGACACATACGAGGTCCAAAGTCTTGGTGGGACCGTCCAATGTTAGATTTAATGTTTGCAGCTATAGTGTCGTTGTATTACATGAACATTCTTACCATGGATGAGGTTGTGCACCGACTGTACCGTGCAGCTATAGTGTCATTGTTATGCATGAGCATCTTTGGTCCACGGTGTGCACCGATTGTATCGTGCAGCTATAGTGTTTTTGCTTTGCATGAGCATTCTCACCATGAATAAGGGTGTGCACCGGTTTTAGGGACGCGTCACTTGGACGACGGACTAACATCCCTAACGGTTATGGGAAATTAGTGGTCATGTCATCATAAAGGTTTAGTTGCGTGAGGTTGAGGGTAGAGGATGATATCTTAATTTCGAGGATGACTTGTTAGTTATATGTGTTGATTGTTTGTGACTCTTATTATGTTATATTCTTTGACTCTTTTCCACCTTTGATGATAGAATTGTTTCTTATCTCCCTATTTCTGTATTTTGTATATGTTTATCTTATTCCATGAAAAGACCCGATGGAGGAGCCTATTGCTGACGAGTTGGATGGAACTCCTTACGAACCAGACACTGGAGGTCGAGCTGTGATCCATGGTGATTAAAGTATAGATAGTATGGCCAGTGTGTCTAAGAAGAAATTTTTATATGTTTCCGCTAAGTATGACTTTTATTTTAAGTTTATGCTTGTGAGGGCTCCTACTGAGAGGATACCCTCAACAGTGTTTTGTTAATGTTAGTGTGTTTAATTATCCAAATTTATATGCTCATTAACTTAAGTTTTTAATTTTTACGTCTTTTCTCGTTAAGCGAGCGATTAAGTAACAAATTAATAAGGTTTTAAGCTAATAAAACACCATGGCACAACGAGGTGTCTCAGGCGTGACTCTCAAAAATACATGATCGCCTTACTCAAAATCAAGAGGTCGTCACCTTTTGTCTTCATAACTTTTCTGTCTACTTCGAGTTGTCCGCATTTTCTCCTGAATCATCTTTGCCTTTTCTGTTGTCTGTTGCACGATATTTGGTCCTAACAGTAGACTTTCACCATCTTGGTACCAACATAAAGGGGTTCTACACCATTGACCATATAAACCTTCATAGGGTGCCATTCCTATTCTTGAGTGGAAACTGTTATTGTAGGTGAATCTATCAACGGCATAAATTCATCCCAACTCCCAGTATGTTCCAAGACACACGCTCTCAACAAGTCCTCTAGTGACTGGATTGTCCTTTCTGATTGTCCATTCATTTGTGGATGATAAGCCGAACTCAATCTGAGTTTCGTTCCCAGCGACTCTTGTAAACTTTGCTAAAACCTTGACGTAAATCTCGGATCACGATCCGAAATAATACTCGAAGGTACACCATGTAATCTCACAATTTCTCCAATATATAACTGAGTTAATCTCTCCATTGAATACTTTATGTTGATGGGCAAAAAGTGAGCTGACTTGGTTAGTCGATCAATTATTACCCATATGGCATCATACCCATTGCGAGCTCTTGGTAAACTTGTTACAAAGTCCATTGCAATTCCATCCCATTTCCATTCTGGAATATCCAAAGATTGTAGCATTCCTGCTGGCCTTTGATGTTCAATTTTAGCCTTCTGACAGACTAAACACGAAGCTACATATTCCATTATGTCTTTCTTCATCCCATACCACCAATATAACTGCTTAAGATCTTGGTACATCTTGGTGGCTCCTGGATGTAAACTCAAATTACTCTTGTGAGCTTCCTCCACAATTAACTTTCTAAGTTCAACATAGTCAGGTACACAAATCCTTTCATTGAACCTTAGAATTCCATACGTTCCCTCTTTGAATTCCGATACCACTCCTTTTCGTACTAATTCTCTTTCTCCTTGTAGGTATTGATCACTCGCTTGTTTCTCTCGTATTTGTTCCATTTGTTGGTTGGAAACAGTAATCATACCTAAACAAAGTTTCCCAGTGACGTCTTAACTGTTAACCTCATATCTCAGAATTGTTCTAATAATTCTTGTTCCTTAACCATCATTGTAGATGCATGCATAGACTTTCTACTCAAGGCATCCGCTACTACGTTTGCTTTCCCAGGATGATATTGTAGTTTAAAATCATAATCTTTCAAAAATTCCAACCAACGTCAGCTCTTTTTTTATCAAAAAGGTATTTTAAACTTTTATGATCACTAAAAACATTAAACGTCAATCCATACAGATAATGTCTTCAGATCTTTAATGCAAAAACCACCGCTGCTAATTCCAAGTCATGAGTAGGGTAATTCCTCTCGTGAATCTTCAATTGCCTTGAAGCGTAAGCTACGATTTTCTGGTTTTGCATTAGCACGCAACCTAACCCCTGATGTGAAGCATCACAGTGTACCTCGAAAGGCTCCTTAGAATCAGGTAATACTAACACAGGTTATGTAGTCAACCATCTCTTTAATTCATGAAAACTTTCTTCACACGCTTCAGTCCATATAAACGCTTGGTCCTTCCGAGTTAATTGGGTAAGAGGTCCTACTATTTTGAAAAATTCCTCGATTAATCTCCTATAGTATCCAGCTAAACCCATGAAACTACAGATCTCTGTTACCGTCGTTGGTCTTTCCCATTGTAAAACAACTTCAAATTTTGACGGATCCACCGCAATTCCTTCATTCGATATAACGTGACCTAAAAATTGAACTTGGTCTAACCAGAATGCACACTTTTCAGGTTTTGTGTATAACTGTTTCTCCTTTAAAATTTGAAGAATCACACTGAGATGTTCAGCATGCTTTTCTTCACTAGGAGAATAAATTAGAATGTCGTCTATAAAGAAAACGACAAACTGATCTAGATAAGGACGAAAAATCCTATTCATGTAATCCAGGAATATAGCATGAGCATTAGTCACTCCGAACGGCATCACAAGTTACTCATAATGCCCATAGCATGTACGAAACACTATTTTCGGGATATCCTATTCCTTCAC
This sequence comes from Sophora flavescens, assembly GCA_030762895.1. Taxonomy (NCBI): domain Eukaryota; kingdom Viridiplantae; phylum Streptophyta; class Magnoliopsida; order Fabales; family Fabaceae; genus Sophora; species Sophora flavescens. The sequence continues at coordinate 60,452,871 of CM061063.1, forward strand.
ACGAATTTGATGATAGCTCGATCGTAAGTCTATCTTTGAGAAAACAGCCGCTCCACGTAATTGTTCCATCAAGTCATCTATCCTCGGAAGCGGATACTTTCTTGATCGTCAATTTGTTCAACTGATAGAAATCTACACATAAACGAGAAGTCACGTCTTTCTTCCGTACCAATAAAACTAGAGCTCCACACGGAGACACACTGGGTCTAATAAATTCTTTCGTCATCAGTTCCACCAATTGCTCTTTCAAGTCCTCTAGCTCTGATGGCGACATACGATATGGTGCCATGGATATCGGTCCAGTGCCTGGTACCAAATCAATCGCGAACTCTATGTCCCAAACAGGCGGTAGTCCAGGTACATCTTCAGGAAAAACTTCCAGAAACTCATTGACGATGGGTATGGACTGTAAGTCTAACTCATTCTTAACGTCTAAAGAAAACAGTAACATGTATCCTTGAGCTCCCTCTTTCAAAGAAGCTCTTACTTGATTAGCAGACAAAAATCCAGAGATCTCATCCTTAGGAAAAATTAAGGTTTTGTGGGCACAGTCCATAAGAATATGGTTAGAAGATAACCAATCCATGCCTAAAATTACATCTAACTGTATTAAAGGCAAGCAGATTAGATCAACAAGAAAATGTCTATCCTGAATAATAATAGGATAGTTCAAGCATATAGTATTGACAGTAATTGGCTTAGCAGTTGGAGTTGTAACAATAAGATCATATGGTAATGAAGAAATAGGCAATTTCAATAGTTTCACCAAATCCATCGAAATAAATGGATGCGTCGCACCCGAATCGTAAAGTACAGTTAATAGATTACTGTCAATGTCACAATCACCTTGTACAAGATCCTTGGAGTTCGATTCTTCAGCGCCGCTCATAATGTAAACTCTCCCCTTTGCCATCGGTTTATTGGTCCTGGTGTTGTTGACAGCAAATTCACACCTAGGTGGAGTGTAATCTCTAGCGAAATGTCCCCAATGGTTACAGTTGAAACATTTGATTCCCACGACTGGACACTTATCCGCCATATGTTTTGGATCCCCACACTTAAAGCATCTCCTAACTTGGCCTTGATTTTGATTCATTTGGCCTCCACTCCCGGTTTCAGTAACATTCGAACGATTTTGTTGCTGATTCTGGTTCTGGTTCTTTCCTGGTGGTCGAAAATAAGGTTTCCTCTGATCCTATTTCCCTTTGACTCTAGTTCTATTTCTGATACTGGTTCTTGGATCGAGAAGGTCCTCCAGCATTCCCTCGGTTGTCTCTTCCCTTCTTCATCTGTTCTATCTTCCTGCTCATCTCAACTAGAGCTTGAAAATTCCTGAGCTGTAGTGGTAGCACAGATTCCTTAATCTCGAACCTCAGACCAGCTTCAAACCTCTCACATTTCCATCTTTCATTGGTTGTTCTTGAAAGAAACGGAAATATTTAGAAAGTGATTCAAACTTCGCCGCATATTCCCCCACCGTCAGATCTCTCTGGTACAATCGCAGAAATTCTTGTTCTTTCTCAATTCGAACACTCTCCGGAAAATACTTGTTCAGAAATACGGTTTTAAACACATTCCAAGTAATTTCCCGATGATCAGCTTCCAGCAATTGTCGATCACCTCTCCACCAGTACTCCGCATCTCCTATCAGAAGAAAAACAACATAGGTAACCCTAACTTCTGTCGGAGTGACCACCAACTCAAAGATTTTCTCCAGCTCCAGAATCCATAAATCAGCTTTCTCATGATCAGCAAAGGATTTTGGCTTCGAAATGCAATCAAAGCCTTGCCTTCCATAGCTAGCAGATTCTGGGCATTCATAGATGCAGTTTGATTTGTAATCGCAGCTGCTACATTCTCCATTGCCTGTGCCATATAATCCACTCCTTCTTCATGATTTTCATTCATGTTACCACGGCCACCAATGGGATCACCTCGACGACCCCTTCCGCAACAACGTCCACGTCCACCTTCTGGTTCCAGTTCCGTAACTGACCTACAAGACCACATCAGTTAGACTACAAATAGAAAATGATACGCTTACTTACTTGTTAACACATTACTTCTAAGAAGTAATTCCAAACAATTCTTAACCATAGAACACAAAACATCAACACAACAGACCTATTCCCCAACATTCCTGAAAGACTCGACCAGCTCTGATACAACAAATGCGACACCCCTTTTTGGGTCATCACATAGTAACACGTTGCGGAAAATACACTTTAATTATGCTGGTTACTTTCGAAAAATAATAATTTGTAACACTCTTCTTAATACCAAAAATGGTGGTAATTTTTTTTTCTTTTTAACTAGACATTCAACATCATACAACAACATAAACAACACACCATATATGTATATATATAACATATGCAATAGCAGTTTTGTACAAACTATATAACTATACAGGGCCTTTATCAAAACAGGCCATTCTCAAAATAACTAAGTGAAGAAATTAAAAATATAACAGACACGTAGCGAAACATCTAAGACCATATAATAAAAACATGGCTCTCAGTAACCAGAATGACTGACGAAGTCACTACCCCAAAAATGGAAACTACCTACAGCTGGTCAACATCTAGTGGTACCCGTTGGGAAGATCGTGGTGGTCAATCCCACTCCCCGCAGAGGTATCAGATGAAGACGCAACTGGACCCTCATCGGGTGAGTCATCGTCGTCATCAAGAGGAATGTAATCCGGCACATCCTCAACGATCTCCTCTGGGTCCTCCTCCGGATCTATGACTATCTCCTCTGGAGGTGGTGCTAGTGCTGCCTTAGCTAATGGTTGACCCTCAAGCTCCCCATGATCCACCAGATGCTGAAGTAGAAACCACATCGGAGGTAAAGATACCACGATGGTCTCCATCGTCCTGTGCTCGCATTGTGGCCCCGTCACAATCATGCTCTCTATTGTATGAATATGCCTAGTATAAGTAACGTTGTGAGCTCTCGGGTTTATAACCCACGCGTTGATGTTCTCGGCATCCTCAAAATGAAGGGAATGAACCCCCGTGTGCGCTAGTGGCAGCGTCGGATCCATCTATACTCAAATAGTAATATACCCATACCGAAGATAGACCAACAATAAAACATGCAAGGGTGAGAACCAATATATGGATTATAAAACGATAACCATATGCACGACTCTAAAATACCATTTAACATGAATATTCAAAGATAAACAATATATTTATCAAATGGTTTCATACCCGACAGTCGTGGCCATTTTAAAAACCATGGCACTTCAATATTCATCAACTTCCTTTGAAACCTAATCTCCGGAGCCCCAACCAACAAATAAATGAGCCGATCAGGCTCTCATTGTCGAATAAGGCAGAATCGTTGCCAGATAAGGCAGAGTTCAAATTTAACCATATCACTGTACAAAACGAGGCACAGTGAACACTATTCATAGTATATGGTTTCGTGGTCATATATCCATCAAGGCACAGTGATGCAAACATCATGAACACTTGCTACCAAGCATTCAAGTCCTATGCAAAGGCACGTCTACCCCAAAAATGCATGTAAAACGTTTTGTGCATGTCGTTTTCTTTGTGTTCAATCTTTCTGTATCGGAGCTAAAAGCCTCACGACCAAATCACTGTTTTAAACTTTCAAGTTTAATCCATCATTCCAAAAATAACTGACTCCAAGTCAAAAATGTGCAAATCAGGAAATCTAGACCGATGCACCAGTCTTAGATACGTAGATTTCAGTGCACAAAAACCAATACCCGTTTTATAGGACATCTAGTCCATAACTTCACCTTTTGGACCCCTGGCCCATATCATAGAACACTAGATCCCGACGTCTCGGCAACTAGGTCTGTTTTTCATCTTGAAAACCATTTTCGTTCTGTGAAACACAAAACAAAACAAAATTTCCTCAACTTATCTAAGTTGACGGAAATAGCACCGTTGTTTACCGAAAATCATTTTTCGTTGGAAATTCGTTTTATAAATCCGTCAAGATCCCTTAAAACTCATTTTCTATCAAAAATCACTATTTTGAACTTGAAAATATATCGTTTTTAAGACAATTCTCCATTTTACTCAAGATTACTATTTTTAAGAATACTTCTGTAAATATTGTCGGAAATGTCCGACATTTGACGGTTTAAAAACGTTTTTAAGTCAAAACATGACTTTTCTAATAAAATAATTTTTTCAACACTATAATAAAATTATTTTTGAAACTTCTTTTCTTAAAATAACATTTGCTAATAATTAGAAATTTCCTACGTATAATTTAGAAGTGCAAAAATATTTCACGGTTACGTCCTCACTGTGACTTAGAAAAACACTCTTTCGCCTTTAAATCATTAAAATAATATTATTTTTCACTATTTCTCATTTTTCACCAAATAAATAATTAAGCAATAGTATATTAATATTTCCACTAAAATAAACTAATTATTTAATAAAAAACTTTTAAGTGCTTTTAACCTCATATTTAATTAAGCTCTAACTAATGTCAGGTTTCAAATCCACATCAACAATAAACTCATGTCAATAATATATCATTTAGCACAATTATGACAGGCAACAAAATATAACAATAATTAAATTCAGATAATTAAATAATTAAAAGCAGGTAATTACTAAGTAAATAAAACTAACTACATAAGAATTACAAACACCCAATAATTAATACGGACCACAAACAATTACACGTGGCTACCGGAAAAACCCCTTAGGTAATCCCCTTACCTCTAGATGATAATCCTCCCAATAAGATTCGCTATAAATCCACGTGTTAGTAACACTTGTAACACTATGTTTTTCTTATAATTTATGTAGCAGTAAATACATATTTAAATGTGTTTATTTTAGATTAAACTCGGGAAGATTTTAATTAAAATAAAATCATTTTATTGTGTTGTTATAGCATATGAAGTCACGGTAAAACAAAAATCTCTATCCATCTCTTCCAATGAAGGCCGAATGCTTGCATTTGTGACCTAGGAAGTTTTTGTTTCAACTTTTGGAATATGATCATGTGTTTGAGTTTCTAACTATCCCTTGATCTTGAATCTATAAATCTTGGAAGTTTTGATAGCTTGTTCCTATGATGGCGGAAAAATATGAATAAGTAGGCCTAGGGTACTATGTTTCAACTTTCCAAGTATATATCATGGATTAAGAACTCTTAATAACTTGTTTATTTTATGTTATTAAAGCTAGTATGTGTTACTTTCATTTTTCCAAGATGATCATGGACTTGAGCTCCATAAGATATTTGGATGCTAAAAGTCTAAGAGATTGGAAAGTTTAAAGATCTCTAGCCTATAAATCCTATGAAGGCCGAACCTAGAAGGTTATGGACTTAGGATACCTTGTTCTTATTTTTCCAAAATGATCATGGTTTTGAGCTCCTTAACACATATGGATGCTAAACCTAAGAGATTGGAAAGTTTAGTGAATGCTAGCCTATTTTACTAGCCTTGGCCGAATGCCCTATGTTTTTAACTTAGTGGAATTTTAATTCAACTTTGTTAAATGATCATTGTTTATGAACTCCTAACACTTGAGGATCATAAATCCATGAGTTGTATAATTTTTGGGAATCTCTAACCCTAAGAACTAGTCTTGGCCGTACCTAAACCTTGTGGTTTAGTGTTCTTTTTTTTTTTTAACTTGTGATTTTGTGTTCATAACCTTAGACTTTCATCGCGGAGGAAACGACAACGTTCGTGACTTACCTCGTCGAGCATCTAATCTTCTTACCTTCACAGAAAGTAAGAGGGGGTTGCTTAGGGATATTCAATGAATATATGCATGTGTGTATGTCTTTACTTGAGTGATTTGAATATTATTATGATGTGGAGCAAAAACTTGAATGACTTGTTTACTTGAACTATTGTGATTATTACTTGAAGTTAATTATTACTTGCCTTAAAGTATTGTGGGTTGTATATATGTGATGAACTGTCATTAATTGTGATATTATTGTTGATAATATATTACTGTTGATTGAAGTTTGAGAAGTCGGACTTGAGTCTGTGCACAATGATTATAAGGATTAAAAGCCTTAATAAGCCTTGATTAGAACTTTGAAAGTATTGGTTTCATTTATAAAAGTTCCTTGTTTGAAACACTTACTTCAAGAGAATGAGATTCTAGTTTTGAAAAAAACATTGAAGTGTTTTTAAGTCAATAGAAACTACCTTTTTATGATCCAAAGTTGGTACGAGAGAAAACCTTTTTTCGAACTATATGTTTCATGGAGGAAAAACCCCTTTGACAATATTTGACTTTATTCCATCAAGGGTTTCAAAAGCAAACGAATTTCCAAATGTTTTAAAAAAGACTTTGTAAAGGAAAAGATTTTCTCCTTAATGATTTAGAAATGTTCCGGTTACTTGGATAAGTGACAGAGGTTTTGTTTTGCTTTTTTATTTTCACTGAGCGAAAAGTAAGCATATGTGAAAGAGAATACTAGTTTGCGAGACGTCGCCTCTAGCATTCAGTTTATGCACGTGATCTGGGATCTGTGTCAAGAATTATGGACCAAGGGTCCCAATCGTGATATTATGGGCCAGGAGTCCTAATTTTGGAATTGAGGATTGTGTGTCCTAATTTCGTTGTTATGGGCTAGGAGTCCTTATCATGTTGAAATAAAACATGGATAAAATTATAATTGTTTCTACGACCACAACCTCGGAATGCGGCATCGGTCTAAGGTGTTGTGATTGAGCACTCGTACTACGTGTCCTGTGTTATTGATTTTCAAGTAATGAAAATTGTGAATAGTCGTTAGCTTTGGGCTTCGACAATGGAAAAGAGTGAACACAAAGAAAAGTATCGATAATGAAAAGTCTTTTGTTCATATGCATTTCCCCTTAGCATATGTGCTTGAGTTATCAGAATACCCGCTTAAGATGTTGTATTCGATGAGGTATACATCTGAATGGCCGTTATAAGGGATTCGTGATGATGTTGATCCGGGCTCGTGACGTGACAGAGACAACTTGCCAAACGGGGCGTATGAGCCTGATCAACTCTTTCTTTCTTAATGATAAAACGGTGATGGAATCTCATGAGATTAAGATTAGAGCCTGATGATAGAAGTGTCATGCATTATCTTTGTAAGATTGATTGATTCGGGTATAAGACCCACTGAAATAATACTTGTTGTTTACCGATGAGTAATGTTTAAAATGTTAATATGCCAAGGTGTTGTATGTATCATGTGTATGGTTGTTGTGCAATATATCCGGTGTCGGTATCTCACTCTTTCATTTCTACTTGTTATTCTCTCTTCCTTTTGGTAGCGCCGTATGTACATGAGTCCATATGGATCCCAATATCCCACTTGTGCCGACAACATCGAAGACTGAGGTCTTCGAGGACGCAGGGAATGCTGGGGCATGGCAGATACACCCAGGGGCGACATCTGCCACATACCACGGATCAATCAGCACGACCGATTTAAATGCTGACGGAGACCCAATCCGTAGAAGCCACACTGTGGAAACTAGGAGGGTAGCTTTGCCTCCAATTTGGTATTACCTTCACACACTGCGAGCTCACGGACTGCTACATGAGCCGCCACCTCAAAACGTAGAGCCGGCAGCGTCGATTGAGGAGGATCCCGAGGAGGACTTCGATGAGGTCATGGAGGAGGATGAGCCGGAGGATCATGTTATGGATCATGACGACGACGACAGTTCCGTAGATGAGGGCGGTGACGTTATAGATCCATTACCTGAGGTCTCATCTCGTGGGAGCCTTTGTGGAGACCCTGCTTACAGTCAGTGTCAGTAACCAGTTCGGAGCGTTTTGTGGATAATCTTCCATCATCTGACTTTTAGAGTTATCTTTTAGATATGGTTCCGGACCCTCTTTGCCTGTGTCTTTACTTACTCTCTTTTAAGCTGTATCTTCTAGATGTCTAATTCTGTTGCAATGGCCATTGATAAGGCCCTATCTTATGTATTGAAACTTGGCTCTCATTTGGACATGTTTTTTATATATATATATATATATATATATATATATATATATATATATATATATATATATATATATATATATATAGATAGATATATATGTTGTCTTCAATTCATGTTCTGAGTGTTCATCACCTCTATCTTGTTTCATTCCTTCATCTCAAAAAAAAAAAAACTACCATTTTTAGTGTACTCGTCCATCGAGTAAATGATACTTTCCGAAAGTAACCAGCTTTGTAAATCAGAAATATTTCCGCATTTGGGTAACCATGTGATGTCGGGTTTAGGGTGTCATAACACTCGTACCATATAAACTAGCTTATCCTTCAACAACACACAACAAATCAACAAACAAACAATTTAAAAATGCCTAATCACCTACATGTTGGTTTCGGCCTTGGGGTGTTTTTAGGGTTAAAAATTTCTAAAATTCCTAAACTTTTGGATTAGTGATTCTTAATCACTTAAAACCCTAAAACAACACTAATCATACAAAGATTGAAATAGAAAACTCCAATCCTCCAACAAATCCAATTCGGCCATGATCAAAAAAATGGCTTAGAGACTTCCATTTGATCCAATTAACATAGGTTCAATACATATATAAACTATAAGATTGAATCATGCAAGACTAGTTTAAGAAAATGAACAAAATCCTCCCCCCATCAACAACTAGTGTTAGGCCTCTTTAGGTTAAATAGGCAAGAAATTTTTGTTTGATGCAAGCTCTTAGATCTAGAATATAGATATGATAATAGGATCATAGAAATTGGTTTCATGCCCATTGGATTTTTCTATGATTTACTATGAATTTTTGAAACTAGAAACCCTAAAATGCATCATATTGATAAAGGCTTAAAAATACAAAACTAATTGAAGAACATGATGCTAATCAAGGGAGAAGAGTATGGTATACCTCTTGGAATTAAGAAATGGGCAAGGAATCCAACACTTCCTTCACAAATCAAGCTACATAACTTAAGAGTTTTAATGGCAAAATGAACAAAGCTTAATGAAGAAGATGAAGATTGCCTTTTATAGAAGTGGGATGGGCTCCTGGAGGGTGCTTGGGCCATGGGGTTTGAGGGAGAAAAAGGTCCAAAGCACAAATTCTTAGGGGCAAAATGGTAATTTTGTACAATGCCACTTTTGTAGTTAAAACCAACATTAAGGACAAACTAGTAATTTCCTCCTAAAAACCATCATGACTAAGGGGGGTCATCTATATGACTCACCCCTTGTGAGTCATCAGGAATGACAATGCCTTTATCCGTTAGTGGGTCCCGCAAATCCTGTATTCAGCTCCGTCGATCGCTCGATTTCGTATAACGCCCGTATAATATATATTATTTCACTTTTTAAGTGAAAATTTTTAAAATAGCCTAAGAAGTTGGAAACTTCATAAAAACCCTAAGTTTCTCGTTCACGATTCAAAATTAGGCCATTTGAACAGTAAAATTCTTACTGTCATTAAATCACAGATCGGGTTCCGCCAAAATTTTCGACCCAAAATTTAATCGTAAGTCTCTACGGTAAAGTAGAGTATGGAAATGATCTTGGTTTATCCAAAATCATTTTATAAGTTTTAAAATAAAAATATATACATTTCTGTTTATTTTACCGATATAAAAAGAGTAGAAAAAAAACCGGGTGTTACACATTGGGAATAAAAAATTTAGTTTGTTACCTAAATTATCATTCCTCTTATTTATCAGGCTTGTGACTTTTAGTTCTACACCATCTATCAGTCACAGATGATCAAAGAGTAATAATAATCAAAAGAAAAATGGTTGACACCTAAAATCAAAGAAAAGTCAAGTGCAGAAGCAGAACCAACCTGGGTTGAAGAAGAAGCCATGTATGATACATGACTTTGCTTTTGGTGTTGGGGCTCCTTCCTTCCTTATATTCCTAAAACAAGAACAAGTTAACAAGTCAATTGACTCTTGAACGTTCACTAAATCTAACCAGAATCAAGATGAGTTCTCCTTAATTTTCAATACCTTGTTTTAAGGTTTGTGCAGATCCATCATTTCTCTGCCACTGAGGACATTGGAACCCCCTTCTTCAATGCCGTTAATGCAAAGCAAATGGCCACACTCTTTGCGAGAGATGAACATTCTTCGAGAACTAAATTAACGAATCACTACTTAAATCTTTGTCATGCATGATATAAAAATTCAAAAATATCAAAGAACCCATTATCCGTATATCTAAATAATAAGAGAATTGAATCACAAGTCACAATGACAAAAAGTATAAAAGACACCAAAGAAAGCACAAAACTTGAAAAGAACCCTTTGAACAAACACAAAGAATTCAATCATACCCGGTTCAAAAATCAAGATTCTTTGGAAATAGAAGCGACCCAGTTCAAACTTCAAAGTGACTATTTTCAATGCGTTGATTTTCTTAATTTATATCTTTTAAAAAGTTTTGATTGATTTATTCCAACTTCCAAAAAACAATAAATGTAATTTAATTCCAAGCTACCATGACATTCAATCAAATAATTTCTATTTTCTAATATTCTTTTTTGTTTCTTTTTAATTCCAATACCACATTCATTTTTATGCTTACTTTAAATCTTTTTTGTTTCTATACAAAAATAATTTATTTTATTTCTATACTTATCACCAATCTTTTTTTTTATCTAAAATATGTCATTTTTAAAGCTATACAAAATAGAAACCCCATGTATTTAAATTTTTAAAATATATATTTTTAATTTAAATGTTTAAATTCAAATTGTTTTAATGTTCAAATTCAAATTGTGACTATTTTCAATGCATTGATTTTCTTAATTTATTTCTTTTAAAATGTTTTTATTGATTTATTCCAACATCCAAAAAATAATAAATCTAATTTAATTCCAACCTACCATAAAATCCAATCAAATAATTTTTATTTTCTTATATTCTTTTTTGTTTTTTTTTTTTCAATTCCAATACGATATTCATTTCTAGTAGAGAAGCACGTGGCTATCAATAACATGTTAGTAGGAATTTATGAGTCTTTTAAAATTTGAATTAATGAATCTTTTTAGATTCCAGATAAGAAGGTGTAGACATTGAGTCTTTCAAAATTTCAATTAATGAAGAAAAACCATTAAATCTTATTAAATTTATAATTCACTAATTGTATTATTTACTTTTACTAAATATATTGATATTAATGCATTTTACTATTTTTATGTAATTTTATTGTTTTATTTAAAAGTCACCTCACAATAAAAACTAAATTATTGACTCACCTTATGAAATTGTTACCCAGATTTCAACAATTATAATAATAATTTTTATAACTGTGACTCTTTTCCAATTATACCCGGAAAAAAAATTGATTTGCTTCTCTTCTTTTCCTATGACCATTTTTATTTTTATAAAAAATTTTATCTATCAATTTTTTTTTGTTCTCTTTAATTTTTTTTAATTAGTTTCACCACTTTTCCCTTTTAAATCATTTTTAGAAAATATGATTTATTTATTTATCCTTTTTTAAGTCCATGTTAACCATCTTCTGGGAATATTTTAACCTAACGCACCTATTAAAAGAATAGTTACCCACAAATTAGTTGTGTGAGTAATTGACAAATTTTAAAGTATTTATTTTATCATATTAAAGAAGAAGAAATAACTCTTAAGAAATCTCAAAGCCAAAGACGCAAACAATGTATTGTTGAAAGACCTTGTTCACCAGCATCTTAAGAGACTTGATTATGTTATCAATTAAGAAAGAAAACTCAAACCATACAAATTCTAACAAATCCAAACAATAATGAATTACAAATTTCAAAAAATAACATAACAAACCAAGCTTTTCCTTTCCATTGCCAATGCAAAGTAATCAAGCCTTTGTTACACTGCCTTTTTTTTTTCTCCCTGTGCAACTATTGCTGGTTTAGAGGATTGCAACTATTGCTGCTAACCTGCCAAACAATCATAAAATGCAATTAGTTCATGATTAAGGATAAAATGCTAGAAATGATTACATGAGAATATATAGCATCGCATAAAATAAAAAGGACAATCTATCAATAAATATTTTACCTTAGACCCCTCCATAAGATCTGGTTATTTTCCCTGTAAATCACCAACCAGAAAGTTCTATGAAGAAGTAATTCAATAATTTTTTATATGAAATATCAAGATTTTAGTAAAAAAAAAATCAAGGGATATCTAGCTCCACCCACCTCAAAGTCCCTCACGCGTGGCTTGGTCATCCCAATAGTAGGCTCACCTCTAAAGATATGAAATCAAGTTAGTAAAAAAACCAAACAATACCAATGTCAATAGGAAAAAACATGAACTAATCAGGGTGATTTTATTGATTGAAAAAATCAGGGTAAAGTGGGTTGATCTTTGAAAGAAGGTTGAATTTTAAAATTATTATTCTCTTATTTTCCATGTATTGGAACAAAACAAGCATTTAATATATATTGAAAATATCATGACTTAAAGTATCTAGACTATTTTTAAAAAAAAAATAGATGGCATTCAAGATAATTTAAAATGTTCTTGATATCTATTTAAAAACAAAAATGACATTTTTGAAAATAACAAACAAAATAAATTCAAGAATAAAAAATCAAATAATAGATGTCATCCTCCAATATCATGACTTTTCATTCATGGGAGAAGTATTGGAATTATAATAATAGAAATTAATAAAATGTCTTGAAAACATTAAAAAATTTAAAATTCGAAAACTGAAATTGGAACAAAACAAGCATTTAATATATATTGAAAATATCATGATTTAAAGTATCTAGACTATTTTAAAAAAAATAAAATTAACTGACATTCATGATAATTTAAAACGTTCTTGATATCTGTTTAAAAACAATAATGACATTTTCGTAAATAACAAACAAAATAAATTCAAGAATAAAAAATCAAATAATAGATGTCATCCTCCAATATCATGACTTTTCATTTATGGGAGAAGTATTGGAATTATAATAATAGCAATTAATAAAACATCTTGCAAACATTAACAAATTTAAAATTCGAAATCTGAAATAAAAAAATAAAAATAAAATAATGCAATCCTTAATGATACACTTACATATTCTAAGATATAAATATTTTAATTTTAACTCTAATAAATAATTAGTTGTCATCCACTAATTCTATTTATAAAGGAGTTGATAATTTCACCTCACTCATTAATAATGATAAAATAACACCTTTTTATCTTCACAACAATCTTGCTAATCTTTTGCCTACAATTATGATAATTTCGTCCCACCCATTCATAAGGCACCCTTGAGACTTTGATGCTTTGGTTAATTAAAAGAAAATAAATTAGAATGAAAAATAACTGAAATAACTATAGAGTCGAAGGTAATAGGTGGAGGCTCAGTCTATGAGTGATGAAGCAACCAATTTTTAACAAAAAACAAAGGCTTAATTGCACTTTTGGTCCCCCAAGTATGACGATTGTGCGATTTTGGTCCCTCGAGTTTTAATTGGGACAATTGGGTCCCCAGGCATCGCGATTGTGCAATTTTAGTCCCCTAGGTTTCAATTGTACCAATTAGATCCCCTAGGTATTATGATTGTGCAATTTTGGTCCCCGAGATTTCACAATTGCACAATTTTTAATGTCAAAAACTTTTGTGGCACAGCTTGATAGCTTACGCAACATTCTTATGTGTCAATTAAAGTGTGTGAGGTGTCAATAATGCCATATAGGAATGTCATTTAAGTTGTCAAGCCGACCTCTTTAAGTGTTCAATCGGTCCCACGTGTGCCACATAGGCTACTGACATTGAAAATTGCATAATTGTGATATCTTGGGATCAAAATTGCACAATCGTGATGCCCGAGGGACCCAAGTGGCACCATTGAAACCCGAGGGACTAAAATTACACAATCGTGATACCAGGAGGACCCAATTGTCGCAATTGAAACCCGAGGGACCAAAATCGCACTACTTGGGGGACCAAAAGTACAATTAAGCCAAAAACATATAAAAAAAAGTGATGAATACCTCCGAGGTGGACACCATTTCCCTACTGTTGTTGACTTGTTGCTGATGTAAATTCCACTATCATGCTACCCTCTCCAATAAACTCTTCCCCTCTTTCTCCACCTTCTTAAACCTATGCACCACAAAAAAATAAAAATAAGAAAACACAAAATCAAATCAATTCATATTATTCATAGTCTCTTTATATATCATGAAACTTGGTATTAGATTTAGAACGAATGAATGATCAGAGAAGGAATGAATGATCAGAGAAGGAAGAAGAAAAATACGAAAAATCAAGAGAAGCGTTTAGATAATTACATTTACCATTTGTTAACATGCCATACTTGTAACAGACCAGACCTCTCCTCATCTGTTTGCTTCCAAACCTATAGAACATGAACAAAGTTGGGTTAGTCAATTCCTCCACGCATGAAGACAAATGAGGTCCCCTTGCTGGTTCGTTGAAATGTTGAATGAGAAAAGAAAAGATTGGAAGAGAGATAGAGAGTGAGAGAGAGATACAGAGAGTGTGTGAGGGAGAGAGAGCGAGTGAGAGAGAGAGACGCAGAGAAAACAATATAAAAATGCAGGAAAAAAAATTAAATTACAAAAATATGTTTTGAGTTCAAGCCCAGATAAAAAATATATTAAATTAATAATAAAAAAGAAAAGAAAATAAATAAAGGAAAAAAGAATTTTTGCCACTGTCTTCTTCTGTCTCTCACGTACAGTATCTGTCTTATACCCACTTTGTTCAGCCTCAATCTAGGTCATTCCTCTTCAATATTTCTCTTTACCCAACATACTCCCAAGCTCTCTTTTGAATCTAATAGGAAAGTAATAGTAGGATGGAGGCGCTAGTTCAAGCCTCGACCGTCAAAACACCCAGCTCAAGAAATCACAGTCTTCTTTTAGTTAATTTTCAGAATTTGGGAAGGGTTTATGCCTTGATCAGAGGGAGAAGAAACATAAATGGAAGTTGAAATGGACTAGAGCATGATAACCTCTGCAATACTCAAGCTTATAAGGTCCCAATGTCAATGAGAAGAGTTCATCTTCCTCTATAAATAGAGAACAGCAACAACACAAAGGGGGTAACTGAACAGATAGAGAAGAGAGAGCATACAAAAAAAATTAAATTCTGAGGAGGGGGCAACGAAAATCAGTAACATGGAGGCCATCCTTCTAGCCACTATCCTCTCCTCCTAAATCAGAATCATCCCTCACCTTCACCCCTCACTACCACAAAAAAGACTTGGAACCCATCTTCAATATCCATATTTTTAGTTTCACCCATCTTCAACATTCATTTTCACCATAACCTCCGCTCCCCAAAATTACAAAAACTAATCCAAATCCAACAACCAGAAAAAAAAAAAAAAAGGAAAAGAGAAATAAAAGGATCCCTACACTGTTCTTCGCCATTGCCGCCACGTTTCGCCGTCGCCGTGCCTCCGCCACGACACCGCTCGTCCCTGCCTAACACCACCCGAAGCCTCCACGCCGCGTCACCCTCTGTACGGCCACTGTCTCCGCACGACGCCGCTGGTCCCTTGCCCAGCATCGTACTCGCCACCAAGGCCTCGATCGCCTGAGTCGCGCGCACGGGCCCAGACTCATCGCCTCCATCTCCGTCGTGAGCTCCTCCTACGCTCACCGTTCCGACCACCGCCGCTCCCTCTCTCGGTGCCGTGCCGCGCCGCGCAGGTGAAGGACCAAGTCCCTTGGTTGCTCTGTTTCTGACCCTAACTTATTATTTCACTTTTATTTTTATTTTTATTGTTTTTATTTCTTTTATTTTTAGTTTCAGAAATTCAATTTAGCTAGTTATGGGGCTCATGGGTTAGTTAAATGGCCCGGACTTGATGGCTTTCATCTTAAACCAAATGGGCTTTTCTGTTTGGAGTTAGGTTCTACTTTTTTTACTCATCTACTTATTCTCATAAACAAAATAACTACAAAATAATTCATAAATAATTATGGGATTGTTTTGTGAGAGGTTTCACGTTCAATTTCTTAGATGCGGATAGCTCTGTGGATGTATCTGTCATGTTCTATCTCGCTTAGGAGTTTAGATAAAAAAAATTGAAATACATAAAAAACCTTTTTAAATAAAAGAAATAAATCCTTTTCAAAAATAAAATAAAATCAAAAAAATAAAAAAAAATGAAAAAATTATTTCCTTCTTTGAAAAGGAAAGTTTCGTGACTTTTAATCAAAAATCTTTTCTAAATTTAAAAATTCCTTTTAAATATATATATATATATATATATATATATATATATAAACAAAAATAAAAAATTAAATAAAAAATCAAAAAATAAAAATCCTTTTCAAAAATTAAAATCAACCAACAAATCAAGTTTTTTTTTTTAAATAATTACGTGGTTTTGAGTTTCCCATCGCACCCGGGAATACGTAGGAGCAAAATCAACCATTCTGTCAAGTCAAAATTAAATTTTCCTTACTTTAGTGTGTCTTTTATTTTCAAATAGTTAATTAAAATAATTAAACTTGTGATATTTAAGGATGCTTTATGGACACAATGTCATGTTCAATCCCATAGATTTGAGGTTGCCCTATGGATATATATGTCATGTTCAACCTCATTTAGGTTTTATCAACAATAAATTTAAAAATGCAAAAATCAATAAAAATACAAATATAAAAAATAAAAATAATTCTTTCTTGTAAATAATTTTTGGGATAAAACAAATATTTAAAAGGTTATTAAAAATTTTTCACACACCATTTTTAAACGGGCGATGTAGGGTGCTAACACCTTCCCTACTTGTAACCGACTCCCGAACTCAAAACTCTCTCTTTTTTTTAAGACCAGTTTCCTTAAAATAAATGGTTTCTCCAATATTTTTCCCAAATAAAATATTAGTGGCGACTCCTCTATTTTTACCTTCTTTTCACGGCACTCGGACGGGACGGTCGCGACAGAAGCAAGCATACATTGTTCAGTAATATTGTGCGTGTAGAGGAGCTAGGTGGTGGCATGAAGATGGAAAAAATGAGAGAGAGACTGCTGCATTTAAAGGAGAATTAAAATGGTGTTTTTGTTTCTGTGGTTGCTGTTTAGCTTTCTCTTCTTTCTTTCTTCTGTATTCATATAATAAAAAAAAATAACCAACTAAAGAAAGAGACTTTTGGATTTTGAAAAGGTGGGCTGAATTGAAATAGGGTTAAAATGATTTTCTCCTATTCTCAATGCATTAATGGGGCAATTGGATTTTGAAAATGTTTGAATTAGTATTGGAAACAACCATTTATTTGAATGTCTCATTTAATTCAAACACTTACCAAAGTCTTGAAACTCACGTATTTCTAGCTATTTTCGATTGAATATTTTTTATTTTTTGTATTTCTATATCTATTTATTTAATTGTAAATAACTAAATCTGATTGTTGGTGTTTTCCAAAATGTGCATGAGACTCTTCCAACCATTAATACATAGAGAAGAAATATTTTGAAAGTTGTAGTTAGCAATAAATTTCCTGCAACACTTTTATTCTTTTATTGTTTTTTACTTAATTTTAATTGATTTTTTTATTGGAAGTAGGAACTTGTTTAAATAAAACATTAATTGCTAGTAGTTGATTATTTATATTTTAAATATAAATAATGTAAAATTAAAAATATCATTAACACTAAGGGTGCGTTTGATTTGCAAAAAATTAGGGGACTGGACAGCACAAAAATTTTTGTTCCCTGTTTGATCTGAAAAGTGGTCAATGGACAAGACAAAAAAAGGGGTGAGGGACAGGACAAAAACCCAAAATTTTGTCCCCCACCAAACCATGGGACAAAAAGTTGTCCCATGGACAGGCTAACAAAAGACAAAATTATCCTTACATCTCTCTCATCTCTCCTCTATCTCTCTCCTCTCTCCCTCCCTCCTCTCTCTCTCCTATGATGTATTGTCCTGTGCTGTACTGTCTGTCCTGTGCTGTCCTGATACTTTTTACAAATCAAACGCAACCTAATACTGTTTATGGAAAGTCTTAGAAGATACTTATTGTAGAATTGCTGTAGGATTTAATGTGGTCGTGACATGTGTCCAAACTTTCCTTAGAATGAGGTAAGAATTATATTTTAATATAGATATAGATAGGACAACATTGTACTGGCAAGCTTTGTATGTGGGTGCGGTAATTAAACAACGTCGTATTATGTTTATTTAAAGTTTTGCTTAACCCATTTTTTAAAATCTCAAATTATTAATTATTTTAAAAGCTTTTTCACATCAAATAATATTTTCACTCAAATCTTAATTCTCTCAAAATTGACAGTTTTAATCTTTTTTAATCTTAATTAAGTTTGTTCTTTTCTAATTTATTTTTTTAATCAAATTTTGTTATTTTTAAAAGAGTTTAATTGTTGTACACTATCAGTGTAAAGTTTTTTACACTGTTAACCAATCAGAAATCATGGTTTTAATGACTTTTAAGGTGGTTAGTGTAACACCCCGATTTTTACGATTTTTCGCTATCGGTAAAATATATCTGTTTATATTATTTTATTGAGTGCGTTAGCACTGCCTTATTTCAGTGTATGCACGTTTACTAGACAATAATTTATGTTATTTTCACCATTAGAATTTGTTTAGAAAAATATTTTAAATAACATGGTTTAGAATTAATCGAAGATTAATTTTGGACCGATGATTTTCTTAGTTGATCGATTCAACTATCAATCTTTACTCTAATTTAAATTTTGAAAGTATATGTTTAT
This sequence comes from Sophora flavescens, assembly GCA_030762895.1. Lineage (NCBI taxonomy): Eukaryota > Viridiplantae > Streptophyta > Magnoliopsida > Fabales > Fabaceae > Sophora > Sophora flavescens. Next base: position 60,471,551 of record CM061063.1, read on the forward strand.
CACTCATTATTTTTTGATCTAATGAGTAATATTATTTCCTTTTTTTAGACTCAATCTCAACCACTTATTTTGTACCTACACATGAAGTGAGTGTAAAACAAATAAAATGACCCAAATCCCTCCCTTCCCTGGCATAAACGCTCGACGCCCCCCCCCCCCCCCTCCTCTTTTCTTTCTTCCATTTTTTTTATGACACCCTAAAACCCGGCATCACATGGTTACCCAATTGCGGAAATATTTCTGATTTACAATGCTGGTTACTTTCGGAAAGTATCATTTCCTCGATGGATGAGTATACTAAAAATGGTAGTTTTTTTTTTGAAAGGAATGAAACAAGATAAGGATGATGAACACTCAGAACATGAATTGAAGACAACATATATATATATATATATATATATATATATATATATATATATATATATATATATAACATGTTCTAATGAGAGCCAAGTTCCAATACATAAGTTCGAGCCTTATCAACGGCCATTGCAACAGAATTAGACATCTAGAAGATACAACTTAAAAGAGAGCAAGTAAGACATAGGGAAAGAGAGTCCGGAACCACATCCAAAAAGGTAACTCTAAAAAGTCATATGACGGAAGACTATCTACAAAACGCTCCGAACTGGTTACTGACACTGGCTGCAAGCAGGGTCTCCACAAATGCTCCCACGAGATGAGACCTCGGGTAATGGATCTATGATGTCGTCGCCCTCATCTACGGAATCGTCGTCATCGTCATGATCCATAATGTGATAATCTGGCTCATCCTCATCCATGACCTCATAGAAGTCTTCCTCAGGGTCCTCCTCGGGATCCTCCTAAGGGTCCTCCTCGGATCCTCCTCAATCGGTGTTGCCGGCTCTACGTCTAGAGGTGGTGGCTCATGTAGCAGTCCATTAGCTAGCAGTGTGTGAAGGTAATACCAAGTCAGAGGCAGATCTACCCTCCTAGTCTCCACAGTATGGCTCCTACGGATTGGGTCTCCGTCAGCATTTAAATCGGTTGTGGTAATTGCTCCGTGGTATGTGGCAGATGTCGCCCCTGGATGTATCAGCCATGCCCCGGCATTCCCTGCATCATAGAAGACCTCAGTCTTCAACATTGTCGGCACAAATGGGATATTGGGATCCATCTGAACTTATATGCATACGGCGGTACCAAAAGGGAAGAAAGAATAACATGTAGAAATGAAAGAGTGAGATACTGACGACGGATATATCGCACAACAACCATACACATGAAACATACAACACCTTAGCATATTAACATTTTAACATTACTCATAGGTAAACAAGTGTTATTTCAGTGGGTCTCATACCCGAATCAATCAATTTTATAAAGATAATGCATGACACTTCAATCACCAGGCTCTAATCTTAATCTCATGAGATGCCAACACCGTTTTATCATTAAGAAAGAAAGAGTTGATCAGGTTTATACGCCCCTTTTGGCAAGTTGCCTCCGTCACCTCATGCACCCGAATCAACATCATCATGAATGCCTTATAACGGCCAATCGGATGTATACCTCATCGAATACCACATCTTAAGCGGGTATTCGGTTAACTCAAGCATGTCTGATAAGGGGAAATGCATATGAATAAAAGACTTTTCATTATTGAGACTTTTCTTTGTGTTCACTCTTTTCCGTTGTCGAATCCCAAAGCTAACGACTATTCACAATTTTCATTACTTGAAAATCAATAACACAGGACGCGCAGTCCGAGTGCTGGATCACAACACCTTAGTCCGATGCCGCAGTCCAAGGTTGTGGTCGTAGAAACAATTATGATTTTATCCATGTTTATTTTCAACATGATAAGGACTCCCAGCCCATAACAACGAAATTAGGACACACAGTCTTCAATTCCAAAATTAGGACTCCTAGCCCATAATATCACGATTAGGACCATTGGTCCATAATTTTTTACACGGATCCCAGATTGCGTGCATATAACTGAATACTAGAGGCGACGTCTCACGAATTAGTATTCTCTTTCACATGTGCTTACTTTTCGCTCAGTGAAAATCAAAACCAAAGCAAAACCTCGGTCACTTATCCATGTAACCGGAACTTTTCTAAATCATTTATGAGAAAATCTTTTCCTGTACAAAGTCTTTTATAAAACATTTGGAAATTCGTTTTCTTTTGAAATCCTTGATGAAATAAAGTCAAATATTTTTAAAGGTGTTTTTCCTTCATGAAACACATAGTTCGAAAAAGATTTTCTCTCGTACAAACTTTAGATCACAAAAAGGTAGTTTCTATTGACTTAAAAAAAACACTTCAACATTTCTTTTCAAAACTAGAATCTCATTCTCTTGAAGTAAGCGTTTTAAATAAAGAACTTTTATAAATGAAACCAATACTTTTAAAGTTCTATTCAAGGCTTATTAAGGCTTTTAATCCTTATAATCATTGTGCACAGACTCAAGTCCGGCTTCTCAAACTTCAATCAACAGTAATTTATTCTCAACAATAATATCACAGTTAACGACAGTTCATCACATATATATACATCTCATAATACTTTAAGGCAAGTAATAGTCAACTTCAAGTATTAATCACAATAGTTCAAGTAAACAAGTCATTCAAGTATTTGCTCCATATCATAATAATATTCAAATCACTCAAGTAAACACATACACACATGCATATAATCATTGAATATCCCTAGGCAATCCCCTCTTACTTTCTGTGAAGGTAGGAAGATTAGATGCTCAAAGAGGTATGTCACGAACATCCTCGTTTCCTCCGCGATGGAAGTCTAAGGTTATGAACACAAAATCACAAGTTAAAATCAAACAAGAACACTAAACCGCAAGGTATAGCTTCGGCCAAGACTAGTTCTTAGGGTTAGAGATTCCCGAAAATTATACAAGTCATGGATTTATGATCCTTAAGTGTTAAGAGTTCATAAATAATGATCATTTAACAAAGTTGAATTAAAATCCAACTAAATTATAAACATAGGGCATTCGGCCAAGGCTAGTAAAGTAGGTTAGCATTCACTAAACTTTCTAATCTCTTAGGTTTAGCATCCATATGTATTGAGGAGCTCAAAACCATGATCATTTTGGAAAAATAAGAACAAAGTATCCTAGGTCCATAACCTTCTAGGTTTGGCCTTCATAGGATCTATAGTCTAGAAATCTTTAAACTTTCCAATCTTTTAGACTTAGCATCCAAATATCTTATGGAGCTCAAGTCCATGATCATCTTGGAAAACGATGGAAACTTAAACATTCTAATCTCTTAGACTTAGCATCCGAATATCTTATGGAGCTCAAGTCCATGATCATCTTGGAAAAATGAAAGTAATACATACAAGGTTTAATAACATAGAATAAACAAGTTAGGAATCCTTAAACTTTCCAATCTCTTAAAATTAGCATCCAAATATCTTATGGAGCTCAAGTCCATGATCATCTTGGAAAAATGAAAGTAATACATCCTAGCTTTAATAACATAGAATAAACAAGTTAGAAATCTTTAAACTTTCCAATCTCTTAGACTTAGTATCCAAATATCTTATGTAGCTCAAGTCCATGATCATTTTGGAAAAATAAAAACTCAAATATCCTAGCACCTAAACACTAAGTTTCGGCCATCATAGGATGATGAGGAAAATATTCTTTGTTTAACAATAACTCTTAGGTTTAGAATCACATGGTATTAAGAGTTCTAAATCTATGATCAATACTTGGAAAGTTGAAATATAGTATCCTAGGCCTACTTATTCATATTTTTCGACCATCATAGGAACAAGCTATCAAAACTTCCAAGATTTATAGATTCAAGATCAAGGGATAGTTAGAAACTCAAACACGTGATCATATTCCAAAAGTTGAAACAAAAACTTCCTAGGTAAAAAATGCAAGCATTCGGCCTTCATTGGAAGAGATGGATAGAGATTTTTGTTTTACACAACCTCTTAGTATATGAAAATATAAGTTAATACAATACTATAGAAAATGGTTTCAACTCAAAAGGAGTTTTCTACCATTTTAGAGAGATTTTAGAAGTTTAAAGCATATAAAGAACACATAAAGTAAACTAAGAAATAAAAGATGGAACTTGCAAAAAGATTCATATGAGAGCATTACCCTTAGTATAAGGAAGAACTTTAATGAAGAACTTAAGTAGAAAAGATGAATAAAAACTAAAGTTTTAAGAGCTTGAACTTTTAGAAGAAAGAAGAAGATGAAGGTTTAGTGGAGGTTGAAGGAGGAAGATGATGAAGTGAAAATGAAAGAGGTATATATAGGGAGAGGGAGGAAGGCTCACGGCCAAGGGGAGTGAGGGAGAGCTTGTTGAGCAAGCTTGGTGGTTTAATGCTTGATTGGATGGAGAAAAGAGAGAAATGACTTTTTGGATTAGATAGTATTATAATTTAAAAAGTGTGATGATTGCACCTTTGGAGTGTGTCATAGCCTCTTCTGTGACACCCTAACTCGGGTCATCACATGGTTACCCGTTTGCGGAAATAAAAATTAATTTGCTGGTTGCTTTCGAAAAATAATGTTTTCTCAATGTTCATCTTTTCAAAATATGGTGATAATTTTTTTTTAACCTTATAACAACAACAACGTAATCAAATTACACTTAAATACACAATGTATATAAGTCATACAACTATACTACCTCATATATTTTCACACCTAGATCGTTATCAATTTTATTCTCAAAACATAATAGGACCTAAGCTGGTCGTAACTAACAGACACTACAGCTAATAGGAGCAGCACAACATGCCTCGAACTAGACAACCTTCTTCTTCTTGTAGGGATCATACCCCTTGTACGACTATGATATGTTTGTAAGGGTGAGACGCCAATATATGGATTTATCTCCGTAACTAAATGCGCAACACAACAGAAGGCACATACACATATACATGTTTATAACAACATATTCATATTATATCACGTCGTTTATCAATGGGTTTCACATCCCAAACATCAACGTTGGAAAACTATGCATGAACACTTCAATACATCATCTAAACATTCATACCTAATCTCATGAGATATCTCCAACCACGTGATGAGTTGATCAGACTCGATAGTTATAGGCACACAGCCACAGACACACAGTCACAGGCACACAGCCACAGGCACACAACCAAAACCCATCACACACTGTCCAACATCGTGGCACAGGTGTCACAACGTAGATGGGGCCTCATTGTCCACCAGGCACAATAAGAACATCGTTGGTATGATCTACCCTAACGCCGCAAGGTAATCACTCGTATGATCATGGCACACTACAAGAATTTTCGCTGTTTCCCATGGCCTATGGCCCTGGGAAATCCATAAAATCCGTGGGAAAATACACATTTCCCAGGGATGACCCACGGATTCAGATCCCTCGGCCATTTGGTCGGAAACGTTTCCCACGGGTATGCCCTGGGAAATACCCCGCGGTCACACCCTTCGGAAATTTCCCACGGACTACTCCCTGGGAAAAGTTTCCCACGGAAAAATCCCTGGGAAACGTTTCCCACGGAATTTTCCCCGGGAAACGTTTCCCACGGAATTTTCCCTGGGAAACATTTCCCAGGGTTTTAACCTTGGGAAACCTATGTATTTTTTTTTAATTAAAAAACTTTAATTTATAGCTTAATAAGTCGATTAATTATTATTCCGGCGGAGGGAACCAGCGATTGCGTGGCGGCTCTGCAACTTCCGGCGGCAGCTTCGGGTCTGGACTTGGCTGGTCCGGGTCGAACGGCGAACGGCGGCGGCGTCTGGACTGGGCGGTGCGGTCTGGACAGCGGGAGAGAGGGAGGAGGACCAAACTATGTGTCTCTGTTTGTATGTGTTTTTACTGTTGGTATTTTTTGATTTTTGACTGTGGTTTGGAGCTTATGTTGGTGAAAAAATGGTGGAAGGGATGGATGAGTGAGGGGCTGGTTTATTGAAGAAGGAGAGAAATGGGAGGAGGAAGATGAAGTTTAGAAAGGGAAGGAGATGTGTGGGTTTGAGGTGAGAAGTGAATGTTGGCTGGGTATGGGTAATTATGGGTTTATGGTGTTTGTTGGGTTTTGGGTGAAGAAGGAAGAAGGGTTGGAGTTAGGAGGAAGATGGAGATGGGTTCTTGAAGAATAATAGAAATGGGAGGAGGAAGATGAAAGAAGAAGAAAGAAAAAAAATTCTGAACGGCTCCTCGATCGTGTAACATATTTCCCAGGGCCACAGCCCTGGGAAACGACGCCTCTATCGTGTAACATATTTCCCAGGGCCACAGCCCTGGGAAACGGCGCCTCGATCGTTTAACGCACGTCTGCCAAATGCATGCAAGAAAACATTTTATTATCAACACGTTTCTTTGTGTTATATCTTTATTTGTCAAAGCTCTCAAAAGCTTATGACTCAACATCGTTTTAAACATCGAAGCTCTCAAAAGCATCATCGTTTTAAGCATCGAAGCTCTCAAAAGCATACGACCCAATATCGTTTTAAACATCTTTACAAATTTTATTAACAACACAGGACCTCAAAGTCCGAGTGCTCAATCACGAAGCCCCTAGACCTTGCAATCAGTCTTAGGTTCGTGGTAATAGAAAACATCTCAAAACGTTTTAACTTCTTTAAGTAGATTCCCAGTCTACAACACAACGAACCTTAATACCCCGACATCTCGGTTATTAAGTTCCACATCATCGTTTTACATCGCTTTTGTCTGTGAAAAACAAATCCAAAATAAGACAACGTCATAAGTACCCCGACATCTCGGTTACTAAGTTCTATATCGTCCTTTACGTCATTTTTCGTCTATGAAAACAAATCCAAAATAAGATCTCCGCAACTTACCCAAGTTACCGGAAATACGTCATTGAGTAAACTCATTTACAGAAAATCCTTTCTACTGGAAATTCGTTTTAAAACGTCAAATCATAGCAAATCCACTTTCCTTTGGAAACTCATTTTTTTCCCGAAATAACGTCAAATCATCAAGAAGTCTTTTCTTGAAACTTCAACTCTAAAAAAAAAGAATAAATCAATTGAGATTAAATCTCTTTACAAAATAAGTACTGCTGTTTTCAAACTCCGACCATAAATAATTTCGAAACTTGCCGGCGTTTTGCATTTTCCAAGAAAAGTTTTAAAGTCAAACTTTGACTCTCTTTTTTTGTAAATAATAATTTTTTTATATTATCATTATTTTTATTTTAATAAGGTATTTTCAAATATTAATTTCACCAAATAACTTTTTATAGTATTACGTAATTTCTTGCGTAAAAATTAGCAGTACAAAAAAAATTTCACGGTTACGCTCTCACCGTGACTCATAAATTATTTTCACACTAATAAATCATTAAAATAATAATATTTCTCAAAACTCATTAATTTTCCAAAACAATATTTTTCACCACTATTATATTCCAACATTCCCCATAAAACGTTGAATATAATTTTTCACAACTTATTAAAGCTTTTATCTGATTAATCGGTTGTGCACTGACCACTGTCAGGCCTCTCAAACAACATTCAACAACATCAACAGAATTATATCACCAGGCAGATCATGCATCATAGCAATATAATATACTGTTGCAGATAATTAAATAAATTAAAAGCATATCAATCATCGATACACAGATAAACAACACAACGTAAACAACATAAACAAATAACCACAACCACATATAAATCATATAAACCACTAAAAGCAAATAGTTATTGAGAAAATCCCTCAGGTAAGCTCCCTTTACCTCTTGAAGCTCCTCGGTGAAATTAAAAGGACTATGTTGGTTGTCAGAAACCCTCGTATGCCGTAGAACAATTATCCTTCAACAACACATCCAAACAACCAATCAAAACAAGCAAAACAAACACCTAATCCTCTCTAATAGGTCACGGACTCTTAGGGTTTTGTGGCTCAAAATCTCCAAATTTGCTTAAGTCATGGATTAATGATCCAAATATACTTAAGGAAACAAATTAAGGCTAAACAACAAAGTTAAGAATCAAAACCATCCTAATCCTCTAAATGATAGATTCCGCCAACACAAGGACATAGGGTTAGGGTTTTTAGTTTAATGAATCAACTAGGATTCAACAAGTATACAAGTATGTATGATGAAAGACATGATCATACATCAAAAGCAAGAACAAAAACTCCATCCATCCTTTCCTCTAGGATTCGGCCAAGATGGGTTTCAAGAGAAGAAAATTTTTGATCATCACATGCTCTTAGATACATACAATATACATGATTATAAGAACATAGGAAGTGGTTTCAACATCATAAGATTTTTCTAGAATTTGTTATGAATTTTCAAAGTTCTAGATCTATAAACTTAAAAGTGATGAACATAGATCAAATAGACTTTGAATCATGAAACTTATTGAAGAACATAGACATTATTAGGGAAGGAGAATAGGATTCACCTCTTTAATATCAAAAACAAGTGAAAATCCAAGGACTTGCTTCACAAAATCAAGCTTTTGTGTTTCTTGAAATGTTTAGAGCAGTTTTGGTAATTTGGACATATATCTCAATATACTTATCCGTTTTTGATGTTCTTTATGTCGTTGGAAAGAAGAGAGAAAGAGGAACAACTTTCATGTAGAAAGTTTTTCGAGATTCAGAATATAAAATGGTCATAATCGCTAGGAAAAATCTGACAAATATGAACACTTATGGTTGTTCTTGAAGTTTTTAAGAGAAAAGTATGAGTTTTGGAGAGAATGGTGTCATGAAATGAAGGAATGAAATTGCCTAAATGTGAGATAATGAAGGAGCCGTGAGTTTTTAGGGGCAATTTGGTCAAAAATTACAATGGCATGGCTTGAAAAATTCATGAAGAGCCAAGGGTAAAATCGTCATTTCCAGGCAAAATATTCCTTTGTCATAAATGCGTCATTATGGCCATTATGACGCGGATAGGATCGTCATAAATGCCTGTCACATCGGTCAAATCCGTCACCTCAGACCCGTTGCCGACTCCCTGGTTCATCTGACGCAGGTTTTTCCTAGAGATATCTCGACGTATTCGCCCGCAGCAAATATAATATTTTAATTTTTACGCTAAATTTTTTAAAATTTCTAGTATCGTAATAAATACTATAAAAACATTTTTCCTCTCGTTCACGAATTAAAATTAGGTTTTCTGAGCAGTAAACTTTTACTGTCAGTTAAAACGCAGACCGGGTTCCGTCTGAATTTTCAACCCAAGATTTCATCGTAACCCTATAATATAAAGCATGATATAAAAATGATAGTGGTCTACCCAAAATCATTTTGAGTCTCGGATAAAAATATATATGTTTATATATTTATTACCGATATTAGAAAGCAGCGAAAATCGGGGTGTTACATTACTACCCCACTTAAAAAATTTCGTCCTCAAAATTTCGTGACTCGAAATCGAATAGGATCTCTTAATCCCAAAGTCATACTCTCACAATAAAGTATATAAAAGAATTTCATCAATCTGATAAGAATACAAGAACATTTTGTACATAAAGATTCTTTAACAAATTCAGGGAAGCAAAAATGTATGATCGGTACATGTTTACAAACTTGAATCTAAGAAAGTTTCTTCCCTCACAATAATATCCTTGCCAGCAATTTAAAAGGACTATGGTCCGTCAAGAATTCGGATTGAATCACTTTCTACCAAACGTAAAAGTGACAGGAGCAAGTCTCATTTGAGAAACTAGTTTTGTCCGAAAAGTGTCTATCCTGAACAACAATAGGATAGTCTAAACATATAGAATTCCACGATGAAGTTTAAAAGAAACAGATAATTTCAACATATCCACACACAATCCATCGAAACAAGTATGAAGTGTACCCAAGTTTGAAAATTATAGCTAAAAGAGTACCGTCGTAGTTTGGAGTCTCAGCCCTGACCATAGTATAAACTCTCCCTGCAATCTTTGGTTTAACAGCATTGGTGTTATTGACAGCCGATTCACGCCTTGGCACATTGCATTCTTTCAATATGTGTCCCACTTGATCAAATCAGTTAGGCCACCAACGGAAAATGAATTCCTTGCTTACTTATTAACACACATTACTTCTAAGAAGTAATTCAAACAAAACTTAACTTAGAGAAAACACAACATCAACATAACAGACCTATTTCCCAAAGATCCCAAAAGACTCGACCAGCTCTGATACCACTAATGTGACACCCTAACTCGGGTCATCACATGGTTACCCGTTTGCGGAAATAAAACTTAATTTGCTGGTTGCTTTCGGAAAATAATGTTTTCTCAATGTTCATCTTTTCAAAATATGGTGATAATTTTTTTTTTCTTTTTAACCTTATAACAACAACAACGTAATCAAATTACACTTAAATACACAATGTATAAAGTCATACAACTATACTGCCTCATATATTTTCACACCTAGATCATTATCGGTTTTATTCTCAAAACATGATAGGACCTAAGCTGGTCGTAACTAACAGACACTACAGCCAATAGGAGCAGCACAGCATGCCTCGAACTAGACAACCTTCTTCTTCATGTAGGGATCATACCCCTTGTACGACTCTGATATGTTTGTAAGGGTGAGATGCCAATATATGGATTTATCTCCGTAACTAAATGCGCAATACAAAAGAAGGCACATACACATATACATGTTTATAACAAAGTACTCATTCATATTATATCACATCGTTTATCAATGGGTTTCACACCCCAAACATCAACGTTGGAAAACTATGCATGAACACTTCAATACATCATCTAAACATTCATACCTAATCTCATGAGATATCTCCAACCACGTGATGAGTTGATCAGACTCGATAGTTACAGGCACACAGCCACAGACACACGGTCACGGGCACACAGCCAAAACCCATCACACACTGTCCAACATCGTGGCACAGGTGTCACAACGTAGATGGGGCCTCATTGTCCATCAAGCACAATAAGAACATCGTTGGTATGATCTACCCTTGACACCGCAAGGTAATCACTCGTATGACCATGGCACGTCTGCCAAATGCATGCAAGAAAACATTTTATTATCAACACATTTCTTTGTGTTATATCTTTATTTGTCAAAGCTCTCAAAAGCTTATGACTCAACATCATTTTAAACATCGAATCTCTCAAAAGCATCATCGTTTTAAGCATTGAAGCTCTCAAAAGCTTACGACCCAACATCGTTTTAAACATCTTTACAACTTTTATTAACAACATAGGACCTCAAAGTCTGAGTGCTCAATCACGAAGCCCCTAGACCTTGCAATCAGTATTAGGTTCGTGGTAATAGAAAACATCTCAAAACGTTTTAACTTCTTTAAGTAGATACCCAGTCTACAACACAACGAGCCTTAATACCCGACGTCTCGGTTATTAAGTTCCACATCATCGTTTTACATCGTTTTTGTCTGTGAAAAACAAATCCAAAATAAGACAACGTCATAAGAACACTAGTACCCCGACATCTCGGTTACTAAGTTCTATATCGTCCTTTACGTCATTTTTCGTCTATGAAAACAAATCCAAAATAAGATCTCCGCAACTTACCCAAAATACTGGAAATACGTCATTGAGTAAACTCATTTACAGAAAATCCTTTCTACTTGAAATTTGTTTGTAAAATGTCAAATCATAGCAATTCCACTTTCCTTTAGAAACTCATTTTTTTCCCGAAATAACGTCAAATCATCAAGAACTCTTTTCCTGAAACTTCAACTCTAAAAAAAAGAATAAATCAATTGAGATTAAATCTCTTTTCAAAATAAGTATTGTTGTTTTCAAACTCCGACCATAAATAATTTCGAAACTTGCCGTCATTTTGCATTTTCCAAGAAAAGTTTTAAAGTCAAACTTTGACTCTTTTTCCTTTTTAAATAATAATTTTTTTATATTTTTATTATTTTTATTATTTTAATAAGGTATTTTCGAATATTACTTTCACCAAATAACTTTTTATAATATTACGTAATTTCTTTCGTAAAAATTAGCAGTACAAAAAAAATTTCACAGTTACGCTCTCACCGTGACTCATAAATTATTTTCACACTAATAAATCATTAAAATAATAATATTTCTCAAAACTCATTATTTTTCCAAAACAATATTTTCCACCACTATTATATTCTAATATTCCCCATAAAACGTTGAATATAATTTTTCACAACTTATTAAAGCTTTTATCTGATTAATCGGTTGTGCTCTGACCACTGTCAGGCCTCTCAAACAACATTCAACAACATCAACAAAATTATATCACCAGGCAGATCATGCATCATAGCAATATAATATACTACTGCAGATAATTAAATAAATTAAAAGCAGATCAGTCACCGATACACAGATAAACAACACAACGTAAACAACATAAACAAATAACCACAACCACATATAAATCATATAAGCCACACTAAAAGTAAATAGTTATTGAGAAAATCCCTCAGGTAAGCTTCCCTTACCTCTTGAAGCTCCTCGGTGAAATTAAAAGGACTCTGTTGGTTGTCAGAAACCCTCGTACGTCGTAGAACAATTATCCTTCAACAACACATCCAAACAACCAATCAAAACAAGCAAAACAAACACCTAATCCTCTCTAATGGGTCACGGTCTCTTAGGGTTTTGTGGCTCAAAATCTCCAAATTTGCTTAAGTCGTGGATTAATGATCCTAATATACTTCAGGAAACGGATTAAGGCTAAACAACAAAGTTAAGAACAAAACCATCCTAATCCTCTAAATGATAGATTCGGCCAACACAAGGACATAGGGTTAGGGTTTTTAGTTTAATGAATCAACTAGGATTCAACAAGTATACAAGTATGTATGATGAAAGACATTATCATACATCAAAAGCAAGAACAAAAACTCCATCCATCCTTTCCTCTAGGATTCGGCCAAAATGGGTGGTCGCGCTGTCGCGCACGCGCCAAAAAGAACGAGCGGGTTTAAAACTGTAGTTTAGGGCGACAACTCGGATGTCGTCTCACAAGGACTCTTAAAGTGTTATCTTTCACAAAAATCAGTTTTGGGGGGGGTGTGGATTGGAATGCAAATAAGTAAATAAGCAAAACAGAGCAAATAAAAACAGGGCAGTTTAAAGAGATTATCAAATAGCAAACAACGATTAATCTACTGTTCTCGAATTCCCAACTATCCTTGGTTCATGTAATCCCAAGCCCTAAGCAGATTCTAATCCCCTTTCAGCTGTAGCAACAATTAACAACGCAATCGCTACTACGGATATATATTCCTATTCCCGAAATAACAAACGGGGTTAAGCCCTCATGAACAAACGAACATGAATGAACACACACGAAATAACAAACGCGATTTAGTATAGAAACATAACATCATCGAAACGAATCAATACAACACTACACACTCTCGAAATAACAAACAGAAATGTATAATGTGGTATTGAAAAGGGAAAAGCAAGTAAAATAGGGATTACAAAACCTCAAGTATATGGAATTCTCATACAGTAGACTAATCTAAGAATTTAGTTCTCCATAACAATAACGAAATACACAGAAAAAAAATGTAAAACTATGGAGAAGCAAAAGTTCTTCCAAACTGTTCAGAACAGCTATTTATACTAATCAGAAATTAAGTCTACTCGCGAGGCGAAGCCTCTCTCGCGACGCGAATCTTGTGAACAGTCTGCAACCTTTGGTATTCTCGCGAGGCAAACACACCTTCGCGAGGCGAGGCACTGAAGAGTCTTCTTGTTACTCCCGTTATGAACATCAGGGGCCAACCGTGATGCTTTCTGACTTCCAGGCTCGCGAGGCGAATGGATGATCACGAGGCGAGACTCTTCAACTTCAAAACTGCCACAGCCGTGACCTTCAACACGGGCAAGCCGTGATCGTCTCTGACTTTTCAGGCTTGGGTGACTCGCGGGGCGAGATCTTCTTCGCGGGACGAACCAGAGACCTTGCATTTTCTTGGAACAGTCAGCTTCGGGGTCGCGAGGCGAAGAGATGTTCGCGAGGCGAATCCCCTGTTTCTTTATTTTCTTGACTTCCAACTTAACCTGAAAACAAAGACACAACTATAAGTGTATTATTTGACTCAAAACTAGCTAAATTAACCTAAAACTACTCTAGAGACTCAAAACCTTGCTTGAGGACAATCTAATCTAATTTGGGTGAAAATAGGATATAATTTGCACAAAACCCTGGTCATACTAGCCATAAAACTAGATGAGCCAGAGGCTTATCAAAATACCCCAAACTTAAACTTTGCTTGTCCCCAAGCAAACTAAGACTCAAAAATCAAAAAGACTCAAGACCTGGCAAGCTTAAAAGATTCAATCAACCTTGCACAATTTCAAGCAACACATCAAAACAGTTTTCTTCAATGTCCCCCCTTTCAACAAAGCAATCCCCACATTCATTTATTCTAAACATTTGAGAATTTCATCATTCAGACAATCAAAAATCTAAGCAGGGGATCTAAGTTACACACAAGAGGGAGATCACCAACTTCAAACAACTGTCTTCCTCACAAGGGCATTTAGTGTTCACTCAATCACTCAATTTGTGTCAGGCTATTAACATTGCACTCAGTTTCACTTTTAAGAGCACTTCCCAAAAATTTGATTTTCATCTCAAAAATGGTTCCCACAGAAAACATGCATGCAACATCAAAAGGTCTTTTATGGTTTGTAATGGGGCCTGGCTAAGGGTAGGATATACAAGGGTACTAGGCTGAAGACCCTAGGAACTAAGAGAGCATGAACTTTTTACACTTTGAATTTCCACTCAAGTTCCTTTCTTTATTTTTTTCTTTATGCTTCTGGGTGACTACAGCCTTTTATTTCAACACTTTTTATTTTTATTTTTTTTTTTTGGGATTACAACAACATATTACACTTTGCAGCCACCCCAAACTTTAGTTTCTTGCACCCATTCTAAGATTACATGCTCTCCTAATCCTAAGATCGGGTTAACATGGTTTTCCAGATTTTTGGGCTTATAACATTAGGTTATCAAGAATTAACAGGCTAATAGGCTCAATGGGGCTAACTAGGGAACATGCATTAGGAATTGGTTATTTTTAGGCTAAGTAGCTATTTACAAAGAAAATGCCTAAATCATCTGAGGCAAACACATAATCATGTAAACCAAAAAAAGATTCAAGCAAATTCAGGAAAGTGCAACTTGAAAGTGATTTTCACACAGTCAAAAACATGTTGGAGGCTCAAAACCTCACCTGGACATTCATGCAAATTATTTGAAAGAGATTCTATCCCTAGTGTGTGCTTCCTATTACCCCAAACTTATCATAAATCATGCCATCATAACAAAATCTCAAAGTTCAGTTTTCAATTTCACATGGGAATCACTTTTCAAACTCAAAAATTTTTCAGCCTAGGGGGAATCATCACATATCAATCATGCAAGCAATTTGTGCAACATCAATCAAAATCCATCAAACTTGCCAACAAAAGACTCAACACACAAATACTCCTGAGCTTCTCAAATTATTCAGGAGTTTTATTCAAAGAAAAGGAAAAACTACAACTAGTTCCCTCCCCCACACTTAAAATATACATTGTCCCCAATGAACAACAGAACTATAAAATCAGAGTGAGGGAAAGGAAAGGAAACTCCCTTATCAAGTATCAGTGTAGGTGGGAGCATCCAAGGAGAGCTCCTCAACATTAACATCCACAGGAACACCAGTATCCACACCATGGAATGGCTTCAGCCGCTGCCCGTTAACCTTGAATGGCTTGTGGGTACCTGCACGTGTAATCTCTACTGCACCATAAGGAAACACATTAGTCACAACAAAGGGGCCATCCCATTTGGACCTAAGTTTCCAGACCATCAATTTCAAAGGGAGTTAAACAATAAGACTAGCTGGCCCACGTAAAATTCTTTTCTAACAATCATCCTATCATGAAAAAGTTTTGTTTTTTCTTTATAAATCCTGGAGCTTTCATAGGCTTCTAGCCTAAGCTCCTCAAGTTCTCGCAAATGCAGTTTTTCTTTCAACGCCGACTTCCTTCATGTCCAAGTTCTGACTCTTTCTCGCCCAATATGCACGGTGCTCGACTTCCACCGGGAGGTGACATGCCTTGCCAAATACAAGCCGGAAGGGGGACATTCCTATAGGGGTCTTGAAAGCAGTCCTCTGAGCCCACAGTGCATCTTCCAGTCGGCGGCTCCATTCCTTTCCATTCGGCTGCACCATCTTCTCTAGAATTTGCTTGATTTCCCTGTTGGATATTTCAGCCTGGCCATTGGTCTGGGCATGGTAAGCAGTGGAAACTCTATGTACAACATACTTCCTGAGTAAGGCTTCCATGGTTCTGTTGCAGAAGTGAGTGCCCTGGTCACTGATGATGGCCTTAGGTATGCCAAAACTGCAAAAAATGTTGGACCTAACAAATTTGGAAACAATTTTAGCATCGCTAGTCCTAGTGGGGATTGCTTGCACCCACTTTGAAACATAATCTACAGCCAAAAGAATATATACAAAACCAAAAGAAGGAGGGAAAAGACCCATAAAATCCATCCCCCACACATCAAAAACCTCACAAAATAGCATGGGTTGTTGAGGCATCTCACTCCTACGAGTGATGGCAGGGCCTGTTATTTGACATTCTTTACAATTCCTGTATACCTCATAGGCATCTCTAAAAATTGTGGGCCAGTAAAACCCAGAATCCAGGACTTTTCTTGCCGTCCTCTGTGTTCCAAAATGTCCTCCAACTGGAGAGGCATGAGAGAAATGCAGGATGGATTCTGTCTCATGATCCGGGATACACCTCCGAATCACCTGATCACTGCAAAACTTCCACAGGTAGGGATCATCCCACACATAGTACTTTGCATCGCTCTTGAGCTTGTGGAACTTATGTCTACTTGTACCTGCAGGAACAACACCAGCAACTAGAAAATTAACTATGTCAGCAAACCAGGGGGTTACCCCATACAGATGTAAAAGTCTCTCATCAGGGAAATCATCTTGGATGGGAGAAGTATCCTCATCCCTTGCTATCCGGTTTAAGTGATCTGCTACCAAATTTTCAGCTCCACTTTTATCCTTTATCTCCACATTGAATTCTTGGAGCAAAAGCATCCACCGGATCAGTCTTGGCTTAGCTTCTGGTTTCTTTAACAGATATTTTAGAGCTGCATGGTCAGTGAAAACAATAACCCTAGAACCTAGCAAATAAGACCTAAACTTATCAAGTGCAAATACAACAGCTAGCAGTTCTTTCTCAGTGGTGGTGTAATTTGGTATGCAAAGCATCTAATGTCCTAGAAGCATAGTGAATTACATGGGTAACCTTGCCCACCCTTTGTGCGTAACTGCTCCCACAAAGAAAATTGGAAGCATCACACATTAGTTCAAAAGGGAGTGTCGATCTGGGGATTTGGATGACGGGGGTAGAAGTCAACGCTTTTTTCGAGATAGTCAAATGACTCCTTGCAATGGTCATCAAAATGAAACAGGGCATCATTCTTCACGAGTTTGACAATGGCGGTGCTATCTTGCTTGAAGTCCTTTATAAAGCGCCTGTAGAAACCTGCATGTCCAAGAAAAGAACCGATCTCGCGTACGCAAGATGGGTAAGGCAATGAAGAAATCACATCAATTTTTGCAGGGTCTACTGAAATACCCTCTTTAGAAATTACATGACCCAAAACTATCCCCTGTTCTACCATAAAGTGGCATTTCTCATAGTTTAAAATCAAATCAGTCTCAATACATCTTTGTAGAACTAGACTCAGACTATGCAGACATGCATCAAATGAGGAGCCATATACAGTGAAGTCATCCATGAACACCTCTATGCAATTTTCAATAAATTCAGAGAAAATGTTGAGCATGCATCTTTGAAAGGTGCCAGGAGCATTACAAAGGCCAAATGGCATCCTCCTATAAGAAAACGTACCGAAGGGGCACGTGAAGGTGGTCTTTTCCTGATCCTCAGGGGCAATATGAATCTGGAAATACCCGGAAAAGCCATCAAGAAAGCAATAATGAGATTGACCAGCCAGCCGATCCAGCATCTGATCTATGAACGGCAAAGGAAAATGATCCTTTCTGGTGGCCTGGTTCAACTTCCTATAGTCTATACAAACTCGCTTGCCTATTCTGGACTCTAGTAGGCACAAGCTCATTATTTTCATTCCTAACTACTGTTAGACCAGACTTCTTTGGTACAACTTGCACCGGACTTACCCAAGTACTATCAGAGATGGGGTATATAATACCTGCCTGTAGAAGCTTAGTCACCTCTTTCTTCACCACATCCAAAATCAATGGGTTTAGTCGCCTTTGGGCCTGTCTAACTGGCTTAGCCCCATCCTCCAATAAAATTCTGTGCATGCATCTGGAGGGGCTAATTCCTGGAATATCAGCTAAAGTCCACCCAATAGCCTTCTTGTGCTTCCTCAGAACTTCCAATAGTTTGGCTTCCTGGTCAGAGTCGAGGCTGGAAGAGATGATGACTGGAAGTCTTTCATTTGTCTCTAGGTAAGCATACTTCAGGTTCTCTGGGAGTGGCTTGAGCTCTAAGGATGGTGGCTGCTCAACAGATGGTGCATTGGGAGTAGCCATGATGCCACGGACTTCTGCAGAACAGACAGCTTCACTCTCACTATCACTATCACTATCACTATCACCCTGCAAAGTTGAATCCAGAAACTCAGAACAAACAGAACAAGGGTTAGTGTCAGTACAGTTAGTACAAGTATATACATCATCAAAACCAGAAATGAAAGGAAAATCTGAAACAAAGTCCTCATGGGTATCCTCAATAAGCTCAGAAAGCAACTCTAAGTGGAAAACAGAGTGCTCCTCCAGTGGGTGTTTCATAGCATCAAAGATCTTGAATTTGGCCACAATACCACCAAACTCCATAGACATAGTCCCATCATACACATCAATCTTAGTCTTGGATGTCATCATGAATGGTCTGCCCAAGATTATAGGTGATCTACTATAATGTGTCTCTCCTGCCATGTCTAGGATGTAGAAGTCCGCAGGGAAGATCAAATCATCAACTTGCACTAGCACATCCTCTACCATTCCCATGGGTCGGGCACTGCTCCTGCTAGCCAACTGGATGGTGAGACCTGTATACTGCAATGGCCCAAGATCAAGGTTGTTAAAGATGGAGGTGGGCATGACATTTATGGATGCTCCCAAGTCCAGTATGCAGTTTTCAAACTTCCTGTCCCCAATAGTGCATGGAATAGTAAATGTGCCTGGGTCCTTGCACTTCTGTGGTAGTGCCTGAGTAGGGGCTAAAACAGCAACTCTCTCTGGTGTAGGCTTAGACTGGATAAGAGCTGAGACATTTCTCCCCAAGTCAACCCTCTCATTATTCTTCATCTTCCTCTTGTTGGTGCATAGATCCTTCAAAAATTTGGCATACTTGGGCACTTGCTTGATCACATCTAGGAGAGGAATATTTACAGCTACTTTTCTGAAAACATCAAGAATCTCCTTTTCCTTATCTTCACCACCAACCTTCTTATTTTTCTGTAATCTGTGTGGGAATGGGATTGGTGGTCTGTACACTTTCTCAACTTCAACTTCAACAATAGGCTCAGGAGTTACCTCAACAGATTCTTCATCTTTTTCAGAAGTGGCCTTAACAACTTTTCCAGATCTCAGAGATATAGCACTCAAATTAGGATTGGAGGCATTAGGATTTATCACTGGTTGTGCTGGCAGCTGGGTTGTCCCTTGACCTTGCTGTATATTATTTATGTTTGTGGCCAGCTGTCCAATCTGTGTCCTCAAATCTTGAATGCTAGCACTTGTTTGCTGCTGAAACTGTGCCTGTGAAGCTGCAACCTGCTGCTGAAACTGGAGGTTATTTGCAGCCATTTGCTTGATCATATCTTCTAATGAAGGTGCAGAAGTGGTCACTGGAGGATTCTAAGGTGCCATCGGTTGTTGTTGGGATGAGTTCCCATACCGCAGATTGGGGTGATTCCTCCAGTTGGGATGGTACCTATTGGTAGAGAGGTCTGGAGTGCTGTACCGATTCTGACTGTTTCCTTGATTATATGGATTAACTGCATAAGCTTGAGATACTTCACTGACAAACTCTTCCCTCTGGATGGGGCATGGATCATGTGGGTGCTCAGGTGAATTGCAGATGCTACATAACTTTGCAGGCTGAACTCTGTCTATTGCCAATTGCCTTACAAAAGAAGTCAGCTCATCCAATCTATTCTCAATGGCGGCCTGGTTGGAAGATGAACTATGGATCTCATGCACACCTCTTGTCTCAACTGAATTTCTTCTGGTAGTAAACTGTTGGGAATTCAATGACATATTCTCAATGAGTTGCTTGGCAGATTGGGGTCTTATCAACTAATGCTCCCCCACTAGCAGCATCCAAAAGATTCCTATCCATCGGCATTAATCCTTCATAAAAGTATTGGATCAGGAGTTGTTCAGAAATCTGATGCTGGGGGCAACTGGATACCAAATGCTTGAACCTTTCCCAATATTCAGCTAGCGATTCATTCCCTTGCCTGATGCCACATATTTCTTTTCTTATTGAAGCAGCTCTTGAAGCAGGAAAATATCTTTCTAGAAAAACCCTCTTCAAATCATTCCAAGTGGTGATGGAGTTGGGCTCAAGATACAATAACCAATCCTTTGCAGCTCCCTGGAGTGAAAACGGAAAAGCCTTCAGCTTGATACTATCCTCAGTGACTCCCTCTGATCTCGAGTGCTTGTGTGGATCCTCACCTGCAAGACCATTAAACTTGGGCAACAAGTGAATAAAACCAGATTTTAGTTCAAAAGGAGTGTCAGGACCAGGATATGAAATACACAATCCATTATAGTTAACATCAGGGGCAGCAAGCTGTCTTAATGTCCTTTGATCTCCCATGTTTTCAAAAACAGTTTTGGAATTAGAATCACTACTAGTGCTAGCCCGAAATTCTCTACGGAGTGTGTGCAGTGTTCTTTCAATTTCCGGGTCAAAATCACACAATTCAGGGCAATTCGACCTAGTAGCCAGACCAATTCAAAACAAAACAGAAAAATAAAAGGAAGAAAAGAAAGGGAAAAAAATGGAAAAATAACAATTAAGAGTCCCCGGCAACGGCGCCAATTTTTGGTCGCGCTGTCGCGCACGCGCCAAAAAGAACGAGCGGGTTTAAAACTGTAGTTTAGGGCGACAACTCGGATGTCGTCTCACAAGGACTCTTAAAGTGTTATCTTTCACAAAAATCAGTTTTGGGGGGGGGGGGGGGGTGGGGGGGTTGGATTGGAATGCAAATAAGTAAATAAGCAAAACAGAGCAAATAAAAACAGGGCAGTTTAAAGAGATTATCAAATAGCAAACAACGATTAATCTACTGTTCTCGAATTCCCAACTATCCTTGGTTCATGTAATCCCAAGCCCTAAGCAGATTCTAATCCCCTTTCAGCTGTAGCAACAATTAACAACGCAATCGCTACTACGGATATATATTCCTATTCCCGAAATAACAAACGGGGTTAAGCCCTCATGAACAAACGAACATGAATGAACACACGCGAAATAACAAACGCGATTTAGTATAGAAACATAACATCACTGAAACGAATCAATACAACACTACACACTCCTGAAATAACAAACAGAAATGTATAATGTGGTATTGAAAAGGGAAAAGCAAGTAAAATAGGGATTACAAAACCTCAAGTATATGGAATTCTCATACAGTAGACTAATCTAAGAATTTAGTTCTCCATAACAATAACGAAATACACAGAAAAAAAATGTAAAACTATGGAGAAGCAAAAGTTCTTCCAAACTGTTCAGAACAGCTATTTATACTAATCAGAAATTAAGTCTACTCGCGAGGCGAAGCCTCTCTCGCGACGCGAATCTTGTGAACAGTCTGCAACCTTTGGTATTCTCGCGAGGCGAACACACCTTCTCGAGGCGAGGCACTGAAGAGTCTTCTTGTTACGCCCGTTATGAACATCAGGGGCCAACCATGATGCTTTCTGACTTCCAGGCTCGCGAGGCGAATGGATGATCGCGAGGCGAGACTCTTCAACTTCAAAACTGCCACAGCCGTGACCTTCAACATGGGCAAGCCGTGATCGTCTCTGACTTTTCAGGCTTGGGTGACTCGCGGGGCGAGATCTTCTTCGCGGGGCGAACCAGAGACCTTGCATTTTCTTGGAACAGTCAGCTTCGGGGTCGCGAGGTGAAGAGATGTTCGCGAGGCGAATCCCCTGTTTCTTTATTTTCTTGACTTCCAACTTAACCTGAAAACAAAGACACAACTATAAGCGTATTATTTGACTCAAAACTAGCTAAATTAACCTAAAACTACTCTAGAGACTCAAAACCTTGCTTGAGGACAATCTAATCTAATTTGGGTGAAAATAGGATATAATTTGCACAAAACCCTGGTCATACTAGCCATAAAACTAGATGAGCCAGAGGCTTATCAATGGGTTTCAAGAGAAGAAAATTTTTGATCATCACATGCTCTTAGATACATACAGTATACATGATTGTAAGAACATAGGAAGTGGTTTCAACATTATAAGATTTTTCTAGAATTTGTTATGAATTTTCAAAGTTCTAGATCTATAAACTTAAAAGTGATGAACATAGATCAAATAGACTTTGAATCATGAAACTTATTGAAGAACATAGACATGATTAGGGAAGGATAATAGGATTCACCTCTTGAAGATCAAAAACAAGTGAAAATCCAAGGACTTGCTTCACAAAATCAAGCTTTTGTGTTTCTTGAAAAGTTTAGAGCAGTTTTGGTAATTTGGACATGTCTCTCAATATATTTATCCGTTTTTGATGTTCTTTATCTCGTTGGAAAGAAGAGAGAAATAGGAACAACTTTAATGCAGAAAGTTTTACCAGATTCAGAATAGAAAGTGGTCAGAATCGCTAGGTAAAATCTGACGAATATGAACACTTGTGGTTGTTCTTGAAGTTCTTAAGAGAAAAGTATGAGTTTTGGAGAGAATGATGTCATGAAATGAAGGAATGAAATTGCCTAAATGTGAGATAATGAAGGAGCCGTGAGTTTTTAGGGGCAATTTGGTCAAAAATTACAATGGCATGGCTTGAAAAAATCATGATGAGCCAAGGGTAAAATCGTCATTTCCAGGTAAAATATTCCTTTGTCATAAATGTGTCATTATGGCCATTATGACGTGGATAGGATCATCATAAATGCCTGTCACATCGGTCAAATCCGTCACCTCAGCCCCGTTACTGACTCCCTGGTTCATCTGACGCAGGTTTTTCCTAGAGATATCTCGACGTATTCGCCAGCAGCAAATATAATATTTTAATTTTTACGCTAAATTTTTTAAAACTTCCAATATCGTAACGATAAAAACATTTTTCATCTCGTTCACGAATTAAAATTAGGTTTTCTGAGCAATAAACTTTTACTGTCTGTGAAAACGCAGACCGGGTTCCGTCTGAATTTTCAACCCAAGATTTCATCGTAACCCTATAATATAAAGCATGATATAAAAATGGTAGTGGTTTACCCAAAATCATTTTGAGTCTCGGATAAAAATATATATGTTTATATATTTATTACCGATATTAGGAAGCAGCGAAAATCGGGGTGTTACATCTTTCATCATGTCTCCTTACTTCTTTTATGGTCCCTAATCTGCTCCATTTCGTACCCGTTTGCATTTTCGATCGTAATTCTCCCGACGTTTTCGCCCGAATAAAATATTATATTTTATTTTTGCACGAAAATTTTCAAAAATAACCAAAGTTGAAGGAAACATAATAAAAACACTAACTATCTCGTTCACGGGTCAAAATTAGGTTTTTCGCACAAGAAACGACTTGTATCAGCGGTGAAAACGAGACCGCGGCCTCAGTCTCGAATTTTCAGGCGAAATTTTTACTGTGACTTCATATGATATAACAACACAAGAAAATGATTTTAGTTTAGTTAAAATCATCCTCTGAGTTTAATCTAAAGTAAACACATTTAAATATGTATTTACTACTACAGACAACATAGGAAAAACAGGGTGTTACATTTATCCTTTCTTCTCCAACATCATAACATGACCCTCTTCTTCTTCCCCCTCCATAACCTCATCTTCTTCCTTCCAAACTTCTTCCTTCTTCTTCCCTGGACAACAGCCGCGCACCCTCAATTGGAGAGCTCCGGCCGCCGCTCGTTGGTGCAAGGAGGAGAAACCTGCGAGCTGCCGCCTTCTGGTGGTCCGGTCGCCGGTTCGGCCGTGCCTAGTGGTGGAGGAGACAGCCACGCACCGAGCTCGCCACCTCGCCGGTGCTGGTTTGTTTGGTTGCCGTCAGCCGCCAGTCGCCGCCGTGAGACCGCCGTCGTCACCACCACTTTCAGCCACCCTGTCCTCTCTTTCTTCACCTTGGGTAAGTGTTTATCCCTAATTTCTTCTAGTTCCAGAAAAGCCCCAAACTGATTTTGAAACCCCAACCCTAACCCTTTAATTTCATATTTCAATCTTGAAATTAACACTTGTTTTATGGAATTGGGACTGTGAGTTAGTGTTTTCCTAAATCAATTTCATTATTCTTTAGTTAGAATGAGTTTTCCACAAATTGATTTATGAACCCTAAAACCCCAATATAGTTTTATTTGAAATTGGTTCTATTTTTATGAAATTTAATATGTTTTATTTCAATTAGGACCTTTAATGTGTGATTTCTAAAGTTAATTTCATGATTTTCATATTAAATCAAAAGTTCCCCAATTTTAATGATGGACCCTTTTTAACCAATTTGATCTTATTCAGAAATCAATTCGATTTGGTTAAATTAATTATATAGTTTCTTTTGATTTTATGTTGATGTTGAACTATGGATTGATAAATTGTTTTGGTTATTGAATGTGTATGGACATTCTCCCTATGTTGATGGTTGTGTTATTTCTTACTTGGGAGAGCAACATGTGGTTTTTGGAGCTGTCGCGAGAGGGAAACAAATTGTTGGAGCATCAAGGAGAGGATCTTTTATGGTCTGCAAAGGTAAAGGGAGTTTACTTGAAGAGTTTTAGTAGTTACATACTTATTGTTGTGTTTGAATGTATGTTAATTTTTAAATCTTTGTAATGATGTCTTGCTTGAATTATTTAGAGTCTGATTGGAGTTTTAAGGTTATTGTTTGTTGATTATATTACTGTTTTGCTTGACTGTGATTGGCTGATGGCATGACACTGGTCATTGCTTGTTAATTAAGATTAAGACATTAAAGTACCTTAACTCAGAAATATCGAAAAAGTGGTGTTTTGTTTTCTTTGGAAAATGAGAAGAAAATTCTAAATGATGAAAGTGTGAAGATAGAACAAAGTTAGGAAAGAAAGAAAATGGGAAATATCAAAATTCGTGAAAAGGTTTAAAGAATTTTTGAAAAGAAAAGTCTTTTGAAAACAAAGATTTTCTTTTAGGTTTTACCAAAAGTTGTCCAAAATGGAAACATTTAGAGAAAATGCTCTCTTTGATAAATCTATTTACAAGAGTTTTGTATTTGGTTCTAAGTTGAGAAAAAGATTTCAGTGGTTTCCTAAGTTTTCATAAAATGGATTTCTAAAAGAAAACAGTTTTAGTGAAATAGTATTTCTAAGAACGAAAAGTATTTATGACACAAAAATTTAGAAACTCTTGAACTTTTGTTTTTCGATTTAGTTTTCACTGAACGAAAACCTCTGGAAAGAGAGTGAAAAAGAAAGGACCTAGTGCTCCAGATTGACGGGCTAGAGTTCTTGTTTTGAGTTTTGAGGAAAAGAAAGGACCTAGTGCTCTAGATTGACGGGCTAGAGTTCTTGAATTGAGTTTTGAGAAAGTAGAAAGGACCTACTGTTCCGAATTGACGGGCTAGAGTTCCTATTCTAGTTTCGAGGAAAGATAGAACCTAGAATTCTGAGACGTCGGGCTAGTGTTCGGTTGTGAAGGAGATTGTGAATCATGGATTTTATTGATAAAATCCTATGTGAGTATTAACGTTTAATTTAATACTTGATTTAAAAGTAGTCGAGAGCGTAAGCCTTGACGAGGAAAGAACGATGCAAAAAAGAAAAATGAAAATGAGAACACCTGGTTTTACATGGATAGTCTAGCTTTTATGCCATTGGGGCAGACGTGCCATTGTGTATTCGAGCTACAATTTCACAAAGGGTGAACTGACAAACTGAATAGTTACAGACCAAATACGGCTCCTTTAGTTTTTGGGTCTTCAAGGACATTCGGGTTCGAACTCCACGAAATGCTTAGGGCTTTGCAACCTCTTGTCATGGAAATCGGCTACCTTGCTTGAAATGTACTCAATCAGGAACTATTCTATATTATTTAGGTGAGATGCGATACCCCATAACAATTTGGGATCGGACCTAAATTGAGAGGCCGACCCAAAACACGGGAGACAATTGTGTTATGGGCATTATCGCGATCCTATCATGCTCGACGAAGGGAAGTTAGGATCTCCGGAGATTAGTGAACTAGATAGTGAATATTGAATTGACATGAAATGTTTTACAAAATGCATTTGATTGTTGGGAATGGATCCCTGTGTTTATGGATATAATATATTGTATGTCATTGTGTGAGAGTCGTGTATGTGACTGCTATGATAAAACTCATATGTCGGTATCTCACCTTTGCATTATTTCTGTTTGGTTTCTTTTGTGGTATTTTTGGGTTAAGTGTACAGATGATGCTGAGGAGTTCTTTGCCCCACTCGGAGGGATTGTTCCAACTTTTGAAGGAAGTTGATTTACTGGAATAACCATGGGGTCTTTTCCGGTAAGAGTCTCATAGTTCGACCAACTTAGTCTATCGAGTCAAGTTTAGTTTTGGAGGAGTTTCATTTTTATTTTACTTTATGGCTCTGAGAGCCTTTTATTGGATTTTTGTTATGTTTATGGTTCGGAGAGCCTTTCTTTTTTATGAAAATGTAAATATATTAACAGGTATTTTGTTTGGGATGTTGGAATTATAAAGGAGACTGTCGAAATTTTTATAAAAAAGTATCGATCTGTATTTAAGTACTTATATAAATTATTTCCGAAAGCAAACCATCAATTATTATTTTAATATGTTATTACGAAATTAAGTTAGTCATGTAATGCCCAAGGGGGGTGTTACAGTTAGGATAAGAGTCAAAGAGTTTTAACGATTTATCAATTTCTGATTGGTTGACAGTGTAAAAACCCTTTGCACTGTAAGTGTATATCAATTAAATCCTTTTTAAAATCTCAATTACTTATATGTATTTGCTTATTTATTTGAATAAGAAAGTTACACATACATATCCCTTATATTTTAAATTTTAATCTCTTTGTTTTTTTAATGATATTTATAAATTCTACTTAAATTTGAAAATATAATTTATAATTTAAAGATACTGGTAAACATAATTCTATAGTCCAACCAACTTGTCTTACTTGATATCAAGCTGGAAATTTCAGATAGAATCCACTCACTTGTTTTAAGCTTTTTTTTTATGAATATTATATACTATACACAAGAGTATCATCAATTTTTATTTGAAAAAATAAAACTCAAATACCAAATGTATCAGGTATAAGGTCTAAATTGTATACATATTTTAATAATCCTCATTTATTTAAATTTGGTAAAAAAAAGGGTATAAATTGTACATATTTTAATGATCCTCATTTATTTAAATTTTAAATATTCTTTTAATAATTTAACAGGCTAATGGGCCGACTTGCACTGTCTACATTGGCTCGAATCATAATAAGGGCCTTGCTACCTATACCCCCTACAATTTGGCATCCACCCCCACACGCCTTCCGGCATTTAAATGCCGGATTCAGAAATTATGTTTCCGGCATTTAATTGCCGGAAAATTCTTAAAATTTGAAAAAAAAAAAGTGTTTCCGGCAATTAGATGCCGGAAACATAGTTTCTGAATCCGGTATTTAAATGCCGGAAGGCATGTTGGGGTGGATGCCAAATTGTGGGGTACAGATAGCAAGTCCCTCATAATAAACCATATTTGACCCAACCACTCGAGCGTGTAGCAACTCTAAACAACTAAATCGAAAACAAAATGTGGGAACCACCATATTGTTAGATAATTTGTAGGGGTAAATAATGAAGAGAGTTTTGAGAATAAAAAAATAATGAAATCACAATAATCTTAAGCTAAAACAAATCAGATGACATATGATCAACCTCTGGCTCGACTAGTTTTTAACTAGTAAGACCATGGTTTTATTCGAGTTTAATCTCGTTTTCGCCCAAATTTGGATGTAATTGTCCTCAAGCAACATTTTGAGTCTCTTGAGTAGTTTTAGGGTATTTTCATTGATTTTGAGTCAAATAAAGCATTTACTGCTATTTCATATTTTCAGGTTAACTTAGAGTCAAGGGAATGAAGAAACAGTGGAGAATGCAATTCTGGAAATGTTCGCCTCGCGAGACTGAAGACCAGCCTGAACAGTAGAATGTCATCCTTTCTGTCTCACCTCGCGAATCACCACCTCGCCCCGTGAGCCTGAAGGCTGACTGTGCCAGAGAAAGCAACCCTTTCTGTCTCGCCTCGCGAACCATTACTCGCCCCGCGAGACTGAAGACCATAAGCTATCACGCCCAGGCCGTGATACTCATCACGGGTGTAATGAGAATATCATTTTCTGTCTCGCCTCGCGAATCACTATTCGCCCCGCAAGAATCCAATTTTGAACCAACGCCATTCTTAATATTCGCGTCGCGAGAGGCTATTCGCCTCGCGAGCGGGCGCAGATCCTGAAGATAATAAATTGCTGTTTTAGGCAGATTAGAGGGGACTTTTTGATATCCATTGTTTACGAATTTTCTAGGTTGTATTACGTTTTTGATGGAGAACTAATTTCCTTGGATTAGTCTGTTGTAATCGGTTTCCGCCGCACTTGAGGTTCTGTAATTCCCATTTGATTTGCTATTCCCTTTCAATACTATGCTATATGTTCTGTTTGCTTAATTCAGGATTGTATAGAATATGTGTTGATTTACTTCGGTGATGTTATGTTCCTATACTTAATCGCGTTTGCTTAATTCAAGTGTGTTCAATCGTGTTTGCTTAATTCACGAGAGCTTCACCCCGTTTGCTTAATTCGGGAATTAGGAACATATATCTCGTAGTGTCAATTTCGCTTGTTAATTGTTGCTACAATCAAAAAGGGATTAGAATCCGCTTAGGGCTTGGAATTTACATGAATCTATGATAGTGGGAAACCGAGAACAGTAGACTAATCGTTTTAATTATTGATAATCACTTGTTTGCATTGCTCTCTTTTAATTGAATTTCAAATCCAACACCCCCCCCCCCCCCCCCCCCCCCCCCAAAAAAACTGATTTTGCTGTTAATAACAATTCAAGAGTCCTTGTGAGACGATACTCGAGTTGTCGCTCCCTAGCTACATATTTTTCCAATCACTCGTTTTTTGACCCGTGTGCGACAGTTTTTTATAAAACAAAACTTTTTATAAATTTAAGAAAAATGCCAAACATATTAAATTATTTTGAAAACAATTTTTTAGAGATAAAACAGTTAAAATCTAAAAAATCTAGCTTTCCCAAACATGCTCTAAGACTGAAGTACCCATATGACAGCAAATTCACAATGTAAACTAGAAGCCCAAAGGTACACTATTTTTATCACTATTATTATTATTTTGATGGATTTGAATTATTTGATTATGAAGATGAGCCTATGCATACCTCATACAAAAAGTGAGAATTCAGCTCAAGGTTATAAGTTTTTTTTTTGGGGTACATATTAAGGTTTTAAGTTTAACAACAAATTACCAATTTATGACAAGAAAAAGGATTTTATTTTGTCTCGTTGAGTCACCTTTTGTTGGTGTAGGTTAAGCTGCGAGGCATAAATTATGAGTTCCCAAATCCCCGCAATACACTTCACCCATTTCCCATTACCTTTCCCCTTATGTAAGACCTACTGTGAGTCTCCCCTGGACCAAACAGTGGATTTAATATTAACAACAATTACTTAAAAGGCTAAACATTTTAAATGATGTGTAGCATATGATTTGATGTTCCATGAAAAAAAAATATATGTTGGGAGACACTTTAATTTGCACTACTGATGCGTGATTTTTAGAATTAAAGGCAAGTGCACCTCGTCGCAATCAAGTAATACGGTGGTGAGACCGATTATCGTATCCACAGGGATTGGATGTCAATTACCAATTCGCAAATTCGACAACTATTTAGACTTAACTAAAGTGTGAGGGATTAAAACAGAAAATAAAGAAAGCAAAACAATATTTTTAGTCTTTTGGGAATTATATCGAACACTTGGAAGGCAAACAGAGATGTGGCTAAGATTGTTAGGGTTAGACTACACTAATCCTCCCTTAATTGCAATGAAATGGTTATCAACACAAGTCCTAATTTAATTATGCCAATCAAGCCTTTTCTAAAGTACTCAAGCCTAATGTCTTAGGTGCATTGAGCCTAAAACCCCAAATTAAACCCTAATTCCTTAGGTGGATTAACCTGAGATTTTGCATTAAGTCAAGACTTATAAGATTGCAAGCATTCAACACCTATTCCTAGATTCTTGAACTACTTGGCATATGATTCATGAGCATGCCTTAATACCAACCTTCCAGTCATCTATCAAAGCAACATATCATTCCTATGGGTAGCTAATCCAAGGAAAGCATTAAGCACAGAATCACGTACTCATAAAGAAATAAAGACTTGCATTAAAACACCAAATCAATTACAACAAGTTCAGAAAAGTTACATCTAACCCCAACAATGGGGATTTAACTACTCATGATAAAAGGAAATACAAAACAGAATGAGAAAAAGGGATGGAAAACACTCATAGACAAGCTTCCTCCATTCCCAGAGCAAGGAAATCTCCCCTTCTAGGGCTGGAACCGTATCTCAGCCGCAGCCTCCAAGTCCCCAAGTGCTCTCTCCACCAAAAGCTCTTTTTTTAGGTTAGAAGTTAGTCCCTTTTTCTGTTCATCGCAGCCCTATTTATAGATCAGTATCGCGTCACGGCCGTGATGGCCATCACGGCCAGGCCGTGATGGTTTCTGACTTGGGCGAATTTGCACAAAATGGTCACTCGCGAGGCGAGCCCTTTGTTCGCGACGCGAATCCTAGGTCACGGCCGTGATTCATATCACGGGCATGCCGTGTGACAGCTCTCGACTTTTGCCTTCTGCTCTGCTTGATCACGGCCGTGATGGTCATCACGGCCAGGCCGTGATGGGCTCTGTTTGGCTCATAATCTTCACTTTTCAAGCTCTTTTTCATCCAAGCTCCACCAAGGCTGATTTCTGGGCATTTTTCCATTAAATCCTGCAAAACAACACACAGAAACCACCTCATCCGTTCCAAAGGAAAAACTATACAAAATCAACACTAAATTGGCCTAACTATATGCAAATGCATGCAGAAATGTACATGAAAAATGAGGTGAAATCACACTCATCAAATTACCCCAAGCTTAAGACTTTGCTTGTCCTCAAGAAAAAACTAAGGCCAGAAGAGATAAACAGTCAAAGCATGGATAGTGAACCAAGAACCCGAGTAAAATGATCCAAGTAAGTGTGCAATTCAAACAATTCAGCAAGAGACAATCAATTCAAGTCCAATTAGGGGCTTAAGTTTCCTAGACTCACATTCTCACTGATTCGGGCACTCTTGCTCACTTGAAGCTCACCCCAAGCTTGTTTAATTGCTTGGCTCTCTTTCTTGCCTCACTCACTCAAGTGTTCAAGTATACATACAATTCGCTCCATTTTCCTCAAGGAATGATTCCTACCATATGCTTGACTATCAACCAAATCTCCACTTTATTTATGAAAACACCTAAGAATCA
The DNA here is from genome assembly GCA_030762895.1 of Sophora flavescens. Classification (NCBI taxonomy): domain Eukaryota; kingdom Viridiplantae; phylum Streptophyta; class Magnoliopsida; order Fabales; family Fabaceae; genus Sophora; species Sophora flavescens. The sequence continues at coordinate 60,503,356 of CM061063.1, forward strand.
AGAGGTCTTTATTTGGTTGTAACGTGGCCATGGGATTAATCTTTAGGTGGGGATAACAAAAAAGGGATATTTCAAAAGGCTAAACCAAGTATCAACATTTCAACACAAGACACCTTCTAAAATACCTTCTTGGGTTTTCAATACATTTTTCCACCTTTCTTTTCTTTCTTTTTCTTTTATTTCTCACTTCTCTTGTTTGTCATCCCCTTCTCTATTTATTTTTCTTTCTTTTTTTTTTTCTTTTTTTTTTTTTGGAGAAGGGGAGTTTTTTTTTTTTTTTTTTAAACTCGAGAAATTTTTTTCTGATTCTTTTCCCAAACTTTTTTTCAACTACCTGTTTACCCTTTTGTAATATTTTAGAAGGTCCCATCAAACATTATTTATCAAAACATTTCAGGGTACCAAGAAAAGCATTTTTTTTCTTTCAGGCTCAAAATTGGGCAACTAAGGGTAGCATTTACACATTCAAAGCTCAGAAGGCCCGAAAAATACCTATTGCCTCAATCATTTTCAAAAATGTTTCCAAAAATTTTTTAGCTTCAAAATGGTTTCAAGTCAAGTTCTAGAGAATAACAAACCAAGAGGAATAACACTCTACACAAAGAATGGGGGCAGATTTAGTGAGTACCCCCTAATGGCTCAAAAGCTCACATTTGTCAGTTCAAGAACCAGTGAGAAACACAAGTCTAAAGAAACACATGCTAATCATCAACTATCCAAGATCATCTCAAGCATATTCATTTGCAGCCATATCACAAGAATAAACAGAATTGGGTTCAAAAATCCACTATCACAATTTAATTGGCACTTAGTTCTCACAATCAGATGCTCAATCTAAGCAAGGGTAACCGAATCATGCGATCATGCAACTTAGCCTATATGAATGCAATATTTACAATGCAAGCAAAAAGATTACCCCTACCCCAAGCTTAAAGATTTACATTGTCCCCAATGTAAACAATCAAGTTGGAGAGAGGAGAAGAAAAATAAAATAAAATAAAGCAAAAAAATTGGAACGGCTTACCAAGGCGGTAACGGGTGTTGGCTCACATGCTTTTTGGCTTTGTTTCTCCCTGCTCTTTTTGCTTCTCCTTCCTTCTTTATTACCCTGCAAACACTTGACAATTGACAATTTATTATTTTCCTCTTGAGCTTCTCAAATTATTCAAGAGGTTAAAAATCAAAAACAAAAACTAACTAAAGAGAAGGGTTAAGAAAAGTTGGGTTGCCTCCCAATAAGCGCTTCTTTAACGTCACTAGCTTGACTTATTAAGAAGCATCCACCTGGATCCCATAACCTGTGGTATAAGGACCAAGGGATGCTAACCATGTGAGATCCTTCACCTGGATCCCACAGTTTGCAGCAAAAGTATGGGAGTGAGTGCTTGAAAATCATGGTGACCTCACCAAATGTGGCGAATTCCTCACTCCCTCTTGGGTCAAAGATGACCCCTTTATCAATAAAATCTTCCCAATAAAAATGGGGTTCAACCTCAAGCAGAGGCATGAACTCCATTGTTGACTGCTTTAAAATGTGAGGTGGCAAACAATTCGAGAGGATCATTGGTGCTGTGCTCGCTTCGTACAATCTTCACTCTCAGCATTGCCAAATCCATCACCTTCCAAATATGCAGAAATCTCCGTACAAACCACACAAGTGTTTCTCCCATCACATTCCACACATGCATAGGAACCAATAGCACCATCTAATTCCAAAAGTTTTTCATCATCTCCAAGCATGGTGAAATAGATGTCCTCCAATTGCCTCTTCCTTTCAGGCTCCTTAGTCAAGGGTTCAATGGGGGATGGTGCAACTATGTTCTCCAATACAGGGTCTTCACTTCTTGACTCGGTTGCTCCCACTTCTTCTTCTTCCTCCTCATCCATTTTGGCATCATCTTCATCATCATCCATCAAGTTCCCATTTGGCATTTCGGATAGAAGGTTAGAGAGTTCCTCAATACGTACCCCGAGACTTCGAATGGTATCTTCTTGATTCTTTAATTCTTCCATTGTTGTTGCCATGAAGTTCTCCAAAACAGCCTCTAAGTGAGGTTGACTATCTGGGATAGGTTGCTCAACCTCGACTGGGAATGCGGATTTGAAGTTCTCCCAAGCAACTTCCAATGGGGATGGCTCATCATACCAAGTTGTGGAAGATTCCCAATGTTCCTCTTCATCCATCAAAGTATTGTTTGGAGGGTTCCCCCACCATGGAGTGGAAGTGTTGGGAAATTGATTTCCCCATTCAGCATAACCTACCACTGGTGGAGGAGAGATAGTTGCCCTTGACAGCTCATTACTCACTTGTTGGATGTTTACGGCTAATTGCAGCATATCTACCCGCAGCTGCAGCTCAGATATCTCCATTTCTGCATCAGATGGCTGATAATAATTGTAGTCCATGATCCTATCTAATCAATTTTTCACCTCACAGACAATTAAACCCAAGATCAAAGAAACACAAAAACAAATATATACAAAACTAACAAAAGAAAAATATCAATTATATACAGAAAAATAAAATTAAAAAAAATGTCTAAACTAGTTGTCTCATTTGTTACTAATGATATTGACAAAACCAATCCCCGGCAACGGCGCCAAAAACTTGATGCGTGATTTTTAGAATTAAAGGCAAGTGCACCTCGTCGCAATCAAGTAATACGGTGGTGAGACCGGTTATCGTATCCACAGGGATTGGATGTCAATTACCAATTCGTAAATTCGACAACTATTTAGACTTAACTAAAGTGTGAGGGATTAAAACAGAAAATAAAGAAAGCAAAACAATATTTTTAGTCTTTTGGGAATTATATCGAACACTTGGAAGGCAAACAGAGATGTGGCTAAGATTGTTAGGGTTAGACTACACTAATCCTCCCTTAATTGCAATGAAATGGTTATCAACACAAGTCCTAATTTAATTATGCCAATCAAGCCTTTTCTAAAGTACTCAAGCCTAATGTCTTAGGTGCATTGAGCCTAAAACCCCAAATTAAACCCTAATTCCTTAGGTGGATTAACCTGAGATTTTGCATTAAGTCAAGACTTATAAGATTGCAAGCATTCAACACCTATTCCTAGATTCTTGAACTACTTGGCATATGATTCATGAGCATGCCTTAATACCAACCTTCCAGTCATCTATCAAAGCAACATATCATTCCTATGGGTAGCTAATCCAAGGAAAGCATTAAGCACAGAATCACATACTCATAAAGAAATAAAGACTTGCATTAAAACACCAAATCAATTACAACAAGTTCAGAAAAGTTACATCTAACCCCAACAATGGGGATTTAACTACTCATGATAAAAGGAAATACAAAACAGAATGAGAAAAAGGGATGGAAAACACTCATAGACAAGCTTCCTCCATTCCCAGAGCAAGGAAATCTCCCCTTCTAGGGCTGGAACCGTATCTCAGCCGCAGCCTCCAAGTCCCCAAGTGCTCTCTCCACCAAAAGCTCTTTTTTTAGGTTAGAATTTAGTCCCTTTTTCTGTTCATCGCAGCCCTATTTATAGATCAGTATCGCGTCACGGCCGTGATGGCCATCACGGCCAGGCCGTGATGGTTTTTCGACTTGGGCGAATTTGCACAAAATGGTCACTCGCGAGGCGAGCCCTTTGTTCGCGACGCGAATCATAGGTCACGGCCGTGATTCATATCACGGGCATGCCGTGTGATCTCCGACTTTTGCCTTCGCGCTCCGCTTGATCACGGTAGTGATGGTCATCACGGCCAGGCCGTGATGGGCTCTGTTTGGCTCATAATCTTCACTTTTCAAGCTCTTTTTCATCCAAGCTCCACCAAGGCTGATTTCTGGGCATTTTTCCATTAAATCCTGCAAAACAACACACAGAAACCACCTCATCCGTTCCAAAGGAAAAACTATACAAAATCAACACTAAATTGGCCTAACTATATGCAAATGCATGCAGAAATGTACATGAAAAATGAGGTGAAATCACACTCATCAACTACCAAAGCCATATTTCAACTTTCAAATGGGTTCACATCGGTGTTATTAAAAGCGGACCTATGACTGGTCCGGTCAGCATGTCAGACCGGTTAGCCACCTGAACTAATGCTGACATCATCAACTCGGTTTTGAACCAGGGTGAACCAGTAAGAACCGGTAACTTGACTCGCAGTCTGATCCCGGTCCGGACCAGTTGTTGGCATCACTATGCAATTCGTGCTGATGTCAGCACGCGGGAGTGAGGTTTTACAAACAAAAAGTGAGTATTCAGCTCAAGGTTATAAGTTTTTTTTTGGGGGGGTACATATTAAGGTTATAAGTTTAACAACAAATTACCAATTTATGACAAGAAGAAAAAGGATTTTATTTTGTCTCGTTGAGTCACCTCACTACAAAAAAAAAGGTTATTTAGCGATCGAAAATAGTGACCGAATTTGTTGGTTGCTGTTTGCGACCGAAATGGCGACCGATTGGAGGATCTACATGAAACCTGGTTATAGTTGATACTGCGACCGAAATAGCAATCGAAAAAGAGCGTAGCAGAGTTATCGGTCACTATTTAGGTCGCTAAATAAAGGAAAGAAAAAGTCAAAACTTGCTGACTTTTTAGCGACCGAAATGGCGACCGAGTTAAATGCAACGGTTAAATTTTATCTATCTTTGCGACCGATATTAAATCGGTCGCTAAACGGCGTATAAAAAATTAAAATAGAACGTGTTAGCGACCAAATTTTAAATCGGTCGCTAAATTTATGAATTCAAATTTCAAATTAACCCATTTAGCGACCGAATAATTCGGTCGCTAAAAATAAAATCCCTAAATCGTGATTTCCTTCCTCTCTTCCCCCATTTCTCTCTTTTCTTCTCTTCTCTCTCACGCACAGCAGCTCCTCCCCCACAGACTTTTGCTCTCTCTGACCGCCTCCAAGCTCCGATCGTGCCACCACCAACACCACCACAATATCACCACCATAAGTTCTCTATTGCTTTGTGTCTTTTTCTCATTCTCTCTTGCTCTCTTCTTCTCTATCTAATTTCTCTCTTTCTCTGTCCAGTGCACCTCCGGTGAGCCACCACTGCGCAACCCTCGGTGAGCCACCACTGCTCCACTTCCTCATCCCCTTGCCGCGTCTCTGTTCATCACTAAGGAGGTAAAATTATCATCTCTCATTCCTCATCTTTAAGGTTTGTTGTATTGCTACTGTGATAGGATGGGTCATAGTGTCTAGTGTTTTGTGTAGGTTAAAATTTCCATTCAGTCAATGCTTTTGTGATTGTCTATTTTATGTTGATGCCAATTCATGATTTGGATTTTAGATGATAACAAGAATACAGAACAGAAATAGATAGGCTTTGGATGTGGTTTGTTTGATGTTGGGGATAAAGGGTTCAAGGATTTTATAGTGAAAGGGACAGCATCACCAGGGACATAGTTGATGATGGGGCTGTGAACATTCCCTTATGCAATATCTGATGAATGAATAATAGAGAAGAAAGATGATGAATGAAATTAGTATTTTTCAATAATAGCTTAGCTCTTACATTTTCCTAAGCTTAGCTAGTAGATATTACTTCCCATTACATTAGCATGTATAGCCACGAGTAGATATCAGATATGTAATGAAAATGTTTTGCTTATACTTTCATGAGTGGCAAGTGTGCAAGTAGGTTAATGATTTCCATGTTTATACTTTTATCACAAGAGCCTTTGATGATGTTATTATTTTTTCGTACAGTTTTCTTTGTCGATTGACAACCGCTCTAGTCGTCACCCGTTTTCACTATTTTTTTCTTGGAGTTGAGGTAGGTCAAATACTCTATCTTTTTCTTTGTTGCTAGTGGTGCTTGAAGACTTTGAATTGATTTGTTGATTGTTAGTGAAGAGCTGAGCTCAATAGGATACTGGTTGTGTGCTGGTAGATTAAAATTGATGCATGTGGTTGTAAACTTTATATGTTGTTTGTTAGTGGAGAGCAGAGCTCAATAGGATGGATGTGTCAATTCTATGCCTTGATTGCCATTAGTGGAGAGCAGAGCTCAATAGGATGTGATCCTGTCAAAAAGGTGGGATGCTTGTTGTGTGTTGCTAATTTAGAAGTTATGCATGTGTTTGACAATTATGTGTTACTTGTTAGTGGAGAGCGGAGCTCAATAGGATGTTTGCTACTATATTTTATCTAAGTTTGTATTGAAATATGCTTCAATATATATTTGTTGAAGTATGCTGCAATCCTTATAAGTCAATGGTTTTATTTTCTGCTAGAGTTAATTATTAAGCTACGAAAGCCTTAGTTTCCTATTTGAGATTCAATATTAATGAGCATGCGTACCTTCTCAGGGCACGCATGCTCATTCAATATTTTGGATGTCCTTGAAGGATTCTTGAAGTTTGAGGTTTTTCTTTAATTCTGCCTTAAGGCCAAGGTCTTAGATAATGAAGGATTAAGTATAAGGTTAGATAAAATGAAGGGTGGGGCACAATTTGCCAGGCACATGACGTGCCGTCATCATTCAAACATTATTCACATTAGAAAGCAGCTCTGTACATAATATTATGAAAGCAACTCTGGTTTTCTACTCATTTGTTTCACTAGGCAATGGAGCTTTCCAGAAATAGTTGTTGATGACCATCCTTACTAGGTTATCTAGGCATTTCCAATAGGAAAAGTCCTCTCTATGATCATCCTTCAAAACGACGTAAAAGCATCTGCTTTCATGAAAACTACTATGTTTGCTAATCTGGAAAGTTGCATGTGAAGTTGCATTTCTTTGTTCTATTTTAACATGCTAGTATGCTACATGGATCTTTCCATCTTTTCTTATTATCACTTGATGAAGTTTAGACATATGACTTGTTTTCCTTATCGTTTTATCAGAAAATGGATCCGACCAAATGTTTTGAGACAGCCATCCATTTAGATCAGGTACAGTATCTCATCAACTTAAGAATAACGATCGGATTCACGTAATGATGGTTAAGGCATAAACTAATCATTACTAAATTGTTCTTGTGTATTTGTAGGATTTGATTTCAATCCCGCGATCATTCTACCGTCGTTGGGGAAACGGAATACCGCGTGTTGTGACTATTGAAGACAAATGCGGAAATCTGTTCAATGGGAATATAGTAATCCATGAGGATCGCCCATATTTTGCAACAGACACAAATGGTATCAGGGAGTTGTATTTGTTGTCCACTGGTGTATTGGCAAAGTTTAAGTACCTTGGGGGTTCTACATGTTCATCCCTTTGGAAGATTGATGAATTTTGATATTTTGATTAGTACTTATTGATTGTGGTGTGTTTTTATGTTTTGATCGTTAATTAGTACATTATTAAACTTTTTTTTTATAAACAATTATTAAACTTGCATTAATTAATGTATGTGTTTTCTTGATCATATTGACATTGGTGTTTTGGATCGTTAGTGCATCATATTTAAGTTTTCTATTTATTCAAAAAAAATATATTGGTGTATTTTGTTTATATCAGAAATTAAAAAACATTGGAGTAATAGTTGAAAAACAAAATTTGGTCGGTAGGATTAAGTTACAGGAAAATTTTTATAAAAAAAAATTCAAAATTTGCGACCGAAATAGCGATCGAATATCAGTCACCAAATTCAGTTATCTGAGTATGCGACCAACTATACGGCGACCGAAATATATAATTTTGTGACCGAAATATCGATCGCAAATTTGCGACCGAAATACAAATTCGGTCACTAAACATTTAGCCACCAGGGTTTCTGCTACCCCCTTAATTCGGTCGCTACACAATATAGCAATCGAATTATCATGTTTAGCGACCGAAATCTTCGGTCACTAAATAGGTTTTTTTTTGTAGTGCCTTTTGTTGGTGTAGGTTAAGCTGCGAGGCATAAATTATGAGTGCTCAAATCCCCGCAATACACTTCACCCATTTCCCATTACCTTTCCCCTTATGTAAGACCTACTGTGAGTTTCCCCTGGACCAAACACTACATGAAAATTTGTAATTTGCGTCAGTCATTTTGCGGCGGTTCTGTCCCAACCGTCGCCGGTCTTAATTTGCGGCGGTTATCACGACGGTTCTGATCAACCGTCGTAAACTTTAAAACATTGCGGCGGTTCAGTATATGTTTGCGGCGGTTGCTTCAGTTTCTTCTTATTTTCACTTCCCCACTATTTTTTTCCCGTTTCCCTCTGTTTTTTCACTTCACTCCGCGCCCCTGTTCAGTTCGTTAAACCCTAGTGGCGCCGCCCCTATTCTTCGCAGCAAAGGTACGACCGCCTCCTCCTCCTTCTTCTTCTCTTCTTGCATGCATCCTGATATCTTCTCTTCGCAGCAAAGGTATTGTCTTTTGAAGATACCTGATATCTTCTCTTCTCGCCCCTATGTATGGACAGCTTTGAATCATCAAATCTACTGATTTTGGCTTATGTGTGCTGCATTCATCAAAATCTGCGTTTATGAGTGTGATTATTGTAGAATGAGTTATGGTATGCTTGCCTATTTATGTTAATGTAAATAAGATGCCCATTTTGTGCATAATCATCATATTTTCTGTGCATGTCAGTTTTGGGTTCTAAATCCTTAAAAACGAAATTAATTTTGCATAACCTATTCTGTTTCGAGTGAAAACTAGTGAAGCCTGTATGTGTCATTGTTTTCTCCACTGGAATCTCGTTCCCCTTCTGGGCTATTGCAGGCGCAAAGGAGAGTTGCTTTTGGTTTATGACTATATGCCAAATGGAAGCCTAGACAAGTATCTCTATAACCAACCAAAAGTGACCCTGAATTGGAGCCAGAGGTTTAGGATCATAAAAGGGGTTGCTTCAGGTTTGTTTTATCTACATGAAGAATGGGAGCAAGTTGTGGTCCATAGAGACATTAAGGCCAGCAATGTACTACTAGATGCTGAATTGAATGGTAGATTAGGGGACTTTGGTCTTGCAAGGTTGTATGACCATGGTACTGATCCTCAAACTACTCATGTGGTTGGAACTCTTGGGTACTTGGCACCTGAGCATACTAGAACAGGTAAGGCCACAACAAGTTCTGATGCGTTTGCTTTTGGTGCATTTTTATTGGAGGTTACTTGTGGAAGAAGGCCCATAGAGCAAGTAGGGGAATGTGAGAGTGCAATTCTGGTTGATTTGGTGTTTGATTGCGGGAAAAGAGGTGAGATTATTGAGGCAAAAGATCCAAATTTGGGTGCAGATTATATGTCAGATGAGGTGGAGCTAGTGTTGAAACTTGGTTTGTTGTGCTCACATTCTGAGCCTTTGGCTAGGCCAAGCATGCGCCAAGTTGTGCAGTACTTGGAGAGGGAAGTGCCTTTGCCAGATTTGTCTTTGCTTAGCTTATCACCTTTTATTTATGGAGAGTTAAGGAAGCAGAAACCTCTGCTGACTCTCGATATAAAAATAATGTATGTTGGAACCGAGATTACATATATGGTGAATCCATGATAGGTGAAAATAGTGTCGGATTATAACTGGAATAAAAACAAGTGCAAACCTGCAAGATTTGCTTGGCAAGGTCTATAGAGATAAGGCCAAGCACTACAACCCATGCCACCTAGATTATAGCTTTGGATATTCCCTCTTAAATTGTAATTGTTCACAATCATTGCAGAGAGAGATGGTGTGGGATTGAACAAGCTGCAATTCACCACCAAAATCCCAATATCCTTAGCCTTCACCCCAGTTTTTGCAAGAAGCTGATCAATGGCCCCAAACATAACTTCCTCAGCTTCTTTCCTTGCTTCTTTCCTTTCTTTGCAGTACACTATGAAAACATTGACATATCTAGAATTCAAGTCCTTCAAATACTGCTCCAAAAGAGACAAAATCAAGTCTAGAAAATGAACTTTCTGCATCAAAATCCTGAAGAAAAGCATTTCTATTTACAGCACCCCATAAAACATTTTAACTTTCCCTCACTTCTAACTATTTAATCATGTTATAAACCAAAACACAAAAATAACATTGTAGCAATAGTTGGAGAGGGATACAAGTACTTGGCCCCAATTTATCCCAAATAACTATGATGTGGTTTTTTGGGTCCTGATGTGGTGTCAAATCCAGTTATATGATTTTCACTTGCAATAAGAAGGTTGAATGTTGTTTATGGTTCACATACTTGCATTTAGAAAATGTGATTTGAATGACTGAGTTGTACAACTTCTTGCGACACTTGATAGTTTTATGCACAAAGTATAGTTGTCTGAATAACTTGTTTAAGTAATACTGAATCATGATATATTGCAATTGAAACTCCGTGTCACAATATGCGAGAGAGGAGAGGAGAAAAGAGATGTACATTTGATATTTTAATTATCAAAGCAGGCTAGTTAACACATGTGATGTCACTATTTCCAGATCTGTATAAAAAGATAGTAATCGAAACCAAGCCTTGCTTAATTAATTCAATAACCTGTGTATAGCAACAAATTTGATTTGTAAGGAAATAAGGAACAGAATCAGAAATAATAAACAACTTATCTAATAGTCTGATCTTGACAAATTTAGTTCTGCTTCATCTGGAGGCTTTGTTACCATCTTGCTTGCATTGCACTGGTCTGAGGTGCTTTCTCTTATATGCAGGAGCTGATTATCCGGGAATTCTCCTTTCATCAACTGAATGCTAATTTACTCTGGCCGGGGACATTTGCATTTGCAGAGTGGTTAGTTCAGCACAGGTCATGCATTGAAGGACGGTGTGCCATTGAGTTGGGAAGGTATTTCAATTACTTGTACCTTAGGCTTTTTGTCTAAGCTTTAATTATTTGCAAAGTGTGGAAGTCTTGATCAGAAATTTCTTAGTGAAGTGATCTTACTTGATCATATGATGTTTGCATCAAACTGTACATCTATCAATCCTGAAGAAGAACAGTATCCCCAGGCATCCTTCCAACTCTTTGATGGGTTTTTTCAACTGGATTAAGTAGTGGTACCCAAGTTTCACATACTTGAGTCTAACAGATAGCAGAAAGTTAGGAAGTTTCCTTTTTAAAAGATCCACTCCATATGTCAGATCCTTGGGAGATTATTGAAACATTTTTTTGATCTTTGGTTCAAAGCACTTCTACTTCATCATCTCCACAGATTACAACAGGACAATATTTGAAAGTAGCCATTTCTATCTCTTCCTCAAACTAAATACACATTTTTTGCAAACCATTAGTTGTGATGTTCCTTAAAAAACTAGGGTCTCCTCAAACACAGTATGCTTGCATTACAAATTATGAGAATACTGTACACCAAGTAAAATTATGATTAGACACTAGATTGAAATTGAAAATGGAGAAAAGAACAAGGTAATGTTAATTTCTGACTAGTGTAATGAACATCATCACATTAATCTGCTGAATGTGTAAAATTATTGACACATGCGATATGCACCTCGGACAATATATTTTATGATGGAAAAGCATCCAAAGGAACTTCATAACCATGTTTGAACATTTGAACAAGGACTAATAATCATCTTATAATCTATAGACTATAGCATTGCAATGATATAGGATGTTGAAGTATTTTTTCCATATTTATTTTTGGTCAAAAGTGGTTGTATATGGAATCATTTTGGTTGCATAAGATGAATTTTATAAGTATTCTTTTCTTTACTGCTCTTCCCATTAAGGGCATTGTCTCCCTCTATTTCCTATCACACTCTTATCATTATAGGAAGTAAGTCAGTTTATGATTATTTAACTATTGAGGATTATAGGACCAGATCCCAAAAGAGACTAGGGTAGCTGTGAATTGAGAAGATGTGGTCTTTGACTCTCATTTCATAACTTAGGTTAGATGCTTCTCCTTGTTCCCATTGTCACCTTTATTTGATTGAATTATGTATACTATCAAGGCTGTCAAATTGAGCATGGGAACCCAGTGTTTTTATTTTTATGGGATTCTATATGACTATATCACTAATTCGGAAAATCTCTATCTCTTTTCCTCTAAAGTAGGTGATGATCATTTCACAAAATGATACATGAAAGTTGTGGCTTATGAGTTATGACAATGGCTATTTTTAAAAGAAACTTGTAAACTTTTCAAATGTGAAGCGTCTCTTTTTCTTCGGCACTATTGTATAAAAGAAGAGAATCTATATGTCAAAAACAGTCCGATATGTACTCACCGTGTGTTGTTCTATCTTCAAAATGTTCTTTTCTAATTTTCAATATAAAGTGATACTGTGACAGCATCCTCTATATAGAAGAGCTCTCCTTCCATTCTTCACATATATATTGTGTATATGAGAGTGAGCAAGCAATGCGCCAAAATGGCAGCTTAACACGTTACCTCACTTTATGACACACTTTGGTAGGATGTGGCATACAAATCGCAGCATAATAATTTAGGCATTATGTTAGTTGGCAATCAATTTGTGTCTTTATGCCCTGAAGAACAAAAGTATGTACAACTGTTTCAAGTTGAACTCAAACTGTTTCAACTGTGTCATAGTCTTATCTCGTCAGTAAAATTATTTGTCATGAATTACAAGTTGCAGAACTCAATTGGCTTTTAGTTTTGAATTAGAATATCACTAGGTTGTTAGTAATCTATATTTCACCTGATATTGGTTTGTTATAGCTTTGATATAATTAATACTCTTGGATAACAAATGAAGGTTGTGCTAGTGTATATATATAATGCTTATGAAATTTGGAATGACCATGACAATCTTGATTTACGTGTTGTTGAGTTATATTTTCAATTTATGAAGTGGTGTGTTATTTTTATTTCCAGATTTAATATTTTGAAGCAATGGATAAGTCATGGATAATGAAGCCACGAAACTCAGTTGAATATGAGCAAGGGGTTAGGGGATTTATTGATTTTGCCTTTGTACATCAATCAGTAAATGGCAAAACAATATGCCCTTGTAAACGATGTGGTTTCAAAAAATGGCAAAGTAGGCATGTGGTGTATGATCACTTAATCTGTACACCATTTCCAACAGGATACACTTTTTGGTCCTATCACGGCGAGTCCGAACAATAGGAACTAGTAATATCTCACCTAGCAATATTCCAAATGTAGTTCAAGACCCCACTATCTGTTGAGGATCCTATTCGGAACATGATCGATGATGCATTTGGAGTTGATAGGCACCTTGCAAATGAAGTACCCGTTGCATCAAATGCGGAGATTGACCGGGATGCAAATGTGATGCCAAATACACCTCAAGAACAACATGTAGATGAAGAATTCTATGAATTAGCTAGAGATGTAGAACAACCCCTATACGAAGGGTGTACGAAGTATTCAAGATTGTCTTTTTTGGTAAAGTTGTATCATATCAAATGCCTGTGTGGAATGAGCGACAAGGCCATGACAATGATTTTAGAACTACTGAAAGATGCATTTGAACATGCAAATATTCCAAGTTCATTCTACGAGGCCAAGAAAACGATCATCAAGCTTGGTTTGAACTATGAAAAGATACTTGTATGTCCGAATAATTGTATGCTCTATTGGGGTAATCCGGAAGATGAAGAGAGGGAGACATGTAAAATTTGTAACACTTCCAAATGGAAATCAAGGGCAAAAGCTAGTAAGACTAGGGTGTCCGGTGATGGCACTGGTATGAAGAAAGTGGCTGCAAAAGTTCTTCGTTATTTTCCACTGAAGCCTCGATTACAGAGATTGTTTTTTTCATCAAAGACAGCTGAGGATATGAGATGGCATGCTGACGATAATAACAATGATGGAATGTTGAGGCATCCTAGAGATTCCGAAGCTTGGAAGCAGTTTGACTCGTTGCATGCTTGGTTTGCATCAGATTCGCGAAATGTGCGCCTGGCGTTAGCCACTGATGGTTTTAATCCTTTTGGTGTCATGAGTTCAAACTATAGTATTTGGCCAGTTATTCTCATTCCATACAATACCCCTCCATGGGTGTGCATGAAGTCGACATCTTTTATAATTTCAATGATAATTCCTGGTAAAAAAATGCCAGGGAATGATATAGATGTCTACTTACAGCCTTTGATCAAAGAGTTGAAAGAGTTATGGACAACGGGTGTGGATGCCTATGATTCTTTCAAGCGAGAGATGTTCAAATTACATGCAGCTTTAATGTGGACAATTAGTGATTTTCCTGGGCTAGGAACACTTTCTGGGTGGAACACGTACACCGGACTTGCTTGCCCATCTTGTAACTTCGACTCCATTCCATGTCGTCTTCCTCATAGCAAAAAATGGTGTTTTATGGGTCATCGTCGTTTTCTTGACCAGAGACACAGATTTAGACTGAATAGGGTCCGCTTTAATGGTGAACAAGAAATGCGTAGTCCACCAAAAACATTATCCAGTTCTCAAATTCTTGAACAGGTTCAAAACATCAATGTCATATTTGGTAGAAAATTAGAGAAAGAAGGTTCGGGAAAAAGAACACGTGGCAATCAACTTACACGGGTACCACTCAACAATGGAAAAAGAAAAGCATATTCTTTGAACATCCGTATTGGAAGGATAATTGTTTGCGTCACAGTCTTGACATGATGCATATTGAGAAGAACGTGTGCGATAATGTCATATTTACTTTGCTAAATGACAGCAAGCAAAGAGCAAAGATCATGTTAATGCTCGAAGAGATCTTCAAGCTATGGGCTTAAGGCCTGATCTTTGGCCCAATGAAAATGGAAAATATTCTCCAGCTGTCTTTACATTGACTACTAAAGGTAGGAAGGCATTTTTAACTACTTTAAAGAATATCACCGTCTTAGGATGGTTATTCAAGCAACATTTCTAGGTGCATTGATTTGGACAATCTTAAGTTGAATGGAATGTTGAAGAGTCATGATTGTCATATATTGATAGAGCAATTGCTACCATTAGCCATGCGGGCAACATTGCCTGATGAGGTTTCGGCAATATTAATTGAGTTGTGCTCATTCTTTAGACAACTATGTGGCAAAGTATTGAAAGTTGAAGATCTAGACAGATTGCAAAATCAAATCATCCTCTCACTTTATGTCACATGGAAATGTTATTTCCTCCTTCATTCTTTACTGTTATGGTTCACTTGGTTGTTCATCTTGTTGAAGAAGCTAAACTCGGAGGTCCCGCTCATTATCGATGGATGTATCCTATAGAAAGGTAAAAGATGTGCGATATTAGTCATTTTATTTTTTATAATTTGGTAAGGTACAGGTTGTTCTAAATAATACTTGTTGTGGTTTAACAATAGGTACTTGGGACAGCTAAAATCCTATGTACGTAATAAAGCACGACCTGAAGGATCTATTGCGGAAGGCTACCTTGTGCAAGAGATTCTTACGTTTTGTTCAAGGTATCTGGATAGCATTGAGACTAGATGGAACCGACCTAGTCGTGTAGACGATGAGCCTATTAATGATATACAATATGGCTCACGAGTAGCTGACTTATTTCCTAAAGTTGGAAAATCAGTTGGTGGCTCTTCATATGTCACCCTGACACCCATGGAAAAGTTTCAGGCTCATAGACACGTGTTAACGAATTGCTCTATAGTTGATTACTATCTTCAGTAAGTAATTATTCTACTTGGTTTAATTAATCTTAAGTTTTTTACCATAACATCTAATATGATTCAACTAAATAGGCAGTATAGAACTAGCGTGCGAAGGCAACTAAGGGGTGGTGCAAGGAGTGCTTCTGAGGTAGACAAGAAGGTTCATAGAGAGTTTGTTCGTTGGTTCACCAATCGTGTTAGTGTTCTTAACAATGATTAATAGTGTGTTAGTGTCATTTATGTATTTTTTGAACAAGGGTGTGACTAACAATATATATATTATTATGGCATCTAGATTTGTAACAATCTCGACAGTCTTAGTGGACCAGATAAAGATGTTCTCGTTAGTCTTGCACAAGGTCCTCATGACAAAGCTAGAAGGTTCACTGCATATAATGTCAATGGATACAAATTTCGAACCGTGGCACGAGATATGTTATTAAAAACTCAAAACAGTGGGGTTTTTGGAATGTTTGGAACCAGGAGTTACTCAAGCAATAGTGATGCCCAAATGAGGTTTGGAGGGGTACCTTACTATGGAAGGTTGATAGACATCATTGAGGTTTTCTATAATGGCTTCACAGTACCCATGTTTAAATGTGAATGGGCTAATACCACTAACCCAAGAGGTATGAAGACAGATAAGTTGGGTTTTATCTCTATTAACTTTGCAAGACTAATACATACTGGAGAACATGAAGATGATGAACCATACATTAAAGCTTCAGAAGATCAAATGGTTTATTATGTGGAGGATGAGAAGGAAAAAGGTTGGAGCATACCAGTTCATTTGAAGCCAAGAGACTTGTACGACATGGGTCAAGATGATGAAATTATGACATCCATTGATGCATACCCATCACAAAACTTGGAACAAATTTTCTCTGATGATACCCCACATATACAATTGGCAAGAATGGCTGCAGATGATGATCCTGAAAGTTCAACCATTAATGATAATTTTAATGATGATAATCAAGATATGGTTTTATGATCCATTGGTGATGTTATAGACATGTTAGTTTTTTGTGTTATGTTGTGTAGAACTTGGAACCTTTGGTGATTTTAGCTTAGTGAACTTATTTTGTAATTTTTTTAAGGTTTGTTACTGAAAAATGGCTCATAGTTATTATATCAATTTGAATGTCTCGTTATGTTCCATTTTAGTTGGTTAATTATATCAGTTTGATTCTTGATTCTTAGGTAATTTGTGAATATGTGGTGTTCTTGCTTGTCATATACCTGTTTGATACATTATACTTCTCAGGTATGGCCAGTCAAAGAAGTGTTCGTCGGAGGTGTCAATCCACACCAATTCAACCAAATGCATCTTCTGAAGGATATGTAGATGGACATCTACAACAAAGTGATCCTTTACCCAATGTTGAATCATCATTTCATGATGAGGTACACACTGCACCAACTTCTGACTCTACACCTGATGTGGTTGAAGGTCCCTTGCCTGTTCCAAAAAAAGCTCCAACATATTGGACAGTAGATGTTATAAGTATGTCTAATCTATTTTATATTTCTCTTTAATTTTTTTTAATTTTATTATATGTTGGGTTAGGAATTGTTTTAATTTGTTTACTTTATGTGTTAGATGCAAGCAGTCAGGTGATGCAAACACGTTTAAGGGTGACAGATGTGTTTGCATCAAGTGGTACCACAAGGGTTATAACTAGATGGAATCAACATGCACAACCAGTGGGAGAGTCAGCTGGTTTGTTGGTAGGATATTTGGGTGAACTTGCAAGAAACTTTAATAACATTCCCATAATGTTTGAGAATTGGAAAAAAGTTCCGGATACTTTGAAAAACAATCTTTATTCTCAAAAAATACAGGTATTATTTGTAGTTAAGTGAATACGTTCGATTTATTAGGTGTTTTGTTAGCTAACACTATCTTTTATTATGTTTTCTTGAAGAATAAATTTGTTGTCAATGATGGTGAACACAAAAAGTATATTTTAACTAGCCTTGCAAAAAAATGGAGGGACACACGATGCAGATTATTTCATAAATATCATGATTGGGAGCTTTCCTTGGCATAAAATCTTCAGAGGCACCCACCTGATATTGACTCCAACCATTGGGCTGTTTATATAAATTATAGGCAGAGCGCTAAACAAATGGTAATCATCATAAGTAGCAGTCTTTGTTACTTCAACTACTATTTACTAACTCTTCATTATGCTATTAATTAATGCAGGAGATAGCTGATCAAAATGCAGCAAATCGTGAAAAGTTAGTGATCCACCATACATTAGGCTCCAAGGGAATTGCAAGGACAAAAGATGAGTTGGTATGGTTCACTCATTTTTTTTAACCGTATAATTTATTTGTACTAGCACTTATTGTATGGTGCTTAATTTTAGGAATTACTAGAAGGACGAGAATTTAGCAAGACAGAATTTTATCCTATTTCTCACAAAAGGAAGGATGGATCATTTGTCAGTGAAGAGGCTAGGGAAAAAAATGTAAGTACAATGTATTATTTATAACTTTTTATTGTCTTTATCCTTTACGCACTTCACTACTTGTAAACATATAAAATATATAAATATACATATGAGATACAGAATTCAAGGTCATTCTCATTGTCAAAATTGATAAAATCAATATTTTTTTCCGCTTAAGCCGGCCCTTGGTCTTTTTTAGAGGTGTTCCATGGTTAGACATGCAGAGGGATTGGCATGCCATCTTACATGACTCAATCTCTTGGCTTGTAGGTGTTTCTTTTGTCATCTTCTCATGAGGATATCTCATCCTCTTTCATTGTACAGTTCCCCCTTAATGAAGTTTTCTTTTCTTATCAAAAAAGAAAAATGATAATAAGGAGGAAAAGATAGACTTAAAATTCTCATAGACTTTCATGTGTTATCTTATGCATTAGTACTCTGTGTTTCACATCTTCATGACTTAATTTGCATCATGTTGTGTGCAATTCTTTTTGTAGCTTTTGTTTCAACTTTCAAACTGGTAGCATCACTTCAATGATGAGGCCAAGTTGCATCAACTCACCCTAGTGATGCAGATCAATCTGTTTTCACATTGGCAACAACCAATAAAATTAATCAACTCAAGGAAGTCGTGTTTACTGCTAAGACCATAATTTGAATACAAAATTCACAAACTTCTTCAGAACCTTATAGATCTTGTGATAGAAAACTTCGAGCAATCTAAGTTCTGCACCAGGATGTGATAAATCCACCTGTCATCACATAAACACAAATGTTATTCCAAGTCGTATTTCATTGTTAATGGTGATCTTTAAGTAATTGTGTATGTCTTCAATATATGTAGGAACAACTACAAAATGAAATTCATGAGGGATCAACAGAGAATGATGCTTATGTGAAAGTTTTTGGAAAGGACCACCCTGGATATGCCAAAGGAATGGGACTTGGGATAACACCATCTCAACTCACTGGATTTTAGGTCTCACTCTGAGAGGTTGGTATCTCCCTATGAGAAGATTGAAAAATTGGAAGCTGAAGTCCTAGCGCTTAAGGAACAAGCTGCGAATTATGAAGTCTTGAAGGAACAAATTGCTTTCCTTATGCAGAATGTTAAGGGAAATCAGGTAAAATAATTGATTTTAAATTTAGTTTTTAACTTTTGATAGTTCACTTGTTGAATTAGTGGTTGTTATCTAATTTTTGATTTTTTTGAATTACAGCCGGCTGACTTAGAGTCACCAAGAGATATGAGACGTTCCTCTGAGTCTAGTCATATGCCTGAAGACCACGGAGCATCGTCTCGTAGGACCGTTTAGATAGTTCTAGTTTTCATTTTATGAACTTGATGGAGTTTAGTTGTATTACTTAATATTTGTGGAATTGTTGAACTCTATTTGGAATATATATATCTTTTTGGTCGTAGTTTGTACGTAACTCAACATTTTATTTATGAATGAGTTTTACCTTTATTTATTTTAAGAAAAATATATATATATATTTAATAAGCAGGTTTTATAGACTCAAAATGATGTGCTAAAAAAAATTAATTACAAATTTTTTGCTATGTTTTGCGACGGTTTTGAAACTGTCGTAAAATTAACTTCAGAATTGGGGAAACAAATAGCAGTGATTCACTAATCGTCGCTACTTGTATTGGCAATTTTGCGGTACTAATCTGCGGCGGTTACAAACCGTCGCAATAAATTTGCGGCAGTTTTCACAACCGTCGCAAGTAATAATTTGCGGCATTACAACCGCCGCAAATACTAATTTGCGACAGTTTTCACAACCGCCGCAAATACTAATTTGCGACAGTTTTTACAACCGCCGCAAATGCTAATTTGCGGCAATTTGTGCGACAGTTTTCATAACCGCCGCAAATGCTGCTCGCGACGGTCGACATTACGACGGTTGTGGAACTGCCGCAAACACGAATCTGCGGCGCATAAAACCGTCGCAATTTAACCTAATAACCGTCGCAAAATAGCGCCTTTTTTGTAGTGAAACAACGGATTTAATATTAACAACAATTACTTAAAAGGCTAAACATTTTAAATGATGTGTAGCATATGATTTGATGTTCCATGAAGAAAAAAAAAAGATATGTTGGGAGACACTTTCTTTACACTACCAATGCCATATTTCAACTTTCAAATGGGTTCACATCAGTGTTATTAAAAGTGGACTTATGGCTGGTCCCATCAAGATGTCGATGGTTAGCCACACCGAATCGATCTTGATATCATCAACTCGGCTTTGAACCAGGGTGAACCGGTAAGAACCGGTAACTTGACTCGTGGTCTTGTCCTGGTCCGAACGAGTTGCTGGCATCACTATGCAGTTCGTGCTGATGTCAGCACGCGGGAGTGACGTTTTACAAACAAAATTGTGCAAAATGCCAAGCATGTGACTCGAACACAGGTGGACGTAATACACAAGGAAGAGTTGTGCCAGTGGACCACAACATACTGTTCAGGGGTGGCAAAATGATTCATTTGTCCACCATCCATCCAGTCCATCTATGAGAAAATTCATCCAATCCATCCATTTATAAAAAAATAATATAAATGGATTAGATGGATTGGATTATTTTTTTAGTGGATGGTTTATGATCCATCCAATATTTTTTAAAATCCATTGGACCAACAATCAAAAATGTAATGGATCAACTTTTCATCCATTCCAAAACCAATTTATTTTTTTCATATTATTTTTCACCAAATAAAAAAAAACCTCCATTTGTAACCCAAAAAAAAAACACTCCATCTAATTTTGTCTTCCGTTCCCTATTATTTTTTCTTCACTATTTTTTATTTTATTTATCTGCATTTTTTTTCTTTTTTTGTTACATTAAGTATTAACTAATTAATTGATCTCAAGCACCAATTGCAGTCCACGTTATCACGTACGTTTTCTTTTTTCGTTGCCTTTTTTTTTTGCTGAGAAACTTAAAAAAAAGTATTAACTAATTGAAAGCACAGAAAGTCGTAACAAGTTTCGTAAAACAATGTCATGGAACGTTGTGACAAAACAACCTCTGTAGATGCACATAATCAATAACTCCCATATAATAATAGAAAAATGGTCGCTATACAAAATGGTAGTGAGATAGAGTGGAGAGAGTGTAAAGATAGAGAGAGAGTAGGGAAAAAGGGGAGAGAGAGAGAAAGGGTAGAGAGAGGAAGAAAGATGAGAGCGAGGGTGAGATAGAGATAATATTTTAATTTTTTTATAAATTATTTTATTTTTAAAAATATTTTATGGATGGATTAAAAGAGATATAAAATTATTTAATTTCTTAAAATAAATTTTAGTGGATGGATTGGATATCCATCCATGAAAAGTTGTTAATGGATGGATCGGATGGATTTTATTTAATGGATCATGGATGGATTTGATTTTTTTTAATGAATTTTTAATAGATTATAATGGATTAATGGATTGTTTTTAATCCATTCGTTAAGATCCGAATAAAAATTTATCCGATCCATCCATTTGCCACCCTTAATCCTGTTGGTAAAAGTAAATAAAATATATATATATATATATATATATATATATATATATATATATATATATATATATATAGTTTAATACAAGATTTGTAAATTTTAATATATATCGGTTCATACGGTTCAATCAATGACTCACCAGTTGGACCAATAACACATTGACCCATTATCCTGACCGAGTCAATGTTCGGTCCAGTTTCTCCATGTCCAACTGTGGAGACTAATCCCTCGAGCCGGATGGGACACAAAGACGACAAAGCTCTCTCAAGAGTTTTAACGTCGCCGCATTCCCTCGATGATGGGTGCAGTTTTAATAACACTGGTTTACATACTAGAAATAATGCCAGACTCTTTCTCCGTTCCCACATTTTGTAGCATATCTGGCTGGTGTAACAATTCAACAACATAAATGATAGAGTGGTTTGATAGAAATCATCTTAAATTTATCAGCAGAAACATAAAATTAATCTATATTTTAATTAAATTACTTCTGCACCTGTTGGCGGAGAAAGAGAGGGACAGAAGCCAGAAGAGAAAAGGAATGCTAATAAAAGCCAGAATCTAAATAAAACCCAGAATATGTATATGAAAGAGAAAAGAAAAGGAAAGAAGACAATATATCACGGAATTGAAGAAGCACCCTGATAGCAGGACAAAGGGTATGTAACAGTAAGAAAATCGTTTGCTCCATAAAAGTTGAATGACAAAGAATCACTTGGTTAAAGTGTGCTTCACCTTCAAATTGATTTGAGTGTGGGGCTAAACCACTAGAGCATACTGGATTGAAAGAAAGGGAATACCTCTTTACATCATCCCTGCCAAATTTGATGTTAGAATATTTGATATCTCATAATATTTTATCTTATCTTTAGTAAGTTATTTGTTGCCTTATTTAATTAGGATTAGGAGTATAGTATTAATATAAATAGGACTATTGAGTGTCTCTTATGTATCAGACTATCACCACATCAATTCAACATTAGTTTCATATTATTTTGAGTTTCCATTCTGTCTTTCCTTATCTAAAACATCTTCAAAGATGGTGTGTGCTTCTCTCTTGCTTTGTTTGTGTGGTCCAAATATGGGACCTCATGATGCATGCCACATGCAATCCTACTCTAGCATGACCATGTCTCCTAAATAAATGTTGTGTTAATGCTGACCTTGGGAGATATATAGCAGCTCATACAAAGCTTTGGAACTTCTCTGTCAAAAAATCACCATGTCGGACCAGTGTGGAATGTGAGTGCGTTAGCAAGAGCCAGTGTGTGTAAGTGTTCATATGTGCATCCCCCTTCTCATGCTGAAATTCAACTCTAGACTATTTCCAAGCATGGACAATATATAGGCCTCATGTTGAAATTCAACTCTAGACTATTTCATAGAGACTCTAATATCATGTCAGGGTAAATCTCACTCAAAAGCTTATAGCCTTGAGCTATTAAAATGTTAAGCAAAGAGTGAAAGACACATGAATGATATTTATTATATATTTAACATTTAGTAAGGATAAGCTTTTCAGGTATGAAAAAAGATAAGTAGTAGTGAAAATCTTGAATATCAGTTAGGCTGATGTTATGTGATTTGTAATAATTCAGGACGAAAGGAAACAGCTATGTTGACATAGTTGAGACTGAGAAGAGGTCGGGTTTAAGTTAGATGGTCATTGTCTTGAATTTCCAGCTAGTGAAGCACTTAATAAAATCAGAAGAGTGTTAAGTATGTGAGAGGGTCGGACGGGAGGATGATTAAATTCATGGGTTGTGTGCAACAAGCAATCATTGACACAAGTGTTGGTTTAAGATTGGATGTGTTAACTAGGTGGAATTCAACATATTTGATGCTTGAAAGTGCAATCAAATATGAAAAAGCATTTGATATTTTGAAGGTGACAGATACAATTTTACTGATTGTCCATCGGATGAAGAATGGAGAAGGGCGATGAAAATGTGTGAATTTTTAGAACCGTTTTATGAGATTACAAACATTATATCGGGTTCATCTTACCCGACCTGTAACTTGTACTTTTTTCAAGTTTTGAAGATTGAATGCATGTTAAATGAAAACTTGGTAAATGATGACAAGGTAATAAAGGAAATGTCTGCAAGGATGAAAAAGAGAAATTTGATAAATATAGGAAGGAGTATAGTGTGGTCCTTGCTTTTGGAGCTATTCTTGATGAAACTTGATTTCGTACTCTATTGTTACAAGCTTCTTGATAGGTCAACCGTCGAAGAGAAGGGTAAAAATGTGAGGGAAAGTTTGAGAAGCTTTATGGAGAATATGTAAGTAATTTCAACACACCAAATGCTTCTCGATCTCAACCAACCGGTGAATCTTGCATGTTAAATAAGACGAGTGGAGAAGGAAGTAGGTCCAAGAGAGCAAAATTATTCGGGGTATTATTTTCAATGCTAACTTAGTCATTATTTATTTCTTACTTCCATTCTTGTTGTTTTAGATACTTAATATATTATATATTGCAGGATTTTAAAGTGTATCAGAGTGAAACTAAGCCTAAGACTGGAAAGAGTGAATTAAATCTTTATTTGGAAGAAAAAGCTCTAGGTTATGATGACAATGAGGATTTGGATGTGCTTAATTATTGGAAGACTAATAAAAAGAGATTTCCCACACTTGCTTCCATAGCACGAGTTGTGTTAAGTATTCCAATTACTACAGTAGCATCGGAATCCGCTTTTAGTATCGGCTGACGTGTTCTTACCAAATATAGAAGTTCCACCCTTCCTAAAAAGGTTCAGATGCTTATTTGCACTAGAAATTGGTTGCATGGTTTTGCTTTGAATCCTAATGGTAATAATTTGTATTATCTCTTTATAATCATATTTACTATTAATTAATTATGTTGGGATTGAATGTCTAATTGTTTCTTAATTGGTTGTGAGTTTTAGATGAAGATGATGGTCAACCTATTTGTCAAGAGACTATACGAGCGGAGTTGAATGTGCATCAAGAAGATGAAATTCAAGATGAAATTGAAGACTTGTGTGTTTGAACAGTTTGTGCTTTTATTGTTGGTTCTGTTATTGGTTTGTGGTTTAGGAATTGCAAGTCTGTTCTATTTTAATTTGTGGTTCTGGAGGTTGTCTTGTTGGCATGTTGCTTTGTGGTTCCGGTGGTTCTTCAGTTTTGAACAATAATGTTTGTTTTCATTATGCATTTTTCTTTACTTTTTCACCATAAGGTTCATTTTACATCATGGAATGTTGCATCAGAATGTTCATTTATAGTACACCAGTGTAATGCAATATGCTCTTTGTATAAATATGTGCTTTTTATTGAGTTTCAATTTGAAATCCTTTTTTTACTGTAAAAAAAATTTGGCCCATGGTCCGACCCTTGCCCCACTTGGCCTTAAGGGCTTTTTGGTGACCCTTGCCCCACTTGGCCTTAAGGGCTTTTTGGTCCTATGGATTTTATGTATTTTGGGCCTTCTGGCCCTAACCCATGTGGGGCTAGGGTTAAATGGGCTAGGGCTGGCCCGTTTGATAACTCTACTCACAAGGAAGAAATCTGCTCTCTGTCTAATGAACATAGTATTGATGATTCCAAAAAATATGCTCCAAGAAGAAATAATATTAATATATGACGCAAAATAATAAAGCATGCTTCAACATACTTCCAAATCTATGGTTATTAAAAAAATTGACAAAATTTAGCCAAAATTTACCTAAATCCAAGGATAGTTGTTTGCTAAGACAAAGTGATAGGAACTACTCATCCATCCAATAGTCAATACAATGACAACTCATTCTGTCACATATCTAGCATTTTCCTTTTGTAAAGGGTTGAGAAATTGGGACTGCCTGCCTTAATAGAGTTAAAGACAACAAATGAGACTAGTTCCATAATTGGTGAAAATATGCCAATGATTAAGTTTTAATTTACTTTTCGAGAAAGAGTCAAGTGAACTAAACATAAAGGGCTTGCTTGGTTTAGATTCCACTAAAAGCAAACGATAAAAAACGCTTCACGATTCAGTTTTTACCAAAGCAACCATATTGTTGTTCTAGTCAAAAGCTGGCTGAAACTGTGTTGAAAAGCGTTTTTTCGGTTTGCTCCTACTAGAATCTAAACAAAAAACCCAAATATGTTCTCACAAACATTTTAGCAGCAAAGTAATATGGGTTGTTAATTCATGGATCTGGCTTCTCTCCAGCAGTCTAGCAAGTTTTTTGTTTTTTCTCAGACATCAAAGCTATCGGGTCCGATAGTTTTTCTTTGCATTTTGAGGCTGCTGGACCGTCCAGCAGCTGGAGGCAATCCAAATTCTTAATTCATACGTTCTGTGTTTGAGTTAAAATTCATCTAGGGGTACGAGAAACCTCTGGTACATCAAATGAGGCACGGTATCTAAAATTACCGGATTATATTCTAACCATTCTAATCATGAATATAATCTTAGAATAAAATAAAATTGAAAGTTGCATTCAGCAATCAGCAGTAAAATCTATGGACCCTCCTTGCTTTTTATCATGTAAAATCATAGAAAAAATATTTCTGCTCCAAGCCTGCATCATTTTTCATATGTTCAATTAGATAAGGTATAAACATGTCAAATATAACACTCAAATCCAGTTTTTCAAAGATTATTAACCATGCTCCACCATGCATCTAAAGCCATCAGCTTTCTGGTGTCATGCAAGCACACCGGATCTTCTTTGGCTGTCTATATGCTATGGTCGGTGCCCCTTGCTATTGCGGTCAACAAATGGAAGAAATTTAATGCCAAGTACAGCCTCATGAAACCATAGTACCATACTAAGTAACAAAAGGTAAATTTATTTTGTAAAATTGACATAAAAATGTTGACTACATATAAAGCAGCAAAATGAAAAGGAAAAATATTATACAGAGAAAACACCACATATCCATGGGGGAACGTAGATATATAAAAACTACAAAGAGCTATTATGTGAATTCATACTGAGAATGCACACAGAATTACTGTAGTGCTATTACCGCAAGAAATGGAAAAAATGATCATCAAAACTCTCACCTTCGCAGGCATAATCACACAACAAAAATTAACCCTTTTACTGCTACATAATTTCTAACACAAATCCACTTTGTCCGAATATATTGATAGTGACACTAAATTCTTACATATCTGAAATTTTAATCCAAAGACAAGAACCCGAATTTTCCAGATGTGCTGAGTTCATGATAGGAAAGGTAGGGGATCATTTGGCAGAGACATACATACCCTCTGCAGAATAAGTAGTATAGAAAAATAAGCAAATTTCCTACCAACAAAAAAGAAGGAAACTGGAGGAAGAATAAAAGACGACGACAAAGAAAGAACACTAACTTAAAAGTAGAACAAATTAGTTTTATAATCTACCAAGAATGATAGTAATGTATTATATCAATTGTCATTATATTTGAAAAGAGAAAGTAAATTTTGAACCAAAAAGAAGTATTAGATTCTCAGAATAGCAATGCGTGACTGTCTCTTCAAGAACCTAATTAAATTGACATGAGAGGAGCAGAGGAGGCCATGCCTCCATGATTTATATTCCTTTTAGATAACAATTCTCAAGAGGCGTGTGCAGTGTGCTACTCACATCACATGCCTTTGTGAGGTCCAGACTAAAAGAGGAACCTCAATCAATGCATACCTCCCTAGTAAGATTTGCTCTTTCTTCCACTATAAATACTGGATCATGGCTCAGAGCTTGAAGGCATAGCAGCATACAAAGCTTTGAATTCTACAGCTAATTTCATTTCTGGTGCTTTTCTTTCTTCCTCAAAACCAAACATGTCCAACACCTGTGGCAACTGCGACTGCGCTGACAAGAGTCAGTGTGGGTAAGTGCTTCATTTCTCTACTTTGTTTGCCTTTACAGCAAAAACTACATAGATGTAGTTCATGTTTCAATCACAATATTTAATCTCTAAAGGAATAATCTAATTGGAGTATATGCAAAGAGTAAAGACTAACAAATTTGGCTCTGATATATAACTTGCATGATACCCATTAGGGCTGTTTGGTTTATTTATGTTCTTCTATGCTATGTTATTCAGGAAGGGAAACAACTACGGTGTCAACATCGTAGAGACTGAGAAGAGGTAACGTTTACTTTTGGTCCATTATATCTGGTTTTCAATTCTTCAAGTTCTGCAAAACCAGCAGATTACACACACACACAAAGCTTATCATGACTAACATTTTTGTTTTTGCAGCTACATCGAGACTGTTGTCATGGATGTTCCAGCTGCTGAGCATGATGGGTGCAAGTGCGGTCCTAGCTGTGCTTGTGTGACCTGCACATGTGGCCATTAAGGAATGTTTGCAGATTTAATTGCCATGTTTTGGCAATACAAACTTCTTAATAATGTAACCTTTTACTAAATAAATGTGTGTTTTGTTATCCTACTTCATGTCTGTGTAAGTGATGCACTGTGAACCATGTCAGGTTCCTGTTATAGTTATGTAACAGCCATGGCTATAGCATTCTGTGGTTAAATGGACTAAAATAAGTTCACCTCTCCGTTTAATAGTCATTTTGCACTGATATAGACATCAGCATCTGCACCAGCACAAAGCTTCCACAAATACATGTAAAAAATCACCAACTCAGACTAAAATTTGAAAAGAAAGTAGTGATGCACGGGATTTGAAATACACCCAAGAAGGAAGGCACTTAACTGTTAAGAAAACTGGTAATAAGTGCACATGGAAAGATAAACAATGAACTGATGAAATAGAAATTGTTTGAGGGTGTTTGTTAGCCATCTACATACCTATGCCCATGGAGATATCCTGTACATGATTGGCACTGCCTTAACCTAGAGACCAAATGAATCTGTTGCTACAGCTTTTAGAATATCAACCTATAGTGCTCATCTCACAAACTTCTAAGTTCTAAAAGAGCTATCTAAAGCTTTTATTGAAATGAAGTACAATAAAAAAAGAAGCTGTCTAAAGCTACTCACATCATAGTTTATTAGTTTTCCAGAATGTATCTTAGTAAAGTGAATGAGAATTCTACTATATAAACACTGTAATTAGTATCCAGACCAGTATAATTGGTAAAACTAATACACTAGATTTATGATGGTTACAGATGAATATATGATTTCATCCATACATCAGAGCACAAACGGAGTCCAAAAAGTCTGCTTCTTTCAAATTTAATATTAGGTGTGAAAGCCTGACGAACATTTACAAAAGTATGATATTTATGCATTTTGATGAAATGCTTTACAGTTTACTCAAACATACAATTTGGTTCAATGTTCTAAATAAAGCATTATAAATCTTGCTCCTTACTTATATGCAATACATAATATCACCACACAAGTATCAAGTGAAGGATGAGAGAGCAAGAACCATAGACGAACTCTGCACCTTCAAATTTCTAAAATAACTATGCTTGCTCCTCAATGAGAGGGACCAACAGGTAAAAGGGGAAGCAAAAACAGGGAAGGGGATTCATTGATTAATACAACCTATCTGCCGACCAATTGATTTGAGTACAGAAACAAAAACTGATGCACTCTACTGAAAAAACTAAAACACGGATGGAAAGTGGCAATATAACAACCTGCGATTTCATTTAAATACTTCAGTCTCAACAAGACTGAGAGGGGTAGAACCTCCTTCTTCAAAAAGTTACAAGTTAATAAATCATAAATTGAGTGTAGCAATCAATTTCCTAGCTTTTATTCAGAATTTTAACTATCATCCTGATGCAATTTTAAAAGAAAAACTGATCCAAAATCTTTATCAATTTCATAAAATTAACTGAGGTATTCTACCAATGTCTTCTTTTTTCTCTTTTTCTTCATTACCAATCTCAAATATTGAATCCCTCAGCACGGAGGCACTGTCGGTGAGCCTCAATCCATTTTGTACAAGCCTCTTCACCATGCTCTACAATGCATTCATCTCGCAGCTTTTTAGTGTCTGGGCAAGCACAACAGATTTTCTTCTTTGGCTTTGACTCTGAACCAGTTGTCACAGTTGCCGAACCTTCATTTTGCTGTGACCGTTGCAAGGTCGAGGCAAGGGAAGTACTTTGCAGTTGCACTCCACTCATAGTCTTAAATCTACTGCAGGAAAATAATAGTAATGATGAAAAACAAGTGTATCTCAGATAGACCTGGAGCAAGAGGGGAGATTGAGAATAAAAGCAAATTAAATTTTATCTAGAAACAATATGTCAGTTGGACACAAGCACGTATAATAAGCTTAAATAAGATGAGTAGCACAAAGGAATGTTTCATCTAAATGAAGTATCAATTCATTGTCATTTGAACCGAACATAATCTTAAACTTTATAAACATATGTAGAACTAGAAAATAAATCAGCCCCTTTTTACACAAGTTTGGTGTACTTCGATCCAATTTTCCGTCCACCGTTAAAGTTCTAAGCTTTCAATACTCACAATGAACCAATAGACAGAAGATGGTAAATCTACTTGAAATGGAGGGGGAAAAAATTTGGGGAACAAATTATGTATCTTGATTGATTATATCAAAACCCAAAAAGACCCAGTTACTGAAAATAAATAGTTATATGAACCCAAAAGAATTTAACATTTGATAAACCAAAGCATCAATTAATTATAAAATTCATCGAAAAAGAAAATATGGTACCGATCACATCCTAAAGCTATTCATGTGGAAAGCCCGAGCGGCCAAAAATATAATCTTTTTCTACTTATCAATCTAGGAAACAAGTGGGCTTGTAGAAAATTTTCCATATACTCAAGAAGAAGAAGAATGGAAAATTTAGCAGAAACAAAGGTGTTATAACATGCGAAATTTGAATAGGTCTGAATATGGGTTTTCGAAGTCTAAAAGAAAGAAAGGAATTAGATAGAGAAGGTGATAGAAGAGAGCTTACAGTGTGCAGTAAACCGTAGTATAGTATTGGAGGTTTCCGGTGTTGTGCTATTCCAATTACCAGTCCAGGATCCTGCTGCTGCTTACTTTATACGTCCCTCAAGAAGTCAAGATGAGTAAGGATAATTATATTTGGACACAGATTTTAGGCTTTTTTTTTTTTTTTTTTTTTTTACCAAAACAGATTCTTTTTACAAATTATTAATCAGTTCATTTATTCTAAAACTATTTATCAATAGCTTTCTTTTGAATACGTGGTATATTTTTTTTTTCTTTGACGGATCAAAGACACCAATCAAATTGGTGCCTACCATCATTAAAAATAAAAAAAAAATACAGGAGAGACGCCACTGCAGATGGCACCTTCAAAGGAGCCAGGTGCAGTCGCGCCTCCCCTGCATTGCGCCACGTGGTGCTGTAGGACGCCCCCACACACATAATCCCTCCCCTGGTGATCACTCCTCCTATAAATAGATATCAATATGAAATTTTATCTACTACTTGTGATATTATTCGTT
Organism: Sophora flavescens; assembly: GCA_030762895.1. Taxonomy (NCBI): domain Eukaryota; kingdom Viridiplantae; phylum Streptophyta; class Magnoliopsida; order Fabales; family Fabaceae; genus Sophora; species Sophora flavescens. Next base: position 60,534,196 of record CM061063.1, read on the forward strand.
GCTTGTTATTAGGGTATTTATTTTATTGTTGCTTGTTATTTTAAATAGATACGTTATCATTAATATCATCGTTACTCCTTATACTTATAGTTTTTTTTGTAATAGTGCTCATTTAAAATTGCAGGTAACTTTCTTTTAATTCTTACAAGGTAAAATTTTTTTACTACTATAATAATTGATGAATATTTATTGGTGTAAATTGTTATTGCTATTATTTTTTATGCCTCTTGTGATATTATTTGATACTTGTTATTAGGGGATTTTTTTATTGCTTCTTGTTATTTTAAATAGATACTTTATCATTAATATCATCTTACTCCCTATACTTATAGTATATTTTTTTGTAGTAGTGTTCCTTTAAAATTACTGGTTTGTTTTAATTCTTACAAGGTAAATTATTTTACTACTGTAATAATTGAATATTTATTAGTGTAAATTTTTATTGCTATTATTTTTTTATGCCTCATGTGATATTATTTGCTACTTGTTATTAGGGTTTTTTTTATTGCCTCTTTTTATTTTAAATAGATACTTTATCATTAATATCATCGTTACTCCCTATAGTTATAGTATAATTTTTTTTGTAACAGTGTCCCTTTAAAATTGCTGGTAACTTTCTTTTGATTCTTACAATGTAAAAAAATTTTTTACTACTGTAATAATTGATGAATATTTATTGGTGTAAATTGTTATTACTATTATTTTTTTATGCCTCTTGTGATATTATTTACTACTTGTTATAAGGGTATTTTTTTTATTGTTGCTTGTTATTTTAAATAGATACATTATCATTAATGTCATCGTTACTCCCTATACTTATAGTATATTTTTTTTATCAGTGTTCCTTTAAAATTGCTGGTATCTTTCTTTAAATCCTTACAAGGTAAATTTTTTTTTATTACTGTAATAATTGATGAATATTTATTGGTGTAAATTGTTATTGCTATTATTTTTTTATGCCTCTTGTGATATTATTTGCTACTTGTTATTAGAGGATTTTTTTTTATTGCCTCTTGTTATTTTAAATAGATACTTTATTATTAATGTCATCGTTACTCCATATACGTATAATATAATTTTTTTTTATAGCAGTGTTCCTTTAAAATTCTTTGGTAACTTTCTTTTAATTCTTACAAGGTAAAAAAAAATTTACTACTATAATAATTGATGAATATTTATTGGTGCAAATTGTTATTGCTATTATTTTTATGCCTCTTATGATATTATTTGCTACTTGTTATTAGGGGTTTTTTTATTGCCTATTGTTATTTTAAATAGATACATTAATTAAATTTATCATTAATGTCAGTATTTATTGGGACTAAATTGATACTATAATTTTCCTTAATTATATAACTCAATAGATTTTATTATATAATCTATATAATTTTAACATTCTTTTTAATGTCAGGTGAAAGATATGGCATCATCTAGCTCATAATCGAAGGACACGACGGTAAAACCCCTACCCGGTGGATGATTCACTATTGAACCTGCAAGAAAAGAAAGTTTCAAAGACGTATGGAATGGATCACCCGATCGAGTTCTTAGAGCTCGACATGGACCGACATTTAATCCTGCTTGTTATGGATCTCCGCAGTCCTGCCGAGCTAATCTTCAAACAGTAGGTTTCTTGGGGGTAGCCCAAGTAAATATAGCCCAGCTTGATCATAATTTGATTACTGCACTTGTTGAGCGATGGAGACCCGAGACACATACCTTTCACATGTCGTAGGGAGAATGCACCATCACACTGCAGGATGTTGTTATTCTCTGTGGACTATGCATGAACGGTCCCACTGTTATTGGTGCAACTCATATACATTGGAAGCAAAATGTCTGTGAAATGCTAGGCAGAGTTCCTAACGATTCTGACATGAAAGGTTCAAGAATAAAATTGAAGTGCCTGGAAGATCATTTTGGGCACTTCTCTCAATGGGAGGATAATCAATGGTGGAGGGTTGTATATTCACGAGCATATATACTCAGGTTGATAGGAAACCTATTGTTCCCGGATCCCTCCGGTGCACATGTGTCACTGAGATATCTTCCACTATTTAAGAATTTTGAAGTAACGGGTTAGTATAACTGGGGTTCGACTGTATTGGGTTACTTGTACTGAGAGTTGTGCAAGTGAACAAATTATGAAAAGAAGGAGATTTACGGGTTCATGCCGTTGGTTCAAATATGGGCATGGGAAAGGATGCCTTCCATTGCTCCGCAGCTCGTGATTGATCAACGAGATTTTGGTACACCATACGACATGGTAAGTAGGATGTAAAATTTGTCTTGTCATCATTGTTTGTATCTTATACTTGATCCGATAATCCTTTTTAAAACAATGATATGTAGGCGTTCAAGGGTTACTAATAATGCACAGATGCACCACCTGACGTATTATGGTGACCGATTTGACAAAATGAAGCATCGCGATGTAAGTATAAATTTTCAATTTAAATAAAATTAGGAACATATTGTATTATTTATGTTGTCTCTATCTTAGGAATGTAATTGCATTATTTTGTTCCATGTTAGTAGATTATTTGGTGTCCCTACGACGACATGATGATGCCAACACTACCCATGGTCTGTCTAGAAGCCATGTACATATGGAGCGTTGTTCTTCCTTTGATATGCTTCAACATTGTCGAGTGGGTTCAACCAGATCGTGTGATGCGTCAATTCGGCCTGCAGCAACATATATCCAATGAACCTTCCCAACCATAAAATCGCCATGATCTGTCACTTAGGGGCAAACAATCTGAGAATTGGGTAAAAGCAAGCCGCAGTAAATGACTGTTTCCATCCTGTGATGTGGCAATCAACAGTGTGCCACGATACTTACCATACAGAAATGTGCCATCAACCTGTATTATTGGTTTGCAGTGATTAAATGCATCACAACATTGTCTAAGCGTCCAAAAAGCACGATGAAACGTGCGATATTGGTTGTTCACACGGTTGCCCACCACATATAGATTGGTCTCGATCTTGTAAAATGAATCTGGTGAAAACAACTGCATATGTTGTAACCATCTAGGTAGCATGGCATATGATTCATCCCAATCTCCAAATACATTCACTATGGCTTTTTGTTTGGCTTTCCATGCTTTTCTGTAAGATATCTTGTACCCGTAAGTACTTATAATTCTTTCGCGTATCAAAGCGATAGTCACCTATGGTGCTTCTCGGACCATACCTGGGAAGTCGACTTAAATATAAAGTTAGATTACAATTGGAATTAACAATAAAAAAAATTATCATACTAATAGTCATCGTACCTAGTATGCACGAGCATACTGATAGTGTGATTTCACATCATAATTCTTGTACAATTCTGCATGCATTTTCATATAGTTTAGGCATATTTAAATTGATTTTTATTAGTTTTTACCTTGGAATGGTGAGGCGATTTCTTGGTGTTGTTTTGCAGGAATTTAAGGAAAAATGCTCAAGATTAGCCATGATGGAGCTTGCATGAAGACAGAGCTTGAAAAGTGAAGAAAATGACCCAAGCAGAGCCCATCACGGCCTAGCCGTGATGACCATCACGGCCGTGATGACCATCACGGCCGTGATCGAGTAATAATTAAGAAGAAAGAAGGCAAAAGTCAGAAGCTGTCACGGCCTAGCCGTGATTCACATCACGGTCGTGACATATACCCTCATCAGGCAGAATTGATCACGGCCTAGCCGTGATACCCATCACGACCGTGACAGACCAGCTGAGACAGGCAGAGCCCATCACGGCCGTGATGCTCCAAAATTTGAAAGCGCGCCAAGGCAGAAAGCCTCACGGCCTGGCCGTGATGGCCATCACGGCCGTGACGCGAATCCTAATCTATAAAGAGGCACTGACAGAACAGAGAAAAAAGTTTTTTTGAAACCCTCAAACACTCTCTCTGAACCAGGGGCAGCTGCACAAGGATTCCATGGAGTCTCTTCTCTTTTTCATCTTTATTTCTTTGATTTTGGCTATGATCATGAGTAGCTAAACTCCCATTGTTGGGATTAGATGTAGCTATTTCTGAATTCTACATGTATTTGACTTGATCTTGTAATACAGTTTTTGCTTCATTCTGAGTGATTGATTTCCATGCTTAATGCTTGTTGTGGCGTGATCCCCCATGACTTAATTATTGTTTTGGTATACAATTGGAAAATTCGTATTAGAACTAGAAATGAAATCAACCACCTGGTAAACCTTGTATCTAGAAATGGATTTAGGTTTATTAGCAACCGTGTAATCTCTAATCATCATGCAAATTCATTAATCTAGGCCACCTAAGGAATTAGGGTCTATTAGTGGATTTAGGCTCTTGTCATCTGAGGAATCAGGGCTTGAGTAATCTAGTGGATTGATTGTCATATTTGAAGTAGAAATTGTTTATTAGTCATTTCATTGCATGGGGATGAAGTTTAGTGAACCTAATCCCAACATCTTTTATATATTTGAAGAACCCTTTTCTCTGCCTTCCTAATGTTTGATAGAAATTCTCAAAGAACTTTTCCTTTGATTTTGTTTGTTTTGGGCTTGATAATTAGTATAGAACTCCCTTCAATCCAAATATCCGCTTAGATAGTAATTGATTCGGTACGTGCTAGTACTTGTCACAGTCCTCGTGGGAACGATAAACGGTCTCATCACTGTATTACTTGTACGACTAGGTATACTTGCCTAGATCCGTCAACAAGTTTTTGGCGCCGTTGCCGGGGATTGGTTTAGCCAATATCATTAGTAACAAAGGAGGTAAATACTTTAGACATTTTTATTTTTTATTTTTTTGTATATATCTGATTTTTTTCTATTTTACTTTCTGTTTCTCTTTGCTGTCATTTGGTGTTAACATTCTTGGTATCTAGGCTTTTGTGCATGCGAGGTTGATGAAACACATGGATTCTCATCACTATCCAACTTGGGAATATCAACTTGATTGGATCGTGTTTGATGGTATCATTGTTAAGCAAGTGAAGACATACTCCAAAGAGGAATGGAAATCCTATTTGTCATCTTTGCAACCACCACCACACTTCGAGCTGGATCTGATTTGCTAGAGATTCTCTAGGATATAGATGCTTATCCTTTGAGCTTGAGCATAGAGCGTAGCAAGGAGGAAGTTAGTTCCATGATTCAGAGGGCTGAGATGCGAGCAGGGAAAAATGCTAGTAATATAGTGGCATCGCTAAGTGACAACTTTCAGAAGTTGGAAGAACAAGCCAGTGAATTTTCTAAATTACTGGCAGAAAAGCAACATGGAATTCAAATTGAAGAGAATCTATTTGCTAGCATGGACGTGAATGAAGATGAAGTGGTGGTGGAAGATGATTCAAGAGGAGAGGATCATAGAGAGGAGTGCAAAGAGGAAATATCTCCTATTGATCCTGTGCAAGGGACAAAAGAAACCATTCATGTGGAAAATGCCTCTCTCACCGTTCCTATTGAGGAGCCTAAAAATTCTGAGTTGGATAAGTATGTTGGTTTGCATGCATGTTTGGATATTACAAAGTTGGTGCCTACAATTTGTCTACGACATTACTTTGTGAAAATACCAACCTTGGAGTTCAAGTCATTGCCTGAGAATTAGGAGTTTTCATCATCAGCGGCAAAGGCTCTAAGATCGCCTCAAGAAGTTATGGTTCTAGTAATTCATGGAGAAACTAATTACATAAAGACCATTCTTGGAGTAGGTGACTTACCATTTGACCCGGGAAGAAGTGAGTTCGCTATTAAAGAGGTCAATGGAGTTTTCACTCACTTGCTAGGAGGAAATAAGGGTATATTCATATTGCTTCTGCAAGTGTCACTCCACAAGCTATGGGATCCGGGAGGATTCCCTTACATTGTGAGCACCAATTGGCCCTTATACCACAGGGTATGGGATCCCGGTGGATGCTTCTTAATGAGTCAAGAGTGTGACGTTAAAGAAGCACTTCTTGGGAGGCAACCCAAGTTTTCTTTTCCTTTCCCCTTTGTTTTTCAATTTCACTCTTGAATAATTTGAGAAGATCAAGAGTTTTCTTTTACTAATAAATTTGCCAAGTGTTTTCAGGGTAAGAAAGAAGGAGGGAAGAGCAAGAAGACAAGGAAAAAGCAAAGTCAGCAACCATCACGCCCAGGCCGTGACACTGGTCACGGCCGTGATAAGCTTATTGAGAAGATCAGAAAGGGTCACGGCCCAGCCGTGATACCCATCACAGGCATGATGAGAGGACCCTGAATATCAGAGACCATCACGGCCTAGCCGTGATGGAGGTCACGGCCGTGACAGGCTTCATCCTTTGGGCCAGAATTGATCACGACCTGCCCGTGATGAGCCTCACGACCGTGATACAATTTCCAACAAGCTTTTGACTGGAATGTGAGCCAACACCCGCTACCACCTCGGTGAGTTGTTCCAAAAAAAAATTTTATTTATTTTTCTCCTCTCTCCCATTGATTATTTACATTGGGGACAATGTAAGTTTTTAAGCTTGGGGTAGGGGTATTTTTGCATTTTTGTATTTTTCATGTTGCATTCATATAGTCATAGTTTTGCATGATCACACGATTCGATTGCCCCCTTGCTTAGATTATGCATCCAATTGTGAGAACTTAGTGCCAAATAAATTGAGATAGTGAATTTTTTAACCCAATTTTTTTATTCTTGTGATAAGGCTACAAATAAAAAATGCTTGAGATGATCTTTGATAGTTTATAATTAGCATGTGGTTTCGTAGAATTGTATTTCTCATCAATTTTTGAACTACTAAAATGTGAGATTTTGAGCCAAAAAGGGGTACTCACTAAATCTACCCCATTTTTCGTGTTAGAGTGTTTTATTCCTCTTGGATTGCATTTCTCTAGAACTTGACTTGAAACCGTTTTGAAGCTTAAAAATTTTTGAAAACATTTTTGAAAATGATTGAGGCACTAGGTATTTTTCCGGCCTTCTGAGCTTTGATTGACTAAATGATACCCCTTAGTTGCCCAATTTTGAGCCTGAAAGAATAAAATACTTTTCTTGGTACCTTGAAATATATTGATGAATGATGCTTGATAGGGCACCTTCTAAATTTAGTATTGTACAAAAGGGTAAAAAGGTAGTTGAAAAAGTATGGGATGAGAAAATCAGAAAAATGTTTCTCTTGAGCTGAAAAATCTCCAATTCTCCAAATAAAAGAAAAAAAATAAAAGAAAAAGAAATATAAATAGAGAAGGGGATGACAAAAAGAAAAGTGAAAAATAAAAGAAAAAGAAAGAAAGAAAGGTGGAAAAATAAATCAAAACCCAAAAGGGGGTATTTTAGAAGGTGTCATGATTTGCAATGCTTGATGTTTTGTGTAGCCTTTTGAAATGTCATTTTCTTGATTTCCCCACCTAACGATTAATCCCATGGCCCCGTTACAACCAAAGCAAAAGACCTCTTGATTCTTAATTGTTTTCATTAATAAAGTAGAGATTTGGTTGATAGTCAAGCCTATGGTAGAATTCATTCCTTGAGGAAAATGGAGCGAATTGTCATATATCCCTAAACACTTGAGTGAGGTGAGAAAGAGTGCCAAGTAAATGAACAAGCTTGGGGTGATTTTCAGGTGAGAAAGAGTGCCCGAATCAGTGAGAATATGAGTCTAAGAAACCTAAGCTTCTAATTAGACTTGAAAATGATTGTCTCTTGCTGAATTATTTGAAAATGCATGTTACTTGGATTAGTTATCACTCGAGTTCTTGGTTCACTATCCATGCTTTGATTATTCATCTCTTCTGGCCTTAGTGATTGCTTGAGGACAAGCAAATGAATAAGCTTGGGGTGATTTGATAGTATGATTTCACATCATAATTCTTGTACAATTCTGCATCCATTTTCATATAGTTTAGGCATATTTAAATTGATTTTTATTAGTTTTTACCTTGTAACGGGTGAGGCAGTTTCTTGGTGTTGTTTTGCAGGAATTTAAGGAAAAATACTCAAGATTAGCCATGATGGAGCTTGGATGAAGACAGAGCTTGAAAAGTGAAGAAAATGACCCAAGCAGAGCCCATCACGACCTAGCCGTGATGACCATCACGGCCGTGATCGAGCAATAATTGAGAAGAAAGAAGGCAAAAGTCAGAAGCTGTCACGACCGTGACATATACCCTCATCAGGCAGAATTGATCACGCCCTAGCCGTGATACCCATCACGGCCGTGACAGACCAGCTAAGACAGGCAGAGCCCATCACGGCCGTGATGCTCCAAAATTTGAAAGCGCGCCAAGGCAGAAAGCGTCACGGTCTGGCCGTGACGCGAATCCTAATCTATAAAGAGGCACGGACAGAACAGAGAAAAAAGTTTTTTTGAAACCCTCAAACACTCTCTCTGAACCAGGGGCAGCTGCACAAGGATTCCATGGAGTCTCTTCTCCTTTTCATCTTTATTTCTTTGATTTTGGCTATGATCATGAGTAGCTAAACTCCCATTGTTGGGATTAGATGTAGCTATTTCTGAATTCTCCATGTATTTGACTTGATCTTGTAATACAGTTTTTGCTTCATTATGAGTGATTGATTTCCATGCTTAATGCTTGTTGTGGCGTGATCCCCCATGACTTGATTATTGTTTTGGTATGCAATTGGAAAATTCGTATTAGAACTAGAATTGAAATCAACCACCTGGTAAACCTTGTATCTAGAAATGGATTTAGGTTTATTAGCAATCGTGTAATCCCTAATCATCATGCAAATTCATTAATCTAGGCCACCTAAGGAATTAGGGTCTATCAGTGGATTTAGGCTCTTGTCATCTGAGGAATCAGGGCTTGAGTAATCTAGTGGATTGATTGTCATATTTGAAGTAGAAACTGTTTATTAGTCATTTCATTGCATGGGGATAAAGTTTAGTGAACCTAATCCCAACATCTTTTATATATTTGAAAAACCCTTTTCTCTGCCTTCCTAGTGTTTGATAGAAATTCTCGAAGAACTTTCCTTTGATTTTGTTTGTTTTGGGCTTGATAATTAGTATAGAACTCCCTTCAATCCAAATATCCGCTTAGATAGTAATTGATTCGGTACGTGCTAATACTTGTCACAGTCCTCGTGGGAACGATAAATGGTCTCACCACCGTATTACTTGTACGACTAGGTATACTTGCCTAGATCCGTCAACACATACGAAGTTAGAATCCAGCTTTGTGTGGTCTTGCGACAACATCCGATTCACACAATTATGTTGACCATCCCACTTTGTAACCTCCCACTTTAGTGACTTTTTCGACAGGATAGCCCTCAGCCTCCATGAGCATCCTATCAAATGATTTGAGCACTGGACATAATACTTGGTTGATTTAGATTCAACAGCTTTGAAATCCTGATGAACATTCATGGAATAATGTTTAACAGCCATTTGAACTGCCTGTTTAGTATCAAATCGCAAGCCAACATACAATTCCTGACCCACTTTCCACGATCTTGGAACATCTACGCCTTCAAATTCTATCTCCCGATCGGGATGGTCCCAGTTTAAATAATTATAACGGGGAGATGAGTTGAAGAATGCACTATGTGATTGACCTATAAGTGAGTAAAAATGAACAAATTGCCAATTAGAGTAAAAATAAAAATATTTATACAAATAAAAATTAATAATAATAATGTCAGAATAAATTTATTAATTGTTGGAGGAAACCAACCAGCTTGATGCGGAACAAAACCACTAGGAGCCATCAATGAAACCAGAGCGACAGCAATTCCAGGTGACGCCAATGCCGACAAAACTATGTTGGAACCCTGTTCAACCTCCTCCTCGGTGTCCGATGAACCTGATGTTGGTATATCATCTTCATCATCATCTTCATTTGACTCGTCCTCCATCTCGCTCTCTCAATCTTCACCTTCGTCATCTTCGTCATCTGTATTTGACCCAAGGTTTACCGGCACATTTCACTACTCGAAATTACTACCCAATGACGGCACAGGGAATGTGGAAGTGCCCGCAACATTAGCATCAACGTACAACTCAAGTGTTGACATCCAAGGATTTTGGATTAAATCATTCAGCATGCACTCCACATCTCGATCATCAGCAATTTCAACAAGAATATATTTCGCCGGGTTGCCACATATCATATATCTTGTCACAATTTTTGAAACTGATTGATTTGGTTGCAGCCTTAACTTCGAGTGAATCTTTACCCTCAAACGCTCGTACTGGATGCCATGTTTTATTTGCACAATTTCTTGGTCCCCTTCAAATGTAATTCCTTCTGGTCCATCGAAGACTCTCCCGTTCGAATACACAAATACTGCAACTTGGCTCATGACGTCTGCCCTACAATAATATCAAATACATAAAAATAACCCATAAATTTACAATTTCTAATAATAACAATATTAAAAATACACAACAACAAATACAAATAATGATATTAATAATATTAACATCATATTTAATATTAAATATGTAAACTTAAAAATAACATTAATATAACAACATTATTACCGCAAAATTAAAATAATAACAATAACCCTTAAATTCACAATTTCTAATAATAATAATATTACAAAATAAAATTAATTACCAATTAATAATAATAAATACTGATACTAATAAAAATAATATTATTATTATATTATAATAAAAAAATAAACTTAATAATTAAAATAAAGTAGCAAATAATATCACAAGAGACAATAAAAAAAATTCCCTAATAACAAGTAGCAAATAATATCACAAGAGGCATAAAAAATAATAGCAATAACAATTTATACCAACAAATATTCATCAATTATTACAGTAGCAAAAACAAATTTTACCTTGTAAGAATTAAAAGAAAGTTCCTAGCAATTTTAAATGAACACTGCTACAAAAAAAAAATTATACTATAAGTATAGGGAGTAACAATGACATTAATGATAAAGTATCTTTTTAAAATAACAAGAGACAATAAAAAATCCCATAATAACAAGTAGCAAATAATATCACAAGAGGCATAAAAAAATAATAGCAATAACAATTTACACCAATAAATATTCATCAATTATTACAGTAGTAAATTTTTTTTTACCTTATAAGAATTAAAGAAAAGTTACATGCAATTTTAAATGAACACTGCTACAAAAAAAATTATACTATAAGTATAGGGAGTAACGATGACATTAATGATAACATATATATTTAAAATAACAAGCAACAATAAAATAAATACCCTAATAACAAGTAGCAAATAATATCACAAGTAGTAAATAAAATTTCCTACTGATATCTATTTATTGTTGGAAAACTTATAAATCTAAATACCATACAGATACAAATCATAGCATGTGATTTGTGTTAATCAAAGTAAAGAGGAGGATTTCATACCTTGGAGATTCGCAGAATCCATCACAGCAGATCAAAGGATGAGAAGAAGATGAACAGTTTAGAATGTTGGAGAAGATGAGAGGGTTACTCTCTCTCTTTCGGTAGGTTTTGGTTTTGTGTTACTGACCCTTAGAATGCCTAATGGGGAGGCTATTCTTATAACCTACCAGCAGAGAGTAGGGACCTCTCAATGGGTTAACATTAGAAATGACCCATCCCATCATAGGGTCATTCTTTAATAAATACCCAACAACTATTTTATCAATTGGTTACGTAATTAGGAATTAATATTATAACTGATATATTAATAATTTAATTATAATTCAATAACCAATTAATGCTAATCCACTGTTATACATATTAAAATTTAACATTCTCCCACTTGGATAGCATTAATCAATTATTAAAGAGAAATACCAGTTACGATCAAAGCACACGTTAACCAGCAGTATAAGAAATATAAGCTTTAACAATGCAGAAATAGTATCCGATAGGGAAGTAAATCATACATGCTAAAGACTCATATTTCACATAAAGATTGATGAATAGAAAATTGCATATAATTAATAAAGAGAAATATGCAATTCAAAAGATGGTCCAAGCATCTTAAAATGCTATAAGAGATATGAAACCAAGAATGACGTCAATTTACATATCTCATAAAAAAAACGATAATGGGCAAATAATGGTTTCAGACTCCCACTAATCCAATACATCAAAAGACTTAACTAAGCCCATATGAATTACATGATTCCGGAATATTCCAACAGTTAAGCCTTTGGTTAGTGGATCAGCAAGCATGTTTCCTGTATCAATATGCTCAATACGAGTCTGAAACTCCTGAATCTTCTCTCTAACGAACAAATATTTCACATCAAAATGCTTAGTGCGAGAAGAGCTTCTATTGTTATGAGAGAAGTTCACAGCAGCAGTATTGTCACAATATATCACAAGTGGCCTAGTGATAAGCCTCTGGCTCATCTAGTTTTATGGCTAGTTTGACCAGGGTTTTGTGCAAATTATATCCTACTTTCACCCAAATTAGATTAGATTGTCCTCAAGCAAGGTTTTGAGTCGTTTGCGTAGTTTTAGGTTAATTTAGCTAGTTTTGAATTAAATAAAGCTTATGGCTATTTTGTTGTTTCGGGATAATAAGAAGAGCGAGATAAGGAAGTGTATCTCAAGCGGAGGCTATCACGCCCGTGCCGTGACACTGGTCACTACGTGATGAGAAGATCATGAAAAGTCGAAGCGATCACGGCCCGGTAGTGATACACATCACGGGCGTGATAAAGAAATGCAAAAAGTCGAGAAGGATCACGGCACGGCCGTGATGAAGGTCACGGCCGTGACAAGAGAGAAACCAAAAGTCAGAATGTATCACGGCCTGCCCGTGATAGACATCACGGCCGTAACGTACCAAAATGCGAAAGGTCACCCTTGGAGAGACGATCACGGCCTGGCGTGTGACAGCCATCACGGCCGTGATGCGCAACCTCTTATAAAAGCGTAAACGCCGCAGACGAGAAAGGCATCCAGTTTTTCACTACTTTACATTACACTTTTGAGTTTTCCTTACATGCGTAATGGAGAACTAAGTCCTAGGATTAGTCTACTTGTTTGAGGATCCTATATACTTGAGGTTATGTAAATCCCTATTTTAATTGCTTTTCCCTTTTCAATATCATATTGCATATTTCTTTTGTTATTTCGGAGTGTGTAATATTGTATTGATTTGTTTTGATGATGTAAATTTCCTATACATAATCGCGTTTGTTAATTCGCGTGTGTTCATTCATGATCGTTTGATCATGAGCGCTTAATCCCGTTTTTTTATTTCGGGAATAGGAATTTGCATCCATAGTAGCAATTACGTTGTTAGTTGTTCCATGAATCGAAAGGGGATTAGAATCTGCTTAGGGCTTGGGTTTACATTAACCAAGGATAGTAAGGAATTCTTGACAGTAGATTAATCGTTGTTTGATAATTGATAATCCCTTTTCAACTGCTTTGTTTTTGATTGCTCTGTTTTGTTTGTTTCTTAATTACATTCCAATCCAAACCCCCCCCAAAACTGATTTTTGGTGAAAGATAATATTCTCGAGTCCTTGAGAGACGACATCCGAGTTGTCGCATTATACTACACTTTTAAACCCGCTCGTCCTTTTTGGCGCGTGCGCGACAGCGCGACCACCTAGATATGCTTTCAACAATATGAAAGCCAGAAATCAAATTTTTCAGCCACATGGCTTGACAAGTAGCCTCATAGCAAGCAACATACTCTGCTTCCATGGTAGAAGTAGCTGTAAGCGTCTGTTTGACGCTTTTCCAAGAAATAGCTCCTCCTGCCATCATAAAGATAAAGCCAGAAGTAGATTTTCGGTCGTCGGGGCAACCTGCGAAATCGGGAATCGGAATAACCAAAGTGACCTGAAGTTGATCAGACTTCTTATAGGTCAACATATAGTCTTTGGTTCCCTGCAAATATCTCATGACCTTTTTTTACGGCTTTCCAATGACCCAAACCTGGGTTGCTCAAGTATCTCCCTAAAGCATTTACAGCAAAAGCAATGTCGGGACGAGTACAAACTTGAGCATACATTAAACTGCCAACAATGGGAAGCATATGGGACCTTTTTCATTTCATTTATTTCTACATCATTTTGAGGACATTGAGTTTTAGAGAATTTTTCTTCACCCTTTTGAACAGGTGCAGCACATGGGGAGCAAGAATGCATGTTAAACCTTTTGAGGACCTTTTCAATATATCCTTTTTGAGACAATCCAAGAACACCACGTGACCTATCACGATAAATCTGGATGCCTAAAACAACGAAGCATCACCAAGGTCTTTCATATCAAAGTGGCTGCTCAACATGAGTTTTGTCTCGATCCAGGATTTTAACACAATTGCTAGCAAGAAGTATATCATCAACATATAGAACGAGAATGATGAATCCACCCTCACAAGTCTTCAAGTAAACGACTTTGGTCCGAGGCATTTTCTTTGAAGCCAAGAGAAGTGACAACCTTATCAAACTTCAAATACCATTGTCCGGAGGCCTGTTTGGTCCATAAATAGACTTATTCAGCTTGCAAACCAAGTGCTCTTTGCCTGTTTCAAGTAAAACCTTCAGGCTGAACCATGTAAACATCTTGATAAGGTCTCCATTCAGAAATGCCGTCTTCACATCCATCTGGTGAAGTTCTAGATCAAAATGAGCTACCAAAGCCATGACAACTCGAAATGAATCTTTCGTAGAGGCTGGTGAGAAGGTCTCCTTATAGTCAATGCCTTCTCTTTGGTTATAGCCTTTAGCTACTAATCTGGCTTTGTACCTTTCAACTTTACCATCTGGAGTACGTTTGGTTTTGAAAACCCATTTGCATCCAACAGGTTTACAACCTATTGGCAATTCCTCCAGACTCCAAACACCATTATGAGACATAGAAGACAACTCATCATGCATAGCATTCAGCCAATCAGAAGCATGAGAGTTAGAAATTGCCTCCTCAAAGGTAATAGGATCATCATCATCATTGAGGTCAAACTCATGTTCCTGAAGATATACAACATAATCATCTGGTATGGAAGGTCTGCGCACTCTTTGAGATCGTCTCAGTGGAATTTCATCAACAATAAGATCATGTTCTTGTTCTTCTACAAGCGGTGCTGCCACACCATCTTCATGTTGAAGATTTTGATCAACATCATCAGCTGGAATCAAAACTTCTGTAGGAAAAGGAACAGCTGGTATAGGAACAATGGTGCGATCTTCTTTAAGAGTAACTGGTCGTGGTATATTACTCCCACTATCCAAGTCATCCTCAAAGAAAACCGCTCGATCAGATTCGACGACTCGCATAGAATGAGATGAACAATAGAATCTGCTACCTCTGGAACCCACACAATAGCCAATAAAGAAGCCACTAACAGTCTTAAGATCAAGCTTCTTAGACTGAGGATTATAAGGTCTAACTTCTGCCTTACAACCCCATACATGAAAATGTTTCAAACTCGGCTTCTTTCCACTCATGAGCTCATATGAAGTTTTTGGTACAGACTTGCTGGGTACTTGATTTAGAATGTAGACAGCAGTTTTTAAGGCATCTCCCCAAAGAAAGTCTGGCAATGATAAATGGCTCAACATACATCTTACCATCTCCATAAGTGTGCGGTTACGCCTCTCTGCAACTCCATTTTGCTCAGGAGTACCAGGCATAGTGTATTGAGCTTCAATACCGCATTCCTCAAGAAATCTGGCAAAAGGTCCTGGGTTTCTACCCGTCTCATTATATCTACCATAGAATTCTCCACCTCTGTCAGATCTTACACATTTTATTTTCCTACTTGTTTTCAACTCAACAGCAGCCTTAAAGGATTTGAAAGCATCTAGAGAACTAGACTTTTCTTACAGAAGATCTATCCATCCATATCTCGAGAAATCATCTATAAAGGTAATAAAATACCCATATCCACCCATGGCAGTGGGTGTAATAGGTCCACACAGGTCGGTGTGAATCAACTGTAACACATCGTCACACCTATTTGCTGCTTTATTCCTAACCTTGGCAGTAAATTTGCCCTTGATGCAATCAATACATGTATCAAAATCGGAGAAGTCTAGATCATGGAGAATACCTTCCTTGACTAGCCTCTCAATACGGGGCCTAGAAATATGCCCCAAACGTCGATGCCATAACATAGAAGATTGTTCATTAATCCTCTTGCGTTTGTTTCCAAATGCAGAATTAATGAGACAGGTCATGCAGATCTAACATATAAAGGCCATCACGTAAAACTCCTGAACCAACGGAAACAGAATCTGAATAAACAATCAATTTCCCACTACCAAACTTAAAAGTGTAACCACATTTATCCAAAGCAGAAACAGAAATCAAGTTCCTTCTCATAGAAGGTGCATACACAACATCTCTTAAAAGCAAATTATGTCCAGAAGGCAAAAGTAAAGAAACAATCCCAATGTCAATAAATGAAACTCCAGCTCCATCTCCCATTATAATCTTGGACTCAGCATCACTTGGTTTCCTCGGGCTTGTGAACTCCCGCAAGGAATTCACAACATGAATGGTTGCACTGAATCTAACCACCAAGTATTTGGAGGAACATCAATGACATTGGATTCAAAGCATGTTAAAGCCAGGAATATACCTTGCTTCTCTTGTTTCTTTTTCAAGAAATAGCAATCCTCTACCTTGTGGCCATACTTCTTACAATATTTGCAGTTACCCTTGAAGAAACCTTTCTTAGCCTGGCAGATCTTTGTTTTGCATTTTTCTTCTTTCCCTTTTGATATTTCTTCACAAACCTTGAGCCTGACTTAGAAGTTTGATTTGGATCAGATGCAGCAAAATGAGCACTGTGAGATTTACCCTTTCTAATGGAATCTTCTTCTTGTGTAACAATGGCAATCATCTCATCCACTGTCCATTCAGCCTTCTGAGTATTGTAAGAGGTCTTCATTACATCGAATTGTGAAGGAAGAGATTCAAGAACCCGGTAGATTAAAGTGCTTTCACCAATTTCCACTTTAAGAGATCTCAGTTTGTTATAATAGTGCATCAGCTTCATGATATGCTCACGCACACCACTGACCCCATCATATTTGGTCTTGTCAAACAAGGAAAGATATTGACTTTTCTGAGCCTTCTCAAAAGTCATAAATTTCTCCCCAACAGCTTTCTGATATTCTTTAGCATTATTGGTCTGTGATACTCTGCCTTATGGATTTCTCCATAGTATACTTCATCACTTTCAGGCACACTCTATTAGAGTGTTCCCATTTCTCATAAGCAATCTTCTGTGCTGCAGTAGATTCATCAGTGAGAGCTGCTGGCTTGTCTTCCCTTAAGGCTAGATCCAAGTCAGCAATAGTTAAGTAGAGATCTAGAGACTCTTTCCAGTCCTCATAGTTTGTCCCATTCAGAGTTTTGACAGAATTTGGGAAGGAGGCTGATATAAAACAGAGAATAGGAATCATTAAGAGTTGAAGGCAATATGATTCCATATATATATATGTTCAGCCAATCTTGCCCATAATACAAATTTCTTATTCATTATAATTCCGCCTAAGGGTCCCGAATCATAATAAATAAGAAATACAATAAGAAGAATAATACAATGTACAAAACTTACATCACCAAAATTTCTAATACCGATAGGGTACTTGAAACCATAATTGACATAAGCTTAAGACAATGGTACGATGTATAATAACGAATTACATTAATAATAGTACACCGATAGGGTATAATTATTATTAATATAATACAAATATAACACATTAGAATAATTAATTGTTTAACAACACAAATTTTGTATAATTATACCCACGATAGGTGAGTTCATAACTATACAAAATATCAATAGTCATGCTACAATTATACATTAGAAAAATTATATTGTATTACAAATGCAAAGCATAGAACACAACTTAATTCACATAAAATATTCGCGAGGCGAGAGGTATCTCGCGAGGCGAATCTTGTGAAAAGTCAAGAACGATTGGTCTTTCGCGGGTACTCCGAGGCGAGTAAAGTGTTTGCGAGGCGACCACGAAACCTTTCATTTTCCTAGAACATCGGCCATCCGGGGTCGCGAGGCGAGGAGCATGTTCGCGAGGCGACCCGAGAGACCTTTCATTTTTCTAGAACAGTCACCCTTCGGGGTCGCGAGGCGAGAAACGTAATCGCGGGGCGACCCAGAGAGGATGACAATTTCACTGTTCTGCTGGCTTCCAGATTCGCGAGGCGAGAATAATCTCGCGAGGCGAATCTGGAATTCCAACTTTTGCCGATGCCGTGTATCGCGAGGCGAGCAAAACTCGCGGGGCGATTGAACCAGTTTCACGCAAAAGGGAAACGAAAAACATCGATTTCTCACGTTTTATTTAATGAAATCCAACGATTTTCGAATATGTTACTCGAATAACATGTGGGAAGAAAAGCCCTTAAACAATTTTCGAAATCATTGGCCAGAATCATAGTTTCGAATTTTGAAGAACAAGGTATGAAAAACGAAAGTTGCTGAAGGGAAAAAAAATCTGGGCAAGCAAAATTTTTTTTTTTTTTTTTTCATATTGATATAACATGATATGAAAATCCCTAACAATTTTCAGAACAGCTATAACATGTATCTATCCATGTCTCTGATACCAATTGTTGGAAAACTTATAAATCTAAATACCATACATATACAAATCATAGCATGTGATTTGTGTTAATCAAAGTAAAGAGGAGGATTTCATACCTTGGAGATTCGCAGAATCCATCACAGCAGATCAAAGGATGAGAAGAAGATGAACAGTTTCAGAATGTTGGAGAAGATGAGAGGGTTACTCCTCTCTTTCTGGTAGGTTTTGGTTTTGTGTTACTGACCCTTAGAATGCCTAATGGGGAGGCTATTCTTATAACCTACCAGCAGAGAGTAGGGACCTCTCAATGGGTTAACATTAGAAATGACCCATCCCATCATAGGGTCATTCTTTAATAAATACCCAACAACTATTTTATCAATTGGTTACGTAATTAGGAATTAATATTATAACTGATATATTAATAATTTAATTATAATTCAATAACCAATTAATGCTAATCCACTGTTATACATATTAAAATTTAACATTTATAGGAGGAGGAGTGGTCTGTTGGGGGGAGGGAGGGGATAAGGGACGTGGCACAATGCAAGGGAGGCGCCACTGCGCCTGGCGCCTTTGAAGGCGCCATCCGCAGTGGCGCCTCTTCTGCATTACGCGTGGCGCTGCAGGACAGCTTTTGTCTTCTTCTTTTTTTAATAATGGTAGGCATCAGCCTGACTGGCGCCTTTGAAGGGGCCAGTCTGACTGGTGCCTTTGACCCGTCAGAGGGAAAAATAATAAAATATGCCACGTGTCCAAAATGACCCCCCATTGGTAAATAGTTTCAGAATAACCCTAAACTGGTAAATAGTTTCTAAAATGAACCCATTTTGGTCAAAAAACTCGGATTTTATCTTGCCATCACGTCTAAACGTGTCTTCAGAGTCATAAAATACATGATAAGATAAAAATAAGTACCGAAGAATATTTTTATATCATTTTTGTATCCAAATATTGTTACTCAACAAGTAAACAGTCATATATGTCCCTCGAAGTGTCCAAACTATTTGAAAATTTTTAAGTTGAACTAGTCCATTAAATCATTGTCTAGGAAATACTCTACCCTAATTCAATTCACTCTTTGGGGAGAGTATGCAACAGTGAAACAGAGATCCGGAAGGAAGGAACTAAAATTAAACTTATTATTTAATATGTTTAAGTTTAACTCCTATATTAATTAAATTACTTTAAAATGACAATATATCAAAATTAATTTTTCTGTGTTGAAATTTAACTTTTTTTTTCCTAACCCATCATAATTACGGTATTTGATTCCTTGGTGAGAGCCCCATGATGGACTCGGACTAATTTCCGAGTCAATAACGAGAGGTCCAATTTTTTATTCACGAGATTAGGCTAACTCTCAAATGGGTCACTCCAAGGCCAGTTTCTTTTACTAAAAGAGATTCAGAGTCACATTACCGACTCTCCAACAGTACACCATGTCGGTTAAATTCTTTTTCCTTTTGAGTGGGAGTCACATGTTTCGGTGGATATATGTTAGCAATCACACTTTTAGTCGTTTGTGTGACTCGTGTCAATTTAACATAACTTCACTATATTTTACATATAAACTATTTTGTACTTAATTTTATATATTACAAGTTTTTTTTTTTTGAAAGAATATATCACAAGTTATTAAAACAGATTTTTAGATTCCATAAACTACTTTTACAAATTCTGCTCAATGCAGCAATATGCCAAATTTACATACTTGAACTGATATTATGAATGCAATACAGAAAAATTTGCATTCAAAAAACTTCACACATGAAGCCAGAATGAAATAAACTAGTACATCTCTTAAGAACCCAAAGCAGAAAATTAAGTTTACTCTAATTATCAAGTTCCAAGTTGAAATTGAAGCCATCAAGGAAAGTTGCCAACACATATCCTAAATAAACAGGAAGCCGATCCAACAAGCTATTCCATCCTCTCTTTCCCTAACGCATACAATGGTTCTCCATTTACCTTCAAAGGCCAAATGAAATCCAATTTTTTTCATAACAGATCAACTCAACACATCCCTTTGAAATGCCCAAACAAGTTTCATAGACCAGCTTTGGAAAAAAAAAAACCACTTTCATGTTTTAGGCCATGTTGGTTCCAGAAGCAGCAAAGGTTGCAACAACCATGGCCGGCCCTAACATAAAGCTAGAGTCTTATATCAAATTTCGTTATAGGTCTCAAAATATGTTGGCCAGCCCCGACAACAACTAATCATATTTCTCTCTCCATGAGTACACAAGAAAGAAGACCCATGAAATGGCCAATGCAATGTTTCCAACAGCATGCCTAGACCAGTCAAGGGCAAGATCTTCAAGCTTCCTCTCAAAGCAGAATCTCCACACTGCCATGGAAATGTGAAGCAGCACACACCCTTTGGCAAAGAAGCTCTGAAACTCCTTGTCCTTAACAAAGGCAACCATCAATAGAATGAACCCAATTGTGAACAACAACAATCCAGAGAAGGAATCTGAGGTTTGAATCAGTAGCTGATCATATGGTGTTGACCCTTGAAGCTTGCTTGCAGTCTCAGGTCTATGCCCAAAGGCAGAGATCTCTTTGGAGTAGCATATAATCAGAACTCCAGAAGTCAGAGCTATTGCAGAATGAAGAACACAGATCAGAGAAAAACCTGAAGAAACCATTGATCCAAAAGGCTTTTGCTTTGTCACTTATAATTCAATTGAGCTTCTACACACGCAATGGCTTTTGGAATTTCATGCACTACTTTCCAGTAGTGTAAGAACATATAGCAAAAATCCATGACTAATACTGATTCTAGTTTGACACATGGTAACTTCTCTATCAGAATTTTTGTAGTTTCAACAAATCAGAAGCTGCAAATTTTCAGGTCTTAATTAAGCAAATCAAAGGTAGTACCTTATCTGCCAAACAAAGCTCAAACTCAAACAAGAAAACTCATAAATCCTTGAGTCAGAGATATTGGTAAAAGCGTTGAAAACCCAAGATCATGCAAAAAAGGGTTTTTTCTTCAGGGGTGAATATATCATGCAGATCAGAAGGGTATATAAAAGTGTACTGTTTCAGCCTCAGAGTACTTACATAGGGATTAATTGTTTAGGTAGGATTCCCATAAAGATGAATAAACACAAGATGCTTGTTATACCATAAATGACATAGAAATCGCTTCCATATCTTTAGCATCCGAACCTCATGCAGAAAATGACATACTTTTTCTCTGGTTGCTTCCTTGTTTGTTCTGCTAAACAGTTGAAAGAATAGTACTGGGACATAGAAATGGTTCTACATGAATGTTGTTAAAAGATTCTACAAAGCATTGTGCTGTAATCTTTTGAGCATGTAGGGCCCCATATGGAGTTGCACATTTTAGACTTTAAGGTGACCCAAAAATACTTTTTAAGTTTAATACTCGTTGAGGTGATGTGTCTTAATCTGATTAGATATTTTTTTTCTTCTGGATGTTTGGATAAGTATAGCAGCCACCCAGATTCTTAATGTTTAGATATTTTATTTTATATTCATTATTAAGCGGTAAATGACATGTACTCTATCCGATTGCTATGGAAATTTTGTAAGAAAATAGAAGAAAAAAATATACATGAGGAGCAAATGGATAAAATCGTAGGATTCATTCTTCTGATATAATTTCAAGTACACGACAGTAATTTCATGTTCAGGCTTCCTCTGAATTTTGGTTAGAAAATAGGAAAAAGTGATTTAAATAAGTTTTTTTTTCATACAAAGTTTATCAACTTTGATTTTAGTCCTTGTAAATTTTGTCTTAGGATTTCGTTCTTATATTTTCATAAATTTTGAAAATAATCCATATTGACTAGCAAACGAAACATGACATGACTGAACTGACATTTCATTTGTCATGTCAACGATTAATAGAAAGAGATGACGGTAATGACTATTTCCAAAAAATTTGAAATCACATGAACAAAATCTTAAGATTATTTTTATATGGAATAAAACCAAAATTTGTAAACTTTACGGATATAAAAAAACTTATTTAAACCTTTTTTTTTTGTCAAAAAATAGAATCAAAGTATTCGTAGTTAACATTTTTAGGTGAGGATTGGGAACCTCAGAAAAATGAAAAATGACCCCTGGCCCACAATTAACAATACTTATGGGCCGATTTTATAAATTTTGGGCATTGAGCCCAATAAGATAGCATCGACCAAATTGAGTATGAGATGTGAAGATTTAATTGAATGACCATTAAGACCCAAAAAAAAAATTTTGCATGAGCATTGATGAGTGATGACCCGTGACCAAAAACAAAAAAATAGCATCCCTGAAAAAAATGGATGAGCATCAACACCAAAATAAGTGAACATAGTGTCAGTGAGAGTGAAATGAGTTTGGAATTAAAAGTATATGATTTTGAATTTTATATATATATATATATATATATATATATATATGTTAGAAGAAATTTTCACTTAAATACCTATAACGATATTAAGAGATTAGTATTTTATCTACTTGGTAGAGATATTAAAGAAAATAAAATTATTAAATAAAAAAGACCACCTAAAGTTAGGCCAAAATCAGTAAAACAGCAAAAAAAAGTCGTACAAATTTTAATTAATAATTAACAATACAATACAATTTAATTTAGTCAATATTCAACAATTTTTTTTCTTTAAATTTGTCCTCTGGTTGGTTAAGGCCTTAGGGTGCGGTCTGTGTAAACTTGTCAAATTTAATTATTAAAATTCAGTTTACTGGATAAAAATGACAAACGAGTGGGTTAAAAAAATTGATTGTTACTGGAGGAGTGATTTAAAAAGAGGAAATACTAATCAGTAACTTAAGGACACTGATTAAAGAATTGACATGAAATTTTTATGAGGAAATGATAAAGTTATTATCTTAAACACTTGAATTTTAAGTTTTTCAATAAATTATTTTATCTTCTTGATTTCTTAACCAATACTCTTTGAAAGTAACGAATAACTTATGAATCCCCCGTTCCCTAACTCGGTTACAGTTACACCATGTGTTGTGTGTATATGCCGGAATACAGTGACCTATTGCTTTGTTTGTTTCTAGTTTTTTATTTCTATTTCTTAGTATTTTATAAAATAATTATAAAACTGTCTTTTTTTTTACTGACAAAATTGTCATCTTGCTTTTATGTTATTCCCTGTTTTTAAAGCTTTTTACAAAAAATAATCAAAATAACTTTGTTTTAAATATTTCCTGTACAAATCTTTGAAAAAATTTGTTTATTGTTTTTTATATAAATCTTTGAAAACAAGAAATATAACGAAAATAATGTGATGATTTTATAATTATTTATGAAAATAAGAAACCGGAAACAACAAATACGCCCCTAATTTTGCAACGAGTCAGTATAGTGTTTATTTTTAAAAAAAAAAAAAAAAAACACTACAAACACCCTAAACACTGAATCCGCAGCATTTTGAACTCATATCAGCTACTAAGTTTTTATCAGAAAAAAAAAATGATACTCCTGTTGCTTTTTTTTTTTTTTAATGTTATGCTTTCTTTTTTCAACTACTAAAAGAAAACAACAGGAGTATCACTTTTTAGCCGTAACTAAACATGATCTACACATATAGCAACACATGGAAGGAATAGAAATATTAACTCATGGTTGTGGGACAAACTATATTATCATTATGTACACAGCTGAGAAACCTTTTATTTCTCCTTTTTCCTCCCATCTTGGAAATGGTGGCAAGGAACTTATTAGAGACTGATATTTACAACTTCAAAAAGGAAAGGAAGCAACAATTTCAAAATTGTACTACTTACTAGGAGCTCTTGAAGTATAATTTTAAAAAAACCACACACACACAGAATTTACAATTTAGAATCTGGGTTAAAAGAAATCAAAGCAAAGGAGGAAGATAAAGAAAAACTACAAAGAATTGTGGTTTATATATTAACAGTGCCTACTTTATGATGATGCTTTGAACCTGATCTCCTGTCTCCTCTCCCGCGCCTGGAATTCTTCTTTATCTGTGAACTATTACTATGGGGAGGAGGAGGAGGATGAGGCCGCGGCAGACCGATTGCAACAAATGGCAGAGGCATGTGCTCCAATATGTCTCGATGGTAAGCCTGAAATTAGTTATCATAGACCAACAATATAAATATCATTAATTTCAAAGAACTAAAGAGGAAATAGAAGAGATTCTAAAATTAAATTAAATTACTTTTTTCCCCCAAGAAATAAATGCAGAATGTTCAAAATGTTCAGCTACACAAAAAGAAATTTAAGATATTTATGCCAGTGACTAAACTCCTTTCAAAGGTGCAGTGGCTATGATGGCCTTGACCTTTTCCTTTCTCACTTGGATGTAAAAGAATTAAGGGGAGAAAATCATCATGGAGAGCTTGAATTTATCCTTTTTTAATTGATCTGATATTTTTTTAATAAATTTTTGGCATGTTGCAGGTGATTGGTGATATTGGGGTGTTAGCCTAGCTGGGACGTCAATTATCACAGTGATGCTTTTGCATGTCAATTTTTGCTTTAAAAAAAATTCATCTGATATTCTGAATACTACCAATGCAGCTCTGGCATAAAAAAAGAACTAAGAGCACATTAGGTTACTAGTTAACATAAATCCACAGAGCTGGGAAGGCTTGTTCTCAATTCACATGAAAGCAAGTCAGATAAATTTTAAAAAAGATAATCAGAACTGTGAGTTCAAATACAGAATCCCCCAAACAACTTCGGATCTATTACTCATTTAAAACTACAAACCGATTTCAAAAACTAGTAGCTTTTCTAGACACAAAACACGGCATTGTGAAAATACCTACCTGTATCACAAAGTTACGCCTTTCACAATCCATAAACATATTAATGCTCCAATTAGCTTTTGCCATTATTTTGTCTCTTACTGTGGAAAAGCTTAACTGATCCCTGGAAGTAAAACGATCAACTTCATTGAACCATAAGCAGGTAAATAGATTTGTAATTGGAATGTGTTCTCTTATGATAACACAACCTTCAGGAACATCTGCAGAAACTCAACCATAAGTAAGAAATACTTCAGATTTAAGGAGACAGCAAATAAATGAAGGTCAGTCACATCACCATACAAGATCCATTTTACACAGACAGACATGTATATATCAAATTTGTACCTACCACTAGTTATAGGAAGCTTATCCTTGGAATAATGGGTTAAACCATCATAGTATTGATAAAATTGAATTTGGTGATCAATGGAAGCATTTTCGTATTTCCCAGCAGCTTTATTAGCCTCGGCCCCGACAAAGACATCAAACCGACTGTAGTGTCTTGAAATTGCAAATGTAGCATTCGGATGCCACAGGAACCTGAATTATACAATCACAAATTATATTGCCATCATCATATGTCATCCTCATACATTTTATTGAAAAACAGAAGTTAAAAACACATTCAGTTTTGTCAAGCAAGCAGTGCATATGATCTATTAAATTTAAAGCAAACAGCAATATGAAGAGCAAACTTCCTCAAGGAAAGCCAAACTAACACAATATTAAATGTGTGCTGCAAGAACAGGGCAATGATTCTGTTATACACTCGAAGAAAGTTGGATACGTGGATTGATAACAGTTATAAGATTTATAATTTTAGATTCAAATCTTCTAGAGAAAATACCAATAAGAGAAACTGTAGAATTCCCTCTACAGTGGTATAAACAACTTCTATGCTTTGACGTCATCTTACAGCAGTATGTCAAATTGCAAAGGACAGGCACAAGAAATATTCCATCAAAGTTGAAAATAGTGAAAATTGGAATGGAATAAAGATAATAATCATGAAATTTATTCAGAGAATCATTTGATGGCTAATAATATCCTTAGAAGGATATAGTAGTTACAGCAAAACACTAGATATCTAAAACTAGTTGGATAAAAAGCTCAGAACCACAATATCATTTTTCATCATCAAGTCCAAATGACAGTACATAGCAGGTTAGAGACCAAGTCTCCTCCACAAACAGAAGACACACATGATGAAAATAAGAAAGGCATCTACCTTTCAAGAATTTGATACGGGTCCCCGACAAGCTCGAGCTTCCCATCAATCCATATTGAATATCTGACATTGGGGATGATCCTGTGCAAAAGAAGCTTTGGAACCTACAATAAGTACATGTCAGGTCAACATGTACAATCTTAGTACTATTGAAAAGTATTCAGTCAATGTTCCAATGCCTTCTAGGCACTTGAACATCACAACAAAACTTATACTTTATGCAACAGTTGCAATCAAATGGAACCACCATGAAACACCATCAAACAGGATTGCAAATAAATGCATATTACCCAAATAACAACAGGTTTATATTCATGACAGTTTAAACAAATCAAGACTATTCTGTAACTTCAAAGTAACGTAAATTAACTGAAACACCGATATGCTGCAAATTTCATTTCCCTGAACCTCACCACCACATAATTTACCCCTATCAATAGAAATGATAGCATACAGTACGTTGCCAGATTAGTTTAGACTTTAGAGCCACCAATAGGTATTAGGTATTACACAACCCATACATATTAGTTTTGGTTCCATGCAAATGAAATTATAGGTGGAATGATATCAGAAATAGGGGGCATATAACCAAAAATACTAGTTCAACTTCAATAGAATACAAATCAAATTATTCTTTTATTTGGGAAGCAAACTGCTCATACAAAACCACTAGTATAGTTCTCCTATGATTACTATTTACTACAATCATTTTCCTTTCCTTTTTGGCTTTGTCTAATAATTTTCTGCGGATTTAGAATTTTATCAAGAGGGTACTTTGCTGCAACGATAAGGTCACATGTTCAAGTCCTGGAAATAGTCTCTCTACTTGGGGGTAAGGTTGCTAACATCTACCTTCCTCAGACCCCACCAGGAAGGAGTATCGTGCACTGGGCTGCCCTTTTATAATTTTATCACACTATCTACTTCAGTACGGAACTGCTCAGTCTATGATCAAATACTATATTCTGTTTTAATATATCGACAAATCAATTTCTTAATCTTTGAACATAGATCATGCATTTATTTAATGAATGCCTGCTTAGTTCCACTTCCTTCCCTACAAAATGGCAAGCAGCCTTTGAACAAAAGCCCTTCTTTGAATACTACATATGACTAAGCTAGGTAGCCCCTATAACCAAGCTTCGCAAAACTGCTCGGAGTATTATAATCATTAGCCAAGCTATAATTGCAGTGCATGCAAATGTTAATGTGTTAATTTAAACAGCAGTGACTAATAAAATCATTTCCTAAAGCATAGATCATGGTAGAATACGTGGGAAATGGTGTCAAACTAAAAGAAATGCCAAAGTCAAAAAATAAGAAGCTTCACTAAAAAAATTCAGAAAGAGAACAATGTAATTACATATATGCTGAAAATAGTAAAAATTTCATGAAATGTGAATGAGAGATTTTAATTACAAGTAAGAAGTGAAAAGGAAGCAACTGACCTTTGCATTACGCCTAGCATCAGCATAAGGAACATTATGGACAACAATGACTCTCCACAGCCCAGCCCTCCTGCTGGGACCCAAAATACTGGCATTCTTCATATACATTTCCGTTTCTTCATCAATGAACATATAGAAAGGAATGTCTTTCTGTGCTTGTGCACTGATGTTCCTAGGCTGCTGTACAACATCATAGTTTCCTGGCAAAGATGGAACTATTAGGAACAGGAAACAACACAATAAAATGTATATGTAGCATAAATCAGTCATACCAAATATGGCAGATGCTACAATGACATCATGATACTGATCCAACTCCAAGAGATCTGCCTCGTCAATATCAAATTCAGTCTGGCGACCAGGTCTGCTTCCTTTGACAAAGCTGATGAGAGTTTATGTCAGCCAGGAAATTGCAAGTAAAGGACTAAAAAATGCATTTAGTAAGGAAAATTTAATAATTGCTGGACACTACAGCAGGCAACGAAAATTTTATGAATTCTTTCTTGAAAATTGAGAACATTAAAAAACTTAAAAACAAATAACAAAGAATAACTAACCCACAATGCACTGTCATGGTCTCTTTTATATCAAACGCAGCATTCCTATCTTTCAGGGAAGGGTATCCACCAAAATCAGAGCCTCCATGTGGTTCAGTTTTCATTGGGTTTTCATCATGCACATATCTCAAAGTGTGAAGCAAAGGGGATTCTGATGGGGAGCCTGGCATACTAGCTATAGCATGTTCCACTGGAACATAACACACAGGGCATGCTGAAATAAAAGCGAGCAAGAACCTGATCAACAAGATTTTACAGTGACAAGCAAAGTACTATTGCAGAATCCAAGAAAGATATTATGTTTTATGAATTGGAAGAAGGAAAAAGAAAAGAAAACCTCAAAAACTTACGTCGTGGTCCAGGTCGTCTTCTATCAGCTGGTGGTGGAGGAGGAAATGAAAAATGGTCACATGGATGGCCTAATGATGGAAAATATTCTTCTCTGCCTGTAGACTTCAATGAAGAGGGTCGGCGAGGAGCAGGAGGAGGCCTTGCTCTACTTTTACTACTACTTATCAAGGAGTTCCCACTATAATAACCACTATCCTCTGTATTATCTTCTATTCTGAGAGGGTTCACAAATTCAAATCTAGTGAAGGCGTAAGATTGCATATCTTGACCTTCTCCAGTGATGCTTGCACCTAGTTCATAATATCAAAAGCACACCATAAACCATCCAGATTTTAAATTACAGATAATACATGCATTACAAGTTAAACACATACATGGAAACAGTTAAACTCCTAAATGAAAACACGACATTTTGAAGTTAAAACTTTAAAAGAAACAGTTGAACTGAGAGGATATGAATATGATCAAATGAATAATAGTGGCAGATAAAATCAGATCTTAAACTGATCATTTCATTTGCCTTCATACCAAAAGTTTCAGAAGATGCATGACAAAATTATAGTGCCAGCAAATTACAAAGTATATTACTCCAATACTCCCCCTATTCCAACATATCTATTTCAAATATTTGTCCTTTTTTTTCATTTTATCTCTTGTTTTGAAAACCATGCAGGCAATAATTAGTTTTTAACTTTATCATTGTCTCTTGTTATCTCAACTGGAATGAGAGAAAACTTAAATGGAGTGAGAGGATAATTTAATAAATTAATTATATTTTCCTAAATTAAGGGTATTCCTCAAGGAATTAGAAAAAATTAAGTTTTTATTGGAAAAGTAACTAAGGGACCGGGATCCTGAAGTAAAGGGAATCCCACCATTTATGCAGTCATCTACTCTACCACCACTGGATTTGCTTCTCTCACACTCTCAACCCTTGATTTGCTTTGCCTCAATAATATTAAGTAATACCTGTATTCAATAACAACAAAACTTGCTTTTTCAATTGCTTAAGCTCTAACAGCACCAATTAGCATGAGCCTTCCAACAAAAGATGTCACTATCTGCTGAAACTACTTGTAATTTCAAAATAACTCAACAATCAGGATTAATACATCATGTTTAACACTAACACTGCTCAATTCCGAGTGAAAAGTATACCAACTAATTTTATGAAACAAAAAGTAAAGAGAGAAAGTAACCTTTGTAAACTGCAAAGGAACCAAATAGGAAAACAAAAAGAGCAAGGGCAACCATAAGCAGCATTGCGACGTTGCCACGCCCAAAACGCCTGCAAATGAAAGGGCAGAACCTTTCTCTATCCCTGCCACCAGAAAGGTTCTTCCTCGAAGCTTTGCGCAAAAGCACGGGCTTTGTCTGCATGAACTGTGGGAACACACCATCTTGCACCTTCAATGACACACCACTACTCATTGCACCTTCAAACCCACTAAATTTCCAAAGGGATTCGAGAAACACCCATGATTCTTTTTCATTCGAACACCATGCATTAATTCAAGCTCTAGTGACACAAAAACCCGTTGTTCTTTTTCTTTTGTGTTCGTTGGAATTGTCAAAAAAACCACCTTGATCGGCAATGCATGTTTGTTACCAGTGATGACATGCGAGATTCGGAGAGGGTAACCTCGGAGTTGTCGATGTCGAAGGTTTCCTGTGTGTTGGGATTCGAGAGAAGCAAGTTGAGGTGTAGCGTGAATGGAGGGAAGAGACACAATGTGTGTGAAAGATACGACAAAAGTTTCATAGATTTGGATGGGCCATGGTCGTGGCCCCAAAAACATCATATAGTGCAATTATCATGGCATTTGGAAGAGCTTTTAAGCTTCTCTTGACTTATCTGATAACATAAACTCTTATGCAGTATATTTTGCAGAACTTATAAAAATAACTTATGACATCCCACGAGGAGTTTTTGAATTATCATAAGAGCTTATGCACTAAACACATTCTCCGTGTTTTTTACTATTTGAATCCTCTCATGCCCCATTCTTTCTTTTTCTTTTTTTAAGCGTTATGGCATAAGCTCTCATGCGATAAGGTCTTATATAATAAGCTCTTAATTAAGTTGTTTACCCAAACGTACCCTATATCTTCGAATCAGTTCTCTTTTCTCTTTTTTGAGTGAATCACCAAATTCATTTTGGAATTTAGAGTTTAATGTGTCATATTATCCCAGAAAAAATAAAGGGTCAAAATAGCATCTATTGTTAATGTAAGAAGTTGTATTTTTTTTTTTTAGGGTCTCTTTCGCATGCTTTTCCAATCAGGTTTTTTTTTCATACACAAGAATCAGGGATTGAACCCCTAATTCATTACTAATATCTACTAATATTTTAATATCTGTATTTTTATTTTAATAATTAAGATAGAAAAATAATAATAATACTAATTCATCAATTCAAAATATTATTAAATTTCAGTATAAAATTCATTTAGACACTATTGAATTTAAACTAAAAAATAAAAGCCTTCTTAAATGATACTTCTGTCGTGTACAGACTAGTTTCATAAAGTTGGATAGGCCATGCTATGGCCCAAACTAGTGTCTGCCCCCAAAAACCATGATAGCCCAATGCTTTGTTTAAGTTCACTAAAAATATGTACCGTGATTTATCCTGATTCAAATGCAACGTGAGATCTATGTCCGATCCCAAGCAACGTATGTATTTAACATGAATTTTATTTTTTATTGATTTTTATCTAAGAGAGATCAAACCAAACAAATATAAAGGACGACTAACAACTCAACTCACCTAAGCTTTTGCTTACCAAAAAGAAAGAAAAAATAAAGGACGACTAACAAAATCAAGGGATTATGACATACCGTCAGCTGTCTCAACTTAAATATTACACACTAAACGCATTTGAGTTAGTGGTTAATTTTTTATTGTTGAGAATAAGAATCTTGTGAACGGTATTTTTCAAGAAATAAAAATCTTTAAAAACTCTAAGATCTTTGTTTAGTTAATTTTACAAGGTTGTAGTGGAGGTTTATAAGAAAGTGGTTATGATCCAAATACATACGATGAAGGTGCAAAGTGCAAACAACGAGGAAGGCTAATCGCCAATCACAATCCACGATATATTGCCCTATCAAAACGTTTAGAAACACACCAAGAACAAGCTGTGACTGAGGCCAGTTAAGGGATGGAGTCAGGGAGGGTCACTGATTACCTAGGCACTCTAGAGTATAATCCATATGTCCGAGAGCAGAACCCAGATGTTTGACTATGATCACTTTTGAACTTTTAATTGATGTACATGTTTAAGGGCGCATGGCACATTATAAGGTAATGGCTACCATGAGGTACCTCAGCAAGTGCCTCATGGAAATGGGGCACCAGATTTAACCGTTGGATATATTACTAAAAGGTTAAAGTAATATTTCGGTCCCAATACATGACACGAATTCTCGATTTGGTTCCTATACATAAAAAATTATTAAAATGGTCACTATACATACAGAAAGTCTCCATTTGGTCCATGTTGTACAAAATTTTAGGGACTGATTTGATAATTTTTTGCTTGTATAGGGACTAAACGGGTAACGTATAGGGACCAAATGGAGACCTTATGTATGTATAGGGACCATTTTAATAATTTTTTATGTATAGGGACCAAATCGAGAATTCGTGCCAGATGTAGGGACCAAAATATTACTTTAACCTTACTAAAATAATCAATAGTCCAAACTTTTTTCAAACTCTTTTAATTCCTAAATTACCTTCCTACCTCATCTTTGCCCCTCCCAATCAGACACCACCACCCCATCTCCATCCCTCTGCCACCTATCTGCAATAACCACCACAGTGGTGGCCGTTCACTCCTCTGGAACATTTCCTAACGGGGTGAGGAAATCATCTCCCTTTGTGGTTGCGAGTCCTAAGCCATGTGTCTAATGTTTCTATTCGGTGTGGGGATCAAAGGTGAGGATCTCGGGAAGCATGTCGAAGACGCGATCCATGGCTTTATGAGCTTTGTCGTGGTCTCACGGTGAAGGCTGGGTCGAGGGTCCAAGTATCACAGTCAACCGCCAACAGTCGTTCCAATCTCCACTGAGATGTTATCGGACCTAGATCTAAGGGAGTCATTGTGCCTAGATCCGAGGGAATCGTCGCTAGATCTGAGAGGACCGGTTGTGATTGTGTTTGGGGATGACGAATCTGTGGTGATAGTTAGGCTTTGTGATGGCGACAAACGGCGGGGCTGTTGGTGTGCAGTTGGATGGGTTGGACAACGTCGAAGGTTGAAGAGTTGTGAGGGAGGGAGTCGAGATTGACGAAGGAAAAGGGAGGAAGCAGGAGGGTGTGCAGCGGTAGGGCCGGTCCAACATATTTATAGGCATAAAGTGAACATTGATGCGAGGCCTTTTATATGTGAGAGATTAACACAAAAATCACGGACCTTACAAAAATAAATTTTAAATAAAATAAAAATTCATTAGTTAATCATATATGTTAAAAATAAAATAAATTAAAATTTCAATTTAATTTTTTTGAAAAAATTAACATAGAAAAGAGGGTAAGTGAGTTAGATAAAATAGTCTAATCATACAAATTTATTATACATTAAATAGTTAATAAAATAATCTAATCATATAATGTCAGGTTTTTGACCCAATTTTGATGTTAAAGTGCAAATTTATGACCAAAATTATCATGCACCATATCCAAGTAAAAGAGCCTTGCGCTCCAATATTAATGAAATTGAAATCAGGGGAAAAATAAAACCAAAGAAAGGCTGGAACGTAGATTCGAACCCAAAACAAGTTAGTTGAGAGCCTCACACTCAACCAAACTAACGACACAGAAAGTTGACAAAAATATTAACTTAGCATTTATATAAATCTTATTTTTCTTGGAGGCCTAAAGGCTTGGGCCGGCCCTGTGCAATGGCGATGACATCAACAGAGGAGAGTAGGGAGGTGGTGGTTGGGTGGTTGGTGAGGTGGTGATGGTGGTGGTGAGTTGAATGGAGTAGTGGATGGTAATGAATGGTAGGGAGAAATGTGTTAATGATAAGGATAAAAATATATTTTCACATTATTGTTTACTGCTTCATCCACGAGGCACTTGCTGAGGTATCTCATGATAGCCATCACCGTATTATAAATTCCATTATTCTGCCATATCAAATAGATGTCTAAATTATAATAGAAACATTCATGGCGAATGTCTCGACGCGTCATCTCTCACCAAAACATCACATATTGCTCTCATAGAGTATTAACACATTACTAATGATATTTGAACACCCATTTGGAACATCTTTTCTCGACACCCTAAACACAATGATAATTATGTAAATATAAGTATACTATTAACACATACATTCTTAGATGTTCATTTTGAATATTCATATAACACACATCATTAACACATAGACCTATCCATGTCAAGTTTATGAAAAGTCATTTAGAGAGAAGGACAAAATTATAAGCCTCCTTGTCTTGTAAAATTATCAACATTGTCATTCATGGCCATTTGAATTTGAATATAATTAAAAACACGATGCGCTAGCTGATAAGTAGGTTACATGATATGAGAAAACACATTGTCAGTGATTGGTTTAGGGATAGAGGCTAACATTTAATAATTTACTACAAAAAAAAAATTAAATTTATTAGTTTTTTAGGCTTAAAATCTTTCCAAATATATATATATATTCTTTATCTATTCACCATGAATAATCTATGTTTAATTTGACACGAAAACTAATAAGTAGTGGATGCGTGTGCTCCCCGACAAACAAGTAAGGTTAGCATGTCGCGTTGCCCTTTCGAGTGTGACTATCTATTTGACTTTGAGTAATAACCATTATTATAAGAAAAGTTGGGGCATCTAATGTACAAACTATGAGACTAATGATTGTGAAAACTGAAAAGCTTACTATAATGTTATTCCCCAACGTAGACACAAAAATACACAAGCCACCCCTCTAGACCCACTAGGAGCCATGACCATTACATTGTCTCATTGGCACAAGGCAGAGCTATAAATTTCACATATGAATGATTAATTATTTGAATAACTATTCATTATTGAATGGCCATAGACAGGAGACAGCTATTGTAAGTGGGTCATTGAAAGGGAGGCTCACCTTTAACCATGTCCTTGACTATGTTCATTTCTTAAGAAAAGATTCTGAAAGTTTTGGTTTAAATAAGTTTTTATCCCTGCAAAGTTTATCAATTTTGATTTTAGTCTTTATAAATTTTTTTTTAGGATTTAGCTCCAGTAATCTCAAAAAAATTATAAATAGTCTCGACCATCATTTTTTTCCATTATTTAGTATTCACGAGTAATGAGGTAATTTCATTTTATTGTCCGACTAGTAATAAAATTTGGCCAGAAAATAAAAACAAAACATACATTAGAGACCTCATGGTTAAAAAATCTAAATTCCTTCATTTTGTATGATATATCTAGTACTTTGGGGTATCGAGATAATTTTTTTTTTCTGTCTGATTTGCTTCAAAATTTGGCTAGAAAATGGAAAAAGCATACATTAGGGTCACATGGTTAAATTTGATCAATTTTTTCATCTGGTATGATTTATAGTACTCAAGAGTAATAGTATGGACTATTTACAAAAATTTTGAAATTATTGGATGAAATCTTAAGAATTTTTTTACAGGAACTAAAATCAAAATTAGCGGATTTTACATTGACTAAAAACTTATTTAAACCCTGATTTCCTAGAAGGTGTAATTTTTAATTCATATCCTAGAATTTTCACGTTCTAGACCATTGGAATAATAGAGTATAATTTCATCCCAACAATAGTTTAAGAAATAAGGATATATTATTCAAGTTTTTATAATATCTTTTTGTTTATATATTTAACTGATATAAGACTTCACACTTATGTCTGAATTTTTGGAGCGTAATTTTATGTCCCAATATAGAGATAAACTCTAATATTATTGAAAATCGGGTTTAATTTTACCTAAAAAACTAGGTTAAAGGGAGATCACTAATTCGAGGGACTTAACATAAATCTTATTTTTATTTTTATTTTTATTTTTTGACTAAATAAATCTTATTTTATTTAGTCACTTCTTTATTTGTTGTTTAGTCATTAATTAATGAATTAAGAACTTATTCATTTTAAATTAAACCATTGATAAATGCACATTTATTTATTTACGTTACAAGGAGATCACTTTAAGGATGTTTTTTCCAACAATTTTCAATAAGGTAATACTATATGATTAATTGGTGGAAAAAAACTAAATTGGGAGGCGTGCTAAATATAGGATAATAATAATAATAATAATAATAATAATAAGAAGAAGAAGAAGTCAAAAATAAATAATAATAATAATAATAATAATAATAATAATCTATATAATATATCATTAATTGATAAGGTAAAATTTGTTACATGTATATTTTACACGTTTTTTAATTTTTTTTTCATTTCAATAAGTTATAATAATAATAATAATATAATCAAATCCTAATTAAATTATCTGAATTTTATCATGTTATTTTAGTTTCTTATTTTTCTCTTTTACCAAAAAAAGTTTCTTATTTTTTTCTTCCTCCGAAACACACTCTAGTCTCTACGGGTTTCTATTTCTCTCTGAAAGTGAAATGCTTGTGGTGGTGCCCTAGATCCATGGCTTGCATCCGTTCCTGAGTTTCAATGTTACCCTCTTTCACCGCCTCCACATTCAAACAAGATTCTGAGGATCTGTTTGTTGCTATTTTACACTCTCTCACTTCAAACTTGTTTGGTTCCTGCTTCCTAGTTTATAAACTAGAGGTCTTTCATTCGGCAAATTATTCTACTGTGCAAAGAACTGTACCTTCTCAACTCATCTTCATGCAGGAATAGTAAAATTGAGATTTTTTTTTTTTTTTTAGATTTCTGAGGTTTGATTTGTTGAATTTGAAGGTTTTAACTGTTTGTGTAGAGTAAATTGAGTTTTTTTGGATTGGTGATTTGTGACCACATGTTGGATGAGATGAATACTTGGTTACTGTTGTAATATGATTATTACAATTAAATTTTGTTTTTTTTTAAATAATGTTGTTGGTTAAGGGCACGGTAGAAGAGGAATTATGGGAATTGAATTGAAGGGGTGAGAAACATTGAGATTGAAACCTGGTTTTGTGAGAGGGGGTGTTGCTGTGTATAATGGGTTGCGTCTGTGGGAAGCCCTCTGCCATTGAGGATAGTAGGGAGAGCCCAAGGGAGCGCTTGTCAAACAAGGCTTCATTGGACTCTCGCGTGTCGAGGGGTGTTTCTTCAAGGAGGGATGAGGCATATAGAGTGAAGGATAGATATGATGATGGTAGAACTGCTTTGATTGATAAGAAAGGGAATGGCTCTGTCCGGTTGCAAGGTGATAATGTTGAAAGGAAGAGGGAGAAGATGGAATTCATTGTTGTTCAACAACATCCGTGGCTTGGTAATGTTCCCAGAGCCATGGAAGGGGAGCAGGTTGCAGCTGGATGGCCCTCCTGGCTGGCGGCTGTGGCTGGAGAGGCTATCAAGGGATGGTTGCCGCGCCGTGCAGATTCTTTTGAAAAGTTGGATAAAGTATGTTTCTTCCTTGATATGATTCTCATAATTGAATTTTATCTACAGTTTGATTAGATGCTGATTTTTTTTTTCCTAATTGCTAGTAGAGTATTGATTTAAATGTTAAGTTTTCAATTTGTTTTTTCTTCCTTCTCTCCTCGTTTTTCTTCGGTTATCTGTGTTTCCAAAATCTTCTTTATGCTTGTGATGGCATTGGAAAACAAGTTATCAGCTTCCTCACTAGTCACTACCTTCTTTGGTTATGACTATAATGGTTGCCACGATGGTGGGCTTAACTGTCTAACGTATATCTATGTTATTCCTTCAAATAGTTGACCACAATTGCTTATTTCTATGCACAACTTTTGGTAATATATGAGTCTTGACATCCTGTAACTTGTTTCACTACTGATAATAACTCTTGGCAGAGAAACTATCTTTAGCAGATTTAGAACACATTTTAAATAAGTGTGGCTAATCCTTGATGTTGCTTATAAGTTATAACCCTGAACAATGCATTATTCAACCTATCGTTTTTTTTTTATAAATGATATTAGATTTTTATGATATTCTTAAATGTTATTGATGATTGAATGTAAGATGCTAATGATGTTATGCTTCGTTTTTTACTGCTTCTTGTTGGTGAAGTCAAGGTCAAGATACTATGAACTTGGACCTACTACTCCAATTCTGCTTATGTATGCATTTCATATGTTCTTGATTTTACCCTCCAATGTATTTTGACAAAAAAATGAGGTAAAATATAGGACTTATGTAGTTGTGGTTTATAGGTTTACATTTAGTTATCTTTTTTCTTCTTAGCTTGCTTTAGTTTGCCACAAATGATAAGTTCTTCCTCCGTTCGCAGATTGGACAGGGAACTTATAGTAATGTTTATAGGGCTCGTGATCTTGAGCAAAAGAAAATTGTTGCCTTGAAAAAAGTGAGGTTTGATAATCTCGAGCCCGAGAGTGTTACGCTTCATGGCAAGGGAAATTCACATCCTGCGTAGGCTTGATCATCCAAATGTCATAAAACTGGAAGGCCTGGTTACATCAAGGATGTCTTGCAGCTTATACCTAGTTTTTGAGTACATGGAGCATGACTTGGCTGGGCTTGCGTCACATCCTGGACTGAAGTTTACAGAGGCACAGGTATTTTCCAAAGCTTCTTTATTTACTATTTTTTTGCTGCTGTTTTAAAAGTACCAATGTAACTTATGGGTTATGGCATATTCCAAGAAGAATCTTGCTGCTACTTATTGCTCTTTTAAGGTGATATTTAACCAACTGGTTTTTCATATTTTTGTACTTTTAAGCTAATAATTGAAAATTATTATTCCTATTTTCACAGTTTTAATTTTTCTTTATTTATCGGATTGAAAATGAAATTATTAAAAAATATAACTACATGAAAGGGTAAGATTTCCTTGACCACTACAGACAAAAATTATAACTGAGGTTTAATTATTTTTTTTGGGATTGAAAAAGAAACTATCAAAATAAGAGGACGAAACTACAGGAAAGAGTATAAGATTTCTGCAAAAAACTAAACCAGTAACAGCCAAAGTGCTACAAGACAAAAAATAAAGCAGAGATTTAATTTATTATTTGAACTTGGCAGGTTAAATGTTACATGCAGCAACTTTTACGTGGACTTGATCACTCCCACAGCTGTGGTGTGCTTCACCGTGACATTAAAGGTTCCAACCTTTTGATTGACAACAATGGAATCTTGAAGATTGCAGACTTTGGCTTGGCAAGTGTTTTTGATCCCAATCAAATTCAGCCGTTAACAAGCCGAGTTGTTACTCTCTGGTATCGCCCACCAGAGCTTTTACTTGGAGCCACTTACTACGGCACTGCTGTAGATTTATGGAGTACAGGTTGCATACTTGCTGAGCTCTATGCTGGCAAGCCTATAATGCCTGGAAGAACCGAGGTATATGAGCTTAAATGTTTCAGTTTGAATGTGGCATTTGTGTTTCCTTCTTTTCATCTGTTCACTCTGAATATTTGTTCTTCACAAGTGGGGTAAGAAATTTTATATTATACTCGTGTTACATCAGGTGGCTTTTGATGAATCATTACACCTTGATTAGGTTGTATTGACAATGAAATGTCAGAATCACTTAACAAACAGATAAATATTATTTTGTACAATTTTCTATACATGTTCTTTTTATAGTTGTATGATTCAGAAGCCTGGTTGTATATTTGTGTTAATAAAATGATTAGAAGGTACTGTTCTGTCATATAGGTGGAGCAGTTACATAAAATTTTCAAACTTTGTGGTTCACCTTCTGAGGATTATTGGAGAAAATCAAAGTTGCCCCATGCAACAATATTTAAGCCCCAACAGCCCTACAAGCGTTGTGTTGCTGAAACATTCAAGGACTTTCCTGCACCCGCATTAGCACTCATGGAGACCCTTTTGTCCATTGATCCTGCTGATCGTGGAACTGCAGCATCTGCTTTGGAGAGTGAGGTGTGAAATTCTTAATAAAATTTTGTAGAAATACTAGAGCATCTTTTATAATGTTTACTTTTTGCTACTAATAATGCTTGCCTTTATGTTTCTAATATGCAATCCAACTCTATCAATACATATAATAGAGGGTGGAAGTTCATGTTGAGTAAAGCGTCAGTTTAAATTGTTTCCAAATTTTGGTTGAGGTTTCTCCAAAAAATAGCAATCTAAAAACATTTTTATGTCATCTTTGTGGCTTATGCATATCTGCTTTTGTTGTATACTTGTATACAAATTAATGCTCCTGTATTGCCTCTTTATTATGGCTACTACTGTAAGTACTCACCAGTCTTGTCTCCAAAACCTTAATATGTATATCATCAGATATGTTTATCCCATATCGGTTAATAGTTATTCATTTTCTCTTGCTCCACTGCAGTTTTGCATTGCATAATTATTTCATTTGGTGGTAAATTAGTGTTTGAATACTTCAGTAGTTCAGTATGCATTTTCATGACTCTCCTTTTGTGTACTTGCAATTTAGTTCTTCACAACAAGGCCTCTACCTTGTGATCCTTTGTGCTTGCCAAAGTATCCTCCAAGCAAAGAATTTGATGCCAAAGTACGGGGTGAAGAAGCAAGAAGGTGTGTGTTTAGTTTTAGTGTCGATATGTATTTGTTATTAAGCATTTATATGAGTTCAGTATTGCCAAATGCATTAATAAAATTGCAGTTCTGGAGGGTTCCTTTCCTGTCCTGTGCATATGTTTTTGTGTTTCAACTTTCAAAGATCTTTTAAATCTTCTTATTAAATCTCTGGAATTGTTATTGTTGCATCGTTGTCAAAACTTTTGATTCTTTCTATTCAAAATGTAATGGCTTCATGTTTATGGATCAACTTTGGTAAATTGAAAATGAGAAACGGTTATTATTTGAATTTCTTTTCTACATTAAACTTTCCACTTCCACTCTCCCGCTACCCCTAAAAAATTCAATGAACATGATTAATAGAGAAGTTGAGAGAGAATTGAGAGAGGTAGAAGAAGAAGAGAGAAATCTAGAAATGAATTGTGTATTTCATTACTGTAAGCTGAGGTAGATTACAATGTTTATATAGCAGCTGCAATTAGTACAGCTGTAACTAACTGTCCTAACTGATTCTCAACTGAAAGCCTAGTCAGCATTTCAGTGAGTTACATGCTTAGATCCTAAGACTAAGCTATTCTCTAATATTCCCCCCTCAATCTCAAGGTGGTTGAGGCACTGCAATCACATTGAGATTGGTCCTGATGCCATTGAACCGATTGAAGGAGAGAGGCTTGGTGACGGAATCTGCCAATTGATCTGCAGCAGGGACATGAAGGACAGAGAGTGCATTGGATAGCACCTTTTCTCGGACAAAGTGGATATCAAGTTCAATGTGCTTGGTGCGGGCATGCAACACTGGATTGTGAGCAATGGAAACAGCAC
This sequence comes from Sophora flavescens, assembly GCA_030762895.1. Classification (NCBI taxonomy): domain Eukaryota; kingdom Viridiplantae; phylum Streptophyta; class Magnoliopsida; order Fabales; family Fabaceae; genus Sophora; species Sophora flavescens. The sequence continues at coordinate 60,575,525 of CM061063.1, forward strand.
TCAAGTTATCACACAGTAGTTGAGGAGTGTGAAAAGGAATACCCAGTTCAGTGAGCAGGGATAAGATCCACAACACCTTTGCTGTTGTGTTGGTCATACTCCTGTATTCGGCCTCAGTGCTGGATCGGGCCACTAGTTGTTGCTTGCGGGAGCACCAGGAAACAAGATTGGGGCCCAGAAAGACGCAAGACCCAGATGTTGGCCTTCGGTCATTAGGATAAGTGGCCTAATCAACATCACAGTAAGCCTTGATGGGAAAGGGCTGGGCAGGAATGGCTGGCCTGAGCAACAAACCATAGTGTAGAGACCCTCTTAAGTATCTTAGGATCCGTTTTACTGCCTGCCAATGTGTCTCCAATGGGTTTGCCATGAATTGGCAAACCTTATTGACACTGAATGCAATCTCTGGCCTGGTGAGAGTAGCATATTGCAGAGCTCCTACAATGGACCTGTAGTGGCTAGGATCAGCCATGGTATCAGTCCCATGTTTAGTCAACTTACAATTGCTAATCATGGGAGAGGAAATGCCTTTGGCATCTGACATATTGGCCTTAGATAGAAGGTCCCTAATGTATTTAGACTGAGTGAGAAGAAGACCACCATCAGGTAGATGTCTAACTTCCACTCCAAGGAAGTAGTCTAAGTCACCAAGTTCTTTGAGAGCAAATGTAGCATTAAGATTCTTGATCAGATCAGAAATTAGGGTAGGTGATGAGCCAATGAGGATGATGTCAGCCACATAAACCAGAACATATAGACAGACTGTACCCTTGGTATCATGAGCTCTTTTCTGGGGCCAGTGTTCTTCCATGGCGGATTCCGTCAATCCCTTCAATACTTCGGTCACTGGAGCTGCAGCATCTACGACTCCGATGCATAACTTCAATCCACCTCTTTCTGTGAAGCTCGATGATCAGAATTTCCTTCTGTGGAAACAACAAGTAGAGGCCGTAATCATATCGCACAAACTCCATCGATATGTTGTGAGCCCTAGCATTCCACCGATGTACAACTCTGAGCAAGATCGAGTCCTAGGACTTCAATCGGAGGTGTATCAGCTCTGGATCGTGCAGGATCAGATGCTATTTACGTGGCTTCTCAGCTCAATGCCGCCCTCGGTTCTTCCGCGCTTCATCAATTGCAAGCAGTCGTGGGAAATTTGGGACAAGGTGCACAAAATTTTCCACTCGCACCTTCGTGCGAAGATTCGCCTGTTCCGATCGGAGTTGAAAAACACTAAGAAAGGATCGCGTTCGATCTACGAATACCTAATGCGTATTCGAGCTCTGGTAGACTCGCTTCAAGCCATCGGTGATCTGGTTACAGAACAGGATCACAGCGACACTACTTTGGAAGGTCTGCCTGAGGAGTTTAACTCTTTCATCATGATGATCTATGCTCGTGTGGAACCTACTTCAGTAGATGATATCGAAGCTTTGCTAGTCGTTTAGAATTCACAATTTGAAAGGTACAAACAAGACATAGCCTCTTCTTCGGTTTTGCTTAATCTTGCACAAGCTAATGCAAATGATTCTTCTGCTCCGCGAGCTGATGCCGAACTGAATCCTAATCGCAGTGGCTATTCTAATCGAAGCCTATGACGTGGCGGCCGTGGCCGTGGCCGTGGTGGTCGCGGTCGTGGAGGCCGAAGTAATGGTGGTGACAGGCCTACTTGTCAGTTGTGCAATAAGTATGGCCATGATGCCTACAATTGCTGGCACCAGTTTGAACATGATTTTGTTCCAAGTCAGCCACAGTCACAAGCACAAGTAGCTTTTACCTACTCCACTCAGGGAGTGCATCAGGGAGTGCCTCAGACAGTGCCAGCACCTAGGCCTCAAACTCAATTTCCTTAACCTTTGCCACCAAAACCACCAGTGTTTCAGCAGGATCAGTCATCAGTGTATATGGCTTCTCAGTCCTATCAGCACATTCCTCCTCATTACAACTCTCCAACTCAAGAGTTCTCTGCTGCTCAGATGTGGTACCCAGACTCAGGTGCATCACATCACATTACAGGTGATCCACAGAATCTCAGTCACAGTACTGTTTTTGGAGGCCAAGACCAAATTCTGATGGGTAACGGACAAGGTCTACCCATTTCCTCTATTGGTTACTCTAAAATTGCTTCAACATCTCACCCACACACCACTCTTTCTCTAAATAATTTACTCCTTGTTCCTGATGTAACCAAAAACCTTGTCTCTGTGTCTAAGTTTGCTAGGGATAACAATGTCTATTTTGAATTCGACCCTTACTCTTGTTTTGTCAAATCACAGGGATCTAACAAAGTCCTTCTTGAAGGCTCTCTAGGCAATGATGGGCTATATTGTTTCAAGCACATCACCATCCTCAAGGAGTCTCTATCAAATTCCATAAGTTCTCTAATTCCTAGTTCTAGTTCCTATTGTACAAATAATGTCAGTAACTCTAGAGTTTCTGCTACTTCTCATACTAATAATGTTTCCAATTCCTTTGTGACATGGCACAATAGGCTAGGCCATGCTCACCCCAATGCTGTAAGAACTGTACTGCAATTGTGTAATATACCTTGTTCAAATAAAATGACAAATGATATTTGTTCCGCTTGCTGTTTGGGAAAGTCCCATAGACTTTATGCCCCACCCTCCACTACCATACACACTACACCCTTTGAATTAATTCACTCTGACCTATGGGGACCAGCCCCCATATCATCCTCAAATGGCTATACTTACTACATTGCCTTTGTGGATGCCTATACTAGATTCACTTGGATCTACTTTCTTAAGAAAAAGTCAGATTCCTTAGCTGCCTTCAAGCAAATTCATGCTTTAATCAAAACTCAACACTCAGCAACCATTAAGGCCCTCCAATCTGATTGGGGAGGTGAATTCAGGCCATTCACCAATCATCTTGCTGAGTTGGGCATTGTTCATAGGTTAACATGCCCCCACACATCCCATCAAAATGGAACTGTGGAAAGAAAGCATAGGCATGTTGTAGAAATAGGGTTAACTCTTCTCTCACATGCTTCCCTACCCTTATCCTATTGGGATCACAGCTTTACCATGGCTGTTCACCTTATCAACAGACTCCCCACAGCAGCTCTGATACCATAATAGAGAAGTTGAGAGAGAATTGAGAGAGAGGTAGAAGAAGAAGAAGAGAGAAATCTAGAAATGAATTGTGTATTTCATTACTGTAAGCTGGGGTAGATTACAATGTTTATATAGCAGCTGCAATTAGTACAGCTGTAACTAACTGTCCTAACTGATTCTCAACTGAAAGCCTAGTCAGCATTTCAGTGAGTTACATGCTTAGATCCTAAGACTAAGCTATTCTCTAATAATGATTGAGTTATTTACAGTACTTACTTTTTTTTTTTTGAAAAAGGCAAAAGTGATATTAATAGAGTACAAGGGGTACTCGAAGCCCTTTTACAAGAAGGATTTATCAATGACGTATCATCTAATGTTAATACAAACAACCAGTACCCCTAGTTTGCTATGCAACTAATTGGATCTATACACCAATGGAAGAAGGAATAATTGGAACACTCCTTGCCTGCTGAATACCATTTCCAGGAAAGGACTTTCACCCTATCCATAAGGTACATGAAATCTGGAGTTTCACTTCGAAAAGTAATCCCATTGCGTAGTTCCCAAATGCACCACACTACCGCATACCATAACAACACACAACCACCTTGCTTGACCTGTACACCAATACCCTCACCAAACAGAACTATAAGGAGATGAATAGAGGCTGGAATTGCGAAGTCAGCACCCAACCATGAAAGAACTCTAGTCCATACCAATTTAGAGAATGGGCATAGTAGGAAAAGATGGTCAACGGATTCATCAGCACAATTGCAAAAAACACAAAGCAAGGAAGCATCTTCATCAATAGCCCTCCTATGGTGTAGGTTTACCTTAGAAGGGATCCTGTCTAACAGTAGTTGCCAAGAAAAAACCACTACCTTCAGTGGAGCCTTACTCTTCCAAAGCAAGTGCAGTGTTTTTTCCTGCAATTCAGAGAGCTGGACATGCTGTAGTTGCCGATTGGAAAGCTCTTCATAGGCCGATCTTACAGTAAAATCCCCACAAGGATGTGGCTTCCAAACCCAGCAATCCTCCCTATGAAGCAGATTAACCGAGCTAAGGTTATTGAGTAGCTCCTTTATAATTTCCACCTCCCAAGCAGAAGGACTTCTCCACTTAAGGTCCCAGACCCAATTCAAACCTTCCCATCTTCCACAGTCATAAATTTTTCCAGCAGCCATTTCCTTTTCATTGTAAACTATTATATAAATACTGTCAATCATGGCTAATAATGTGGCTGCCCAAACATTGTTGAGCAGAGGATAATGTTTCATATGACTCATGACATGGGTGTATATTTCAATATCCAATAAATCAGTTGATAGGGACCCAGAATAACTAAGTTGTAATGTAAGGAGAAGAAAGGGGTGCAATGTAGGGGATTATGACCAAATGTAACTAGCTGGCAGTAGCAGTGAGGTGTGCGTGCTTGGGAAATTCTTTTGCTGAGGCGGATTATATGCATGAGAGGGGAGAGAGTAGAGGTAGGCTGGAATTGGGACTCGGGACTCTTCGGAGAGACTAGGCACTCTCCAATTTGCCTAGGCTATTTTTGTTCTTCTATGTATTACGTTCTTCTTTGTTTTCCCCATGTGCAGAATCTGATATCACCTTGATACAGATCTGATAATTGCAATAATACAGTGCATTTCCATTTAGTTTCCTTGTTATTTTTCCGGGTTCCTAACATCCGTGAAATGTTTTTTTTGTCCTACTGCAATGTTCTCTTTGGGTTTTGTACTCCTTGAGTGCTAGCTTGATATGTTGACTGTTTTTTTTTTTTTCCTTTTTGGTTTACTAATGTTTGCAGACAAGGAGCAGCAGGAAGCAAGGGCCAGAGACATGACCTTGAGAGAAGAGCGACAAGAGAATCTCGAGCCATCCCTGCACCTGATGCCAATGCCGAACTGGTCTTGTCAATGCAGGTACCCATAATATTATATGTGCTGTTTACTAACCCAACTGGTCTTTTCAATTCATGCATATATCTTTTGGATTTGCTCTTGCAAAAACCCTACCAATTAAACATTTGCATGGCATCTTAGGATTAAAACAAAAAAATAATTAAAATAAAAGAGAGAAAGAGTGGTTAGTGGCTTTTTATGACATCTATTGTTCTTTTCATTAAACCTTAAAAAACCTCTTTTAACAGAAGAGACAAGGTCAGGCTCATTATAAGAGCAGAAGCGAGAAGTTTAACCCTCATCCTGAAGAAGCTTCTGGATTTCCTATTGAACCCCATAGGCCACCACAAGCTGTAGAAGTAGGTATAGATCCCCAAATACAGCAACATAAAAGAGCCTCTCATTCTGGTCCACTGGCTCACCGCACTGCATGGGCCAAAGCTGGGAAGAACCAGGATGATGCTCCAAAGATTTCAGTGGGGGGCGACTTGTCAACAATCTCAGGCTTAGTTTCAGCCAGGTGTATGTTGTCAGATGAGCGCAGAGAAAGGTCGGTATCATCACAAGTGGAGGTCCCAAAATTAATAAGCAGGTTCCCTGGATCCTTCAAGGAAGCATCTGTATCATCAATGCAACAGGATCAAAGGCATCATGTACAGGGACTTGTAGGTCTTCCTCAAAAGGAAGAAAGGAGAGGCAGCAATAAAGACCCAGCTGTCGTAAGTATTTTGAGTTCTACCCTTCTTATCTGTTCCTATTGAACTGTACAATTTTTGTATACTATTTTCTATGGGTTGCTAGGTTGGTTTCAAGCCATTTCATTACTGATACTGACACATATATTGTTAATGCTTTATGAAGTGAATCTAAAAGTGTGTTGGTCTTAAATATTATGCACCCTCTCCTTCTATCTGATATTCTTTTCTTTTTCCCCCTGACAATGCTGCAGGTTGGTTATGGGTCAAAGGGTAATAAAATTCATTATTCTGGTCCATTGTTAGTTCCATCAAGCAACATGGACCAGATGTTGAAAGACCATGACCGCCAAATTCAAGAGGCTGTTAGAAGAGCGCGTTTGGACAAGGCAAAAATGAGAAGACTTCAAACTGAAGGGAAACAGATAGCCAATTCATTATATCTTTCTGGTCGTTGAGTTTGTAGAGGCTGGTGCAGCAAAGCATCATTAAGAATATTTGATTTTTTATTTTTTTGCCTGTATAGGGAGAAAATATCCCTCGCAGAATGCCCCAGTGCCAGTGGCCATGTTAGGTAGCTCTATAGCTTAGAAATCTCTCCCTTCTATTTATCACATATTTTCTTTTCAGTTTTCACTTACAGCTGCAATTTCTGATGTATGCCCATTCTTGTAAAGCTTATCAGCTTGAGCTGTAAAATACTGGGGAACAATGTCTTTCCTTTATCCTTATGAAAGAGTAAATATTCACTAGGAAGATGCCTAAATATGTGCCTTGTTATGTCTCTTCATTTTTTGTTGTTAGTCTCCTTTTGTACAGAGTATCTGATATATACAGAGGAGTGCTATCAATATATTCTCTAAAATTTTCTTTCTAACATACTTTCTTTTATTGGTTAGAATTCAAATGTGTCTCGTTATTTTGAAAACGAGTTCCACTAATTCATGTGTGTCCCACTTAAATTTTGTAGGATATATCCATATGAATTTTAACCAATATAAAAGAATGTTTTGGAAAGAGAGTTTTAGAGGGTGTGTTGCTAACATTTCTCATCTGATCTATCTAAGCTGATAATTGTGTTACGGAAGCAAATAATGATAGTGGCAACACACAAGGGGTGACTGAATTAGTTGAAGGAATTGGACAGGTGGCACCCGATCCAATTATTTAGGGAAATAGAATGAGTAGTGAGTGAGAAAGCATAACAGAAAGTATGAAGACAATGTGCTATAAAAGGGAAAAGCTGTGAGGTAATTGGCATGTGAAAAGTGACAATTCAGTGTAATCCTCCCTCTAACTTATTCCTTCTGAATATTCCCCTCATTTTCTTCTGTTAACTGTGAGATATTCTAGCTATAGTACTCTGCTATACTAGGAAACTCTACTATCCTTTAGTCTATTATCTATCGTACTGTTTCGTGAATTGCTATAATACTCAGTATCATTCAGTAACTTGCATTATAATACATATTGCAGTAGAGCTATAACTTGTACCCTTACATTGGTGCTCTTGTTGCCGAACTCCATCTCTCCCATGGCTTCTCAGAGTATGCAAGACTTGTCCCGAAAGATCATGGAGTCGCTTACAAGAATGATCAACATATTACAAGAGGAGATTGATGCCTCAGATTCGTTGAACACTGACTCTCCGGTTGCGGACAAGAGTTCTCCCTCCACAGAACAGATCGAGGCGCCTTTCGTCACCGACGAAGAACCCGTCGTCCATGAGAAGAAATCCGATTACCCAGCTCCAAGGCGACCACCTCCAAAACCATCGGAGCCATGAGCCTTCACGAAGGGGACTAGGTCTTCGACAGAGACTACGCCATCGCTTTCTCGCAAGATGGCGGCAGCGATTCCACTGCTGGAACCACCGGGCAATGGGTATTTTTCAGAATGGCGGTGTCCGCCGTGGGCAGAATTGAGGTGGACGGGCTCGCTGAGGTGTCTTCCTCATGCTCGACTATGCAAATCCAACTTACCTGGGATCCACCCCTGCCTCCTCCACCACCGCCTCCAGAACCGTCGGATCCGAAATTGCGTACGGCAGTTGTAGGGATCCAACCCACACGATGCATGCACCATTATTTTGAAGCTTTGGTTGATGGAACAGTTGCTGCAAATGGAAGCCACATGATTGCAGTAGAAGTTGAGGCCAAGCTTGAGGAAGGAAATATTCAAGCTGTCGAATTTGCATTGCGAGAAACATATTCTGTTGACATAGCTAAAAGGCTTTCAAGGGAGATTGTCTCGATCATTTTCTTTTGGAAGCTGACCACTCACAAGATAGCAATGGTGCTCTTCAATGTTTATAGCATAGCCACCACTCCCTTCGATAAACAGAAGCTTGGAACCCCTGGTCTCCGCAACATGGTGACAATATTTGTGCAACCTAGTTACCTTCATAACCTTGTTCAAGTAACATTCAATGCACTTACTGTGACCAAAATTAGAGGTGGAACACTAGTTGTATCTGGTGATCATTGTTACCATTCCATGGTAGCTGTTGAGATTATAACTAATATAGCAGCAGTGAATGGAGTAATGAGGTTTTGGGTTGGTACAAGGGGGTTGCTTGCAACTCCAGCAGTATCTGCTATTTTACGTGACCTTCACGAGGATTTTAGGATTAAATATAACGTGGAAAATGGTGGATCTGCACTAGATGAAATTCCTAACAAGATCTATGAATATTGCACAGCAACAATTAAGGAGTACTTGATTGCTCAATATTTGCTAGATGTGGATATCACCACAAAAGGTGTCACAAACTTCCCAAGCCCTGAAGGACCATTTGATGTTGAGGTTTTTTGCCCCAAAAAGTGATTATATAAAGTTAATGATGTCAATTTTTGATTTTCAACCTATCAGGTAATTGTTGTCATCTCCTAAATTCATATTCTTATATGATGCATTACATTTACATGGAGTTGCTGGAACTTATGCAAAGCATATTTTTGTGGATGATCTTGGTACCCCAAAAAAGATCTTTACAGAACTGTATACCAAAGGAAGACTTTGGAGGACACTTAGAACCGAATTTGACAGATGCTAAAGAGTAGTTTGCTTGCATGGGATTGGGCAATTCAGTATCACTATGTGTTGAAATGGGGAGTCATGACTTTCTTCCAACTCTTTTCAAGGTCACTGGCAGTACAAAGGCAGCTTCAATAATTAAGGGTGCATTGTACTTAGTGGGTGCTAGCAATAATGCCTTTGTGCAAAACTATTATGCCAATCCTTTGATCATCAAAGTTTTCACTCCTGAACAGTATTCTGCATATCTTGTGGATGCATTCTCAAGCTTTGTTAAGGGTTTTTTTAGATTGGGAACAAGAAAAGTTGCTCTTTCACATGCTGCTATTTTGGAGGAGTCTATGCTAGCCCGAGATCAACTCATGGAGCAGAGTGTTGCTTTAGATTTAGCTCCGCGAGAGGCAGAGATGGCAATTCATGCTAGAAATAATTTCCTTGCTGTCATGTATCATGAAATGAGGATGCCAATGCAAAGGGGTGAGCAAAAATGTATGACCCGCCCGAAACCGTCCGACCCGTTATTAATTTTTGTGCAACGATCAGGTCGAATCGGTTTGGCGGGTGAAAAAATCGGTTTAAGATGGATAAGAGCGGGCGGGTTCGGGTCTGGTTTATGTCATCCACCGGTACCCGACTCGACCCGCTCATAACAAAAAAATAATAATAATTTTTTTTTATGGAGAATGGGCTGCCAAGATTGGATCTTAGATTTTTTTCCCCCTCTTCTGTTATATATTTTTTTTTGGTACTTAATTGGGCTGAAAGCCTTAAATTTTAATTAGGCTCGTTGGTTTTTTTTTTTAATTTTTTGGAATAAAATTAAATAATTAAAAATCCGAAACCCGACCAACTCGCCAGAAACCCGACCAACTCGCCACCCGACCAACCCGATGTATAGATGGGCAGGTTCAGATTTCATTTTTCTTATATCGAACCTGCCCGAACCCGACAAACCCCACCCGAACCCGCACGATGCTCACCCCTACCAATGCATGCAATTATAGCATTGTCATCACTTCTTTTGGAGACTAAACTGACTTCGGAGCAGAGGGTTATGATAGAGACGGTATTGAAGAATAGTGATGTCTTGGCAACACTGATCAATGATGTTTTAGATCTTTCTAGTCTGGAAGAAGGTAGCCTTGAATTAGGAATGGGAAAAATCAACCTCCGTGGTATTCTGGGAGAGGTCATTGATTTGATAAAGCCTACAACACCTGTTAAAAAATTATCTATTACATTAATTCCGGTCCCTGATCTGCCTACTTATGCCATTGGTGATGAAAAGTGGCTTATGCAAACTCTTCTACATGTTGTGAGTCATGCTGTCAATATACTAAGGAGAGTCTGTTGTGGTACTGGGACAATAAACACCACGTCCCTATTGTGCAATCCAAAATAAGTAGGAACTTTTCTAATACAACTCAATATATGTTTTGGGGACAACATCCATCTTTCACAAGTTGCTTATATGCATTAAATTGTTGCCTGGAAATACATTATGTTGCTGCTTTAGTTCAATGGCATGGATCGACTACTGATAACACATCCTATAAGAATTGGAAGCAATGGAAGAACTTGCACAACCTTGAGGACAAGGTTGTTTTCAATGGGGAAAGTAATGTTAGGGAAGCAAATAATGATAGTGGCAACACACAAGGGTTGACTGAATTAGTTGAAGGAATTGGACAGGTGACTGATACGATTTCGGCAAGTATACCTAGTCGCAAACAAGTAATATGGTGGTGAGACCGGATATCGTTCTCAGGGATCGCGGACAAGTACCACTTCTCAAATTGAACCACTATTTAGACGATCGTTTGGAAGGAAGGGAGCTCAATTAACATGCAACAAAATAAACAAGACTAAAATGTTTTTGGTATTTTCTTAATTAATTAATGATCAACAACAACTTGGAAAAGAGAGATAAACAAGATAAAAGGTGCTAGGGATCCGATTTCGTCCAATTATGCATTCAGGTTCCTCATAGACAAGGAATCCTTTGGATTGCTAAAACCCTAATTATCCTAATTTCTATTGGTTAGTTGAAGGTCCAATTCCCTAAGTTAACTAACCCCTAATTCCTTAGGTGATTAATTCTATCAAACTTCACTAATTACCCTAATTCCTTAGTTCTAATTAATTAAGTCGATGATTAAGCTCCATGAAATTGTTTGACAAACCACACTAATCAAATAACACATTCCTAGATTACTCAACTAATGGTATTAATTACAAGAAGCAAACATCATCAATCATTATTCCTAGCATATCAATGAATCCCCAAAGCACAAGAATGGTAGCTAAACATTCAAATGTCATTAAAAATAGTAACTAATACATCAACAACCAATAGTTCCTAGAATAAAGTAGAGAATTAACAAAACATCAACATAAATGAACTACATCATCTCCTCAGCTAAGAGGAATTTAGCTAGACATGCTAAACCCTAGAAAAGAGGAAAAGAGAAGAGAAAAGGTATATAACTCCATGAAGTAGAAGGCAGATGATGAAAGATTCATCCTCCTTCTCCTCTTCAACTTCAAGAGATTGCCAAATTAGGGTTAGAGTGAGTGAAAATCGTGTGTGGCTGATGGTGGGCTCCTCTAAAATGAGAAATGAGGGTTTAAATACCCTATCAGGAATCACGTCCACGCTGAGCGTGAAACAGACAGAAAGCAGGTTTCAATAGTCGAGCCCACGCTGAGCGTGGGAATTCTACGCTGAGCATGGATATGGCAGAAACAGATCCTCCTAACAGGTGCGATTGGCTTCTTTCTTCATGCTTCCTTGCCTACTTCTTCACCAAATCCACTCTTAAGTCTTCATGGTCCTTATTGAATCCTAAAATTGACAAAAGATGAACCTAAATTTAGATTGCATAGAAGGAAAACAAATTAAGCTAAAATTAACATCAATTGCAAGAAATTAACAAAAACACTTAAAACAACTAATTATGACTCAACTAACTACAAATGGGGACAAAACAAGGATAAAAACATGCAATTGGGAGTAAAATCCACTCAAGAAAGACCCTATTACTTGATAATCTAGCGGATTATCACTCCCCCAAACCTAGCATTTTGCTTGTCCCCAAGCAAAAATAACTAGAACTAACACACAAAACACAAGAAACAAAAGACAACAAACCAAGTTTTAACATGATTAAAAAAAGCTGAATTAGAGCACAATTAGACAAATCCAGCAAAAGGGAAAATTGCAATAAGACTAAGGCCCCGTTTGTGAGAGCTTAAATAAGCTCCTTATGACTTATCTGATGCCATAAGTTCTTATGCCACATGTTTGCCACAACTTATGAAAAGAACTTATGGCATTTCATAAGTTGCTTTTAACTTATTCTCATAAGTTAGGAAAACTAACTTATGGCATTTCATAAGCTCTTATACGGACGGCCGAAGCCTGGCAGCAGAATCGGCCCAATCAGGGTAATGATGAGCGCCAGCCACTGGTCCTATGCGGGAAGTGATTTTGCACTCTCGCGACGCGAACCTTGGCTCGCCTCGTGAGAGTGGAAACCAGAAGCCAGCGCCCAGCGCTGGTGATGTAGCGCCCGGCGCGAAATTAAGCACTTATAATGTATCCAAACGCCTTAATTTTGTATAAGTGCTTTTGAAAATATGCATCCAAACGCACATGACTTATTGAATTCAAGCTCTTATGGCATAAGCTCTTGTACAATAAGACCTTATGCTATAAGTGCTTAGTTAAGTCATTTACCCAAACACACCCTAATTCCAAAAACAGAAGCATCAACTAGTAGCAAGCTCAATTCCAAAAATGTCAGGAAGCAAAAGGCATAACAACTTTGCAACTCCATATTCTTCAAAATTAAAAAATCATGGCAATTTGGCAAGAGAAGAACCATGGAACCTTAGTCCTCACAGGATGTACACTCATCAAATAATCACTCAAGTATATGGTGGTGAAATGTTTCCCTCAAAGCACACATTAGAGTCATGGAACCATAAATTTGCTTTTCATCTAATTCCAAAAAAAAAAAAATCACAAATCACAAGCATGCACAAATCAAAAGGACTTTATTTTGGGTTGTAGCTTGGCTAAAGTGGAAAACAAGTGGGGAGAGAAACAAACAAAAGGTGTCAAGAGAATAGGAGAGCAATTACAACAACTCAAATGTTTTAATGTAAAGCACAAAATTCCCAATTGCTATAATTGATTTTTTTTTTCATTTCTCCTTTCCCTTTTTTTGGGGTTTCACACAACTTTATTCATAATTTTTTTTTCTTTTGGATAATCAACCCTTTTTTTTCCAAGTACTTTTACACTTTTTTTTTTCAAACCTTTCGAAATTTCTCACAGTATTCCATTACCCACTCCCCCAAACCAAAATCTTTGCTTGTCCACGAACAATTCACCAATGCTCTCCTATTCTGAAGTTAGAATAAACATGGTAATCATCATTCAAGAAGCAAGGGTGAGAACAAAAAATAACAATAAGCTCAAAGGGCTAAGCAAGGGATTTTTTCATGCAAGGTTGGATTTTTGGCTTAAGTGGCTAATGAAAAACGGCCCAAATCATTTTTATGCAAAACATGCAATTCATGAATCTTCAATAAAAAAATCAAGCAAATCTCAGAACATCAACTCAATGGTGCACACTCAGAAAGAATTAACATTCAAGCCCATTACCTCACTAAGGTCATAACTGAGATTCCAAAATTTCATTCCAAACCTTATTGCCATGAATTTAATGAAAAAGAAACAAAAATATGCAAAGAGGTTATGAAAAATGCTATGAACAAATTTGAAAAATGAAGACTAGACTACAAGTAGAACTTCTAAAGAAAGGAACATAGCTTGTCAAAATGAACAAATTGGTGAGAGTGCCAAAAGTGACATCTCAAAACTTCATCTATAATCATGAAGTGCCTGGCTTGTTTTTTTTTTTTTTTATTAGAAAAAGGAAATAAAAAGAAAGGAATTGGTGGAGTGTTGACGGTGAAGTGAAAAGGGGGAGTGTGGGTGCATACAAAAAAAGAAATTAGATTTTTTTTAAAAAAAACAAAATTTCTGTCAGCCACACTGAGCGTGGAGCAACTCACGCTGAGCGTGAATGAGGCAGAGAGCACCCCGATACAGTTATGTCCTATGCTGAGCGTGGCATTTCCGCGCTGAGCATGAACAACCCAGTTTCTGCATAATTCTGCAGCATAAGTGCAACTTTCTGATGCCCAAATCATTTTAGCCCAAAATGCTTCTAAGAAATGCACATCTCACCTCTAATAAACTATTCACCCAATCCAAACAAATAGAGATGATTCAAGGATTACTCCATTTGTTTACAATTCAAATTCAACAAACAAACATGTAAATGCAATTAAACACAACAATTAACACTAATGCAAAAATCACATAAAACATACAAAACATTTGACAATCAACCTAACACTAAGCCAAACTACCTTGCAAACTCAAAATGCTTGCTCAAAATACACATAGACAAGAAAACATAGAAAGCAAAAGAAACATGCTTTAAATATGCAATCTAACTTAGCAAAATAACAAATAAGCATAATTAAAAGAGAATAGAAGAAAACATGGGTTGCCTCCCAGCAAGCGTTTGTTTAATGTCCCTAGCTTGACGTGTTGAGCATTCAAGGTGGTTTAAAGTCCTCCGATGTGTCAAGCCCCCATCGCTTCAAGTATGAGAAATTTCCAGAAGATAGAATTGCAACCACTGACTTTTCATTAATTCTCTCCTTTTGGCTCTTGTCCAATTGTCTCGGAGGCTTGCTTGATCTTGAGGATGCTTCTTCTTCTTTCACCTCTTGTTGACTTTTAAGACTAACGACATTAATGGGAGCAAAGAGATCCGAAGTCTCCGGAGATTTTTCAAACATCTTAATAGTGATTTGATCCCCATCAACTCTCGAAATTAGTTCACCTCTTGGCACATCAATAACAGCTCCAGTAGTAGCCAAAAAGAGTCTTCCAAATATAAGGAGAATGTTGTGGTCCTAATTAATGTCCACAATGATAAAATCCATTGGGAAGATGAAACGGTCAACCTTGACAAGGATGTCTTCAACCAAACCCCATGGATGAACCAATGATCGATCGGCCAATTGGAAGCAAAGGTTGGTTGATTTAGGTATTCCCAACCCCAATTGCTTGTAAATGGATAGAGGCATGAGGTTGACACTTGCACCTAAGTCACATAAGGCCTTTCCAGAATATTTGGACCCAATTAAGCATGAAACGGTGAAGCTTCCCGGATCCTTAAGCTTTGGAGGGAGTTTTCTCTTCAAAATTGAACTGCACTCTTCAGTAAGTGCTATCTTCCCATCTTTTTCCCATTTCTTCCTCTTGGAGAGTATTTATTTCATGTACTTCGCATACGAAGACATTTGCTCAAGTGCCTCTGCAAATGGGATGTTTATGTAGAGCTTTTGGAAAACATCCAAGAATCGGTTGAACTTCTTTTCTTCATTTTGCTTTTGAAATCTTTGAGGGTAGGGAAGTTTAGCCATGGCGGAGGTGGTTTGTCCGCATCTCTCAAGATTTCTTTCTTTGTCTTTTTTCTCGCCCACTCCACTAATTTTTGTTTCTCATCCAAAACGGGTTGGATAAGGGTGGGGGGAAGATAATCCAACCTTCCTAGGCTCGAGCTCATCATCCGAACAATCTTCAACAATGCCTTCAACAAGTTTATTATTCTTCTCATCATTTTCACTATTATTTTCATCCTCTTGGTCTTTTGAACTATTTACCTTTGGGCTAATCACCTTACAGCTCCTAGTTGTTATAGCCATACATTGCTCTTTTCCTTTAGGATTGGATTCGGTGTCTGCCGGAAATGAGCCTTGAGTTCTCTCCATCATTTTCTTTGCCAATTGACCTATTTGGTGTTCTAAATTCTAGATGGAAGCATCTTGATTCTTTATTATTGTCTCTTGATTCTTCATCATTGCTTCTTGGCCCTTAAAATTAGCTTGAGTGACTTGCATGAATTGGGCTATAACATTCTCCAAATTGCTTGAATTTTCTTGAGGCTGCTTTGCTTGAGAATTTGAGCTTTGCCCTTGTTGCCCTTGTCTCCAACCAAATTGAGGATGGCTACGTGATAAGCCTCTGGCTCATCTAGTTTCCAGATAGAAAAGGGGTAGATTTTGTGCCTAATCGGGCGAGTCAACCTCGCTAATCTCCCAAATTGACCTTATTTTGTTCCTAAGTTAGAATTTGATTCGTTTAATGCATTTTTAGTAGTTTTTAGTTTATTTTGAGTAGAATTACGCTTTTCGTTTCCTTTTGTTGTTTCAGGTTAAAGTGAAGCTCTTAGAGTCAAGGAAAATGAAGAAAACAATGGAAAAGCAATGCTGGAAGTTTCGCCTCGCGAAACAGGATCTCACCGCACGAGCCTGAAGACCAGCCTGAACAACAACAGTCACCCTTTCTGTCTCGCCTCGCGAATCACCATCTCGCCCCGCGAAACTGTAGGCCTGACCTTGCCAGAGATGTCACCCTTTCTGTCTTGCCTCGCGAATCACCACCTCGCCTCGCGAGTATTCAAATCAAGATGGAGCCAAAACCGAATTTTGCCTCGCGAGAGCTTGCTCGCCCGCGAGCGGGCGCGACCCAGAACCTCTATTTATAGGCTGTTTTAGGGCAGATTAGATACCTTTTGTTCACCACTTGTTTTAGATCGTTTTTGAGACAAATCCTTATTCTCTGGAGCTGCATCTCCCTATGTTCTTTTCCTATTTTACAATTATGATGAAATCCAATTGATTGTGCGTTGTTACAAGCATGAGGAACTAATTCCCTTGTCTAAGGGATCAATGAAACCACCCATGATGGTGTAGCGTTCAATGTGATGTATGTTTCCCTCCTTTACCTCAATTCATGTTTTCCAATTCTGAATTTATTGCGTTGATCATAAGCATGCATGATTGACTAGTTAACGTGATGAGGCTTGATAGGCAATTCGCGATTAGAACTTGAATTGGGATCACTGATTGAATATTGCATGAGAGTGAGTAGGAGATCAGTGCAACCTTATAGGGAACAAGATTTAATAGAGTTTGATGATTGGGTTATGAGACCGTAGCAAGTAATTAAATCAATCGTTGAATACGTCCTATTGAGCACGATAGTGTCATTAGGAGAATTTGGGGGTCCTGGTTGACATTGCAATTGAACTTAGGGAGGGAATCATCATCACTTGGGTGCTATGCATGATTGGGTAGGTGGATTTGTGAACTTAGATGTTTAATCCAGATTTTAATTCCTATCTTATCTTATCGTTACCTACTTTATCTCTAATTGATTTGTTGAATTAAATTGCTATCCTATTTCCTCTCTCTTCTCAACCACTTGCTTTTACTTGGTCAAACGTATCGAATTTCTTGCAAATTGGTAGAATTGGTAGCCCAATCCCTGTGTCCGACCTCGGTAATTACTTACCGTGTTTATTACTTACGACGACCCGGTACACTTGCCGGTGACTCAACAAGTTTTTGGCGCCGTTGTCGGGGATTGGCACAACCAATTTTCCTAATTTTTTGGTAAGTTTGATTATTTGGTTAAGCTATTTTTATTTTTATTCTCTGTTATTTATTTACTATTATTTCTCTCTACTTCTTTGATTCCACTTGGTCTTGCCTAGTTTTTGTATGCGAGGTACCCTTTCACAAGAGGACTTGCTATTTGATTCAGAGATCAACAATACCGTGTAGCGATTAAGGAAATAAGCCAGGGAACGAAAGAGGCTTGAAGCAATTAATTTTGAGGGATGGCCGAAGCAAATCCTCCTCCTTACAAGCCTTTCTTCGAGTACAATCTACCCAATTTGGATGATTGTGCTTCTTCTATCGTGAGGGGCAACCTCAATACAGATTCCTTCAGAGTGGAAGGATGTGTCACAGCCCATATCCGTGAGAATCAATTTGATGGGAGTGGCAAACAAGACCCTCATAGACACATCACTCGCTTCCTTGAAGCTTGTGACTTGCAGAAGACAAGAGGAGTTTCTCAAGATGAATTTCGCTTGCGGCTATTCCCTCTCTCTCTTAGGGATACCGCTCGCGATTGGTTTGACAGCTTGGATCGCAACAATATCACAACATGGGAGCAAATGGCCCAAAAGTTCCTCACTAAATATTTTCCTCCTTAGAAAGCGGCACAAGCAAGAGTAGTCGTCACATCTTTCAGGCAGACAAGATGAATCTTATAATGAAGCTTGGGAGAGGTATAATGTGCTCTTGAGAAGATGTCCTTCGGCCTTCTTTGACCCGGTCTCCAAGGTTCAACATTTCTTTAACGGGTTAAAGGGGCGCTACCAGATGAATTGTGATGCTGCAGCTGGTGGTTCTTTTTCTTATTTATCAGCTGAGGATGGATGGGCGTTATTGGAGAAGATGTCGAACAATGATTACAACCGTGGTAGGGAAACCTCAAGTGGAGTCAGTTCTGCAACAATAGAAGCCATTCTAGAGCAAAATAAACTATTGAAGATGCAAAATGCGGCATTGTCTGGGAACAAAAAGGTTAATGTGATACACGAAGGAATGCCCCCGGGTTGTGATAATTGTAATGGAGATCATGACATTCAGAGTTGTCCGTTCAACTTCTCTCAAGAACATGTGGACTCATGCCACAATTTCTATGACAGCGTGCCCCAGAACAACTATCAGAGGAACAGACAGTATGATTACAGTCAGAATCAGAATAGGGGTTATATGAGGAGAGACCATCCGAGTTTAGCTTGGAGTAATGCTAGTGGTGGTCTAGCCGGGCAACAACAACCTCAATAGAATCAGAGGCCAAACTATGGAATCCATCAACGCAATACTCAGCAGGCTCTTCCAGGGCCTAATCAATTGCAAACAACAGATGGTGAAAGGCAACCTTGGGAGTTGGCTATAGAAAAGACGAATGCGGCAATTGAGAAGTTGTCAATCGATACAAGCACATCCATTGACAAGTTGGCAACTCATACAGGGTCGGCAATTCAGAATCTAGAGATGCAGATGACTCAGCTCGCAAAGCAACTAAATGAGCGTCTCCCAGGCACTTTCCCAGGTGATACCGAGAACAACCCTAAGAACCAATGCAATGCCGTAGCAACTAGAAGCGGTAGGGTGTTGGGATCTAACAGGGGTGCAGCTAGTTCTCAGGAAGCTGAGGCCTCGGAACAACCACATGTTGAGGAAGAGCAACCTAAGAAAGAGGAGTTGGCAAGTGACAAGGCACCGGAGCAAGGGGGAAGGTTAAAACTTGTAGATGAAGAGTTCCGAAGAAAGAAGTGGGTTGAAACCAAAGACCTACCCGCCCTTCATGAAGGTACCATATCCTGAAAGATTGAAGAAGCCTCTACATGATAAACAGTTCAATAAATTCCTTGATGTCTTCCGCAAACTTCAAATTAACATTCCATTTGCGGAAGCCTTGGTACAAATGCCATCTTATGCCCGGTTTATGAAGGAGCTTCTCTCCAAGAAGCGGAAAATAGTGGATGAGGAAACGGTTTCTTTGACCGAGGAGTGTAGTGTCATTCTTCAAAGAAAACTACCTCCAAAGTTGAAGGATCCCGATTCTTTTTCTATACCATGCACCATTGGGGAGATGACGCTAGGAAAGACGTTGTGTGATCTAGGGGCAAGCATCAACTTGATGCCCCTCTCTATGATGAAGAAGTTGGGGATCAAAGAAGCCAAAGATACACGGATGTCACTCCAACTAGCCGATCGTTCTATAAAATATCCTTATGGGGTGGTCGAAGATTTGTTAGTGAAGGTGGACAAGTTCATATTTCCGGCGGATTTTGTGGTGCTTGATATGGATGAAGACGCCGAGATCCCTCTCATATTGGGTAGGCCCTTCTTGGCCACTGGGCGTGCTTTGATAGATGTGCAACAAAGGAAACTCACCCTAAGGGTGCAAGATGAGAATGTAGTCTTCAATGTCTTTGAAGCAATGAAGCACCCCACTGAGAGGTCGTATGTGTATCGAGTGGACATGGTGGACTCAATTGTCAATGCAAAGGCCACTAGAGAAGCCCACGGTTCTTCACTTGCACAAGTGTTGGTAGAATCCTATGATGATGATAGTGAGGAAGAAGACCCTTTGGGGGATGAGGACTATTTTGAGTGCTTAAAAAACATGGGAGCCTTACCGAATCTCCCAAAGGATGAATGTGCAAAGGAAAAGATCAACAACGAAGGAATGGAAGAAGATAACAAAGCACCGGAGTTGAAGCAACTCCCAACCCACTTAAGGTATGCATTCTTGGGGGAGAAGGGACAACATCCGGTAATCATTAGCAATGCCTTGAAAAAGTATGAAGAAGAAAAGCTATTGAGAGTTCTCGGGGTACAAAAATCCGCCATTGGGTGGAAGATTTCGGACCTAAAAGGTATAAGCCCTTCCCTATGCATGCATAAGATTTTGATGGAGGATAATTATAAGCCGGTGGTTCAACCACAAAGACGGTTAAATCCCATCATGAAAGAAGCTGTACGTAAGGAAGTGAATAAACTTTTAGATGCCGGAATCATCTATCCAATCTCGGATAGCAATTGGGTTAGTCCAATTCATGTGGTCCCAAAGAAAGTTGGCATAACCGTGGTGGTCACTGAAAGCAATGAATTGATCCCAACAAGGACCATCACGGGGTGGAGAGTATGTATCGATTATAGAAGGCTTCTGGACTTAAATGAGTTGTCCGAGATCCGCATGCAAGCATATGAAAATGCAAGAATCTACAAAGAGCGGACTAAGGCATGGCATGACAAGCACATCTTGCCTAGGAGGTTTGAGCCCGGACAAATGGTACTTCTTTATAATTCAAGGTTGAGACTCGTTCCTGGAAAGCTAAAATCAAGGTGGTCGGGACCATTCAAGGTCCTCCAAGTTTTTCCACACAGAGTAGTAGAACTAGAAGGGGCTTCTGGCAACTTCAAGGTAAATGGGCAAAGGCTAAAGCATTACCATGGGGAATCAATCCCAAATGGCAAGCAAGTTCTTCTTCTGTATTAACCCTTAGGGGTGACTTGAGTCAGGCTCGAGACGTTAAACAAGCGCTACTTGGGAGGCAGCCCAAGCTAGATATCCTTTATTTTTTTAAGTTTCTGTCATTTTCTCTTTTGAAAAGAAAAGAAAAAACAGATTCGCCCCGCGAATCCACAGTGGCCTTACGAGACAGAAGCCCTGAATCTCAGAGGCTTGCTCACGCTTCTATCTCGCGTCGTGATGTCGTGCGAATGCACGCGCGTGCGATTCCGGCAAGTGTACCGGATTGCCGTCAAGTAATAAAAGATATCGAACCCACAGAGACTGTGTTCTCGAATCGCAATCGATTTTCGAATCGATTAGATCTGGACTTTGTAAAAAGGATTTTTATGTTTTGAGTGAAAAGGATTTTGAATTCGAAATTAAAAAAAATAGATGAGCAGAAAACAAATGTTTTTGGGATTTTCGATTTAAACGGATTCCTAGGGATTTGGGTTACCTTTGAGGCTGTTAATGTTGCTAATCTGATTTACCTTTGTTGATTACCGAAATTGCCTTGAAGGCGAGTTTATCCTCTGATAGCTTAAGCTCCCTCTCGGGTTACAAAAGCCGTGCCCAATTGACCCGACCCCTACTCTCGTGGTAGTCGATCCCAGATTGGACCCTTTGCGTTCCGTGACAACTCGTTGCTCCTCGAGGGACGGCTTCTAACTCTCGTGATTTCAGTCCCAAGTCTGACTTCTATAGGTCCGACACCTGAGTTCACCGCTAGGTTCCTCCTTATAATGTCTAAGTTATGCAAATAACCTAAGTTCACCGCTAGGTTCCTCCTTAGATCATCCACATCTCACAAACCAGTGGCCGCTGAATTTTACGAGTGAAACACCCTAGAAATCCTAAGTTCACCGCTAGGTTCCTCCTTAGAACGTCTACGTCACGCAAATAAGCGGTTGCCGAATTTACGAGTGGTTAACACACTAGAAATCAGATCTAAAACAATAACGAAATCAACAACGATTTTACATCAAATCAACAACATTTACAAAACTCGGGCAGAGCCCTAGTCCCTAGAAACAAACTACTACTCCAGTCTTGCCATGGAGATGACAAGCTGGGTTGACAACATAGTGAAAATCAGAAAAGAGAAGAGAAGAGGAGAAGAGAGATCTATGCCTAGAGTCCTAGTTGTTATGGATGTGATCCTCCTCCAATGTGTCCCTGATCTGATGCCTTGATCCTTATTTATAGAAATTGGGAAGTTAGAGTCCCAAACCAACTCAAAATCTGATCTATTTCGGTTTCTTCAGGTCCAAGTAATGCGCGTCACGGCCGTGATGGCCATCACGGCCAGGCCGTGACGGTCTCTGCCTCTGCCAATTCTGGAAGTTCCATTCATTCGCGACGCGAAGATACTGCTCGCGACGCGAGCCCTCTGTTTGTGGCCGTGATGAATTTCACTATTTGGGCCGTGATGTGCTCTGACTTGTGGTGGTTGTGGGGCAGGGCCGTGATGGCTATCACGGCCAGGCCGTGACAGACTCTGACTTCAGCCTTTCTTCTTTTTCAGTTTTGCTCGATCATGGCCGTGATGGGCATCACGGCTAGGCCGTGATGGGCTCTGTTTGGCTCATTTTCTTCAGTTTTAAAGCTCCATCTTCATCCAAACTTCATCATGGTTGATCTTGAGCAATTTACCCTTGATATCTGCAAAACAACACACGAAAACCGCCTTACCCGTTCCAAAGGAAAATTAACCTAAAATCTAATAAAAATATGCCTAAACTACATGAAAATGCATGCAAAATGATGGACAAAGATGAGGTGAAATCACACTCATCAAATCACCCCAAGCTTAAAACTTTGCTTGTCCTCAAGCAATTACTCAGGCCATAAGATAAATCAATCAAAGCATGGATAGTGAACTAAGAACCCTAGAAGCTAATCCAAGTGATAGGCATATTCAATAAGCACTTAAGAGACAATCAAGTTCAAGTCCAATTAGAAGCTTAGGTTTTTTTCAAGTTCATGTCCTCACTGATTTGGGCACTCATCTCACCTCACTCAAGTGTTTTAGGGTTTATGACAATTCACTCCATTTCCTCAAGGAAAGTATTCTACCATAGGCTTGACTATTAACCAAATCTCTACTTTATTTATGAAAACACTTAAGAATCAAGAGGTATTTTCCTTTGGTTGTAATGTGGCCATGGGATTTATTGTTAGGTGGGAAAATCAAAGAAAGGGAATTTCAAGAAGGCTAGACAGATTATCAAACATTACAAAGTATGACACCTTCTAAAACACCTTTTAGGGGACTTTGATTTACTTTTCCACCTTTCTTCCTTCTATTATATATATATTTTTTCATTTCTCACTTTCTTTGTCATCCCCTTCTCCATTTTTTTTTGTTTATTTCATGTTATTTGTTTGGAGAAGGGGAGATTTATAGCTCAAGAGAAATTACTTTCTAACTTTTTTTCATCCCATACTTTTTCCAACTACCATTTTGCCCTTTTTGTAATACTTTAAAAGGTGCCATACCAAGCATTATGTATCAAAGCAATTCAAGGTACCAAGAAAAGTATTTTTTTTTCTTTAGGCTCAAAATTGGGCAACTAAGGGGTAGCATTTATCATTCAAAGCTCGGGAGGCCGGAAAAAATACCTAGTGCCTCAATCATATTCAAAAATGTTTTCAGAAATTTTTAAGTTTCAAAATGGTTTCAAGTCAAGTTCTAGAAAATACAGTCCATGAGGAATTACAACACTCTAGCACAAGAAATGGGGTAGATTTAGTGAATACCCCTATTTGGCTCAAAATCTTACATTTAGTAGTTCAAAAATCAGTGAGGTACACAAGTCTTAGGAACCACATGCTAATTATCAACTATCAAATGACTATCTCAAGAATTTTTATTTTCAGCCATATCACAAGAATAATGAAAAATTGGGTTCGAAAATTTACTATCTCAATTCATTTGGCTCCAAGTTCTCACAATCGGATGCATGTTCTAAGTGAGGGGCAATCTAGAGAATGTGATCATACCAATTTATGCCTATGAGAATGCAATATGAATGCAACAATGCAAATGCAAAAATAAATAAATACCCCTACCCCAAGCTTGATTACTTACATTGTCTCCAATGTAAATAATCAAGTCGGAGAGAGGAGAAAAATGGAACAACTTACCGAGTCGGTAGCGGGTGTTGGCTTCACATTCCAGTCAAAACTTGGGTGGAAATAGTATCACGGCCGTGAGGCTAATCACGGGCAGGCCGTGATAGTTTCTGGTCCTCAGGAGTTGCCCTGTCACGGCTGTGATCTACATCACGGCTAGGCCGTGATGCTCTCTGGTCTTGGCATCCTACTCATCACGCCCGTGATGGTTGTCACGGCTAGGCCGTGATCCTTTCTGTGCTCTTGTTTAGTTCATCACGGCCGTGACCACTGTCACGGCCAGGGCGTGATGGCCTCTGACTTTATCTTTTTTATGCTCTTCTTCTCTTTCTCAACCTGAAAACACTAGACAAACCTATTAATGATATTTTTGCCTCTTGATCTTCTCAAATTATTCAAGAGGTTAAATCAAAAATAAAAGGAAAAAGGGAAAGAAAACTTGGGTTGCCTCCCAAGAAGCGCTTATTTATGGTCTTAAGCTTGACCATACTTCCTTAAATCAACCGGGGTCGGCTGGGCGTAGAAGTGCAGACACACTTCTCTTCCAAGGAACTCCTTCAAAAAGCCGTTTCTGCTCATACGGCCAATAATGCTTCCGCTTCGCTCTTTTCTCTCGGAGCTTCCTAGCCTTCCTTCCTTCCGGCGGAAGTTTTGTTTCCGCATGGACAGCAATTCCAACTTCACCACTGCTGGGTGCATCATCAACCATGCATATCTTTGGGGTTGCTTCCATGCTAATTTCTTTCTCTACCGCTGGAGACGTTGTATCAATTCTGCACACATGGCTCTCAAAAGGAGGGTTGTTATAAGAGTTAGTCAACTGAAAATTTACCCTACCTTCCTCTACATTTAGAGAGAGTTTACCATTCCTTACGTCTATTACTGCTCCAGCGGTTGCCAAGAATGGCCTTCCTAAAATGATGGGGAATTTGGAATTCCCTTTCATGTCCAATACCAGGAAGTCGGTAGGGATGATAATTTTCCCTACCTTTACAGGAACATTCTCTAGTATACCTAGAGGAGTCCTAGTTGAGCCATCCGCAAATTGTAAAGGGAATTTGAATGGTCTCAACTCTTTGCTTCCCAACCTTTCCATGATAGTGAGGGACATCAAGCTCGTGCTAGCCCCTAAGTCACATAAGGCTGGGTCTATTTGCACCTGTTCAATCGAGCAAGCGATAGAGAAACTACCTGGGTCTTTTAGTTTAGGAGGCATATTGGATTTTTCCATGATAATTGGCTCCTCGGTTAAGCTTTTAATTTCTTCTTCCACTTGCTTTCTCTTGACCAACCTTTGTGGGAAAGGTATCGGGGGTTGGTACGGTGGTGGAGGGACGTACTTCGGTTCTGGCTCTTCTTTTTAGCTCGTGTCCTCCTCCGGTTCCACCTCCATTTCAGCTACCCCCACCCCAAGCTTATCATCCCTTAAGTGTATGACATTGCAATGCTCATTGGGATTTGCTTCGGGTTGCCCCGGGAATGTACCCTTAGGTCTCGAGTACGTGCTGGCTTGTTGGGCAATCTGGGTTTCTAGCATCTTGTTATGAGTTGCTAAGTTGTCTACCTTAGATGCTAGCTCCTTTATTGCTTCACTCACTGCCCTTCCTTGTTGTCTAAACTCCTCATTCTGTTTTGTCTGAGTTTCAACAAAACTTTCAAATAAAGTCTCGAGTTTAGATCTTTGCACCTGAGGATACCCCGGTGCTGCTCTCTTATTACCTTGACCCTCTTGGAACTCATGGTTGAGCGTGTTGCTGTAGTTGCCGTAGGAGAGGTAAGGGTTGTTCCTTCTTTGGTTGTAGGGATTTGGGGGAGCATAGTTGGGCAGCTTCGGGTTCGTATCGTAGAGGTTGTTACAAGAGTTCACTTGCTCACCCGAAGTGCCGGATCCATGAGCGATACCACGAGGGCATTCCATCATGTCATGTCCCTGCATTCCACAAATCTCACAAACAAGGTTAGTAGCACCTAATGCACTCACATTAGCTCTTTCAAGCCGATCAAAACGTTTATTAAGTGAGTCTATCTTTGACATAATAAGATCTGTGCTATTTACCTCAAACTTACCTCCCGAAATCTTGTTCGGGTTATTACCTCTTTCGGATCCCCATTGGTGGTAGTTGGTGGCGACATTCTCGATGATGTTGAATGCCTCAGTGAGAGGCCTATTCATAAACGCTCCACCGGCTGCAGAATCTAGTGACACCTTTGAAGAGTAATCCAATCCGTTATAGAAGGTGTGCACTATTAACCACCTCTCGAGTCCGTGATGTGGGCACGACTCCAGCAGTCCCTTGTAACGATCCCAGGCTTCCGATAATGATTCTTCGTCTTTCTGGAAGAAGTCGGTGATCTGGGTTCTTATGTAGGCCGTCTTGGATGGAGGGAAGAATTTCTCCAAGAACGCCTGCTCCAATTGGTCCCAAGTAGTCAAGGTGTTAGCGGGGATTTGCTTTAGCCAGGCCTTCGCCTTTCCAGTGAGAGATGAGGGGAACAATCTCAAACGCACAACATCGACTGAGGCTCCATTAATCCTGATTGCATCAGTGAACTCTAAGAATGTTTCTATGTGATCGGTCGGGTCCTCCGAAGGCAATCCTCCAAATTGATGTTGCCTAATCATGTTGATTAGCATGGGCGGTATGGTATAGTTCTCCGCCTCAATCTCTGGCCTTGCAATCCCAGTTCGCAAGCCTCTCGCATTTGGGGCTGCGTAGTCCTTCAAAGGTTTTGTATCCGGTTGATTCGCCATGAGTGGAACGGGACTCAACCTTTCTCCCTCTCTTTGTAGTCTTCTACGTCTGTGGAAGGTCCTCTCGATCTCCGGATCAATCTCACTAAGGCTCCCAAGACTTAGGGATCTTTGCATATAACACAAGAGAAATGGATACAATAGAAGGAAAAGAAATTTTTGATTTTTTTTTAATTTCAGAAATAAAAATCAAATAAAAAGAAAAGGGTCCAGAAAAATCAATTTAAAAACTAATTGAAATTCGAAAAGGCACAGTCCCCGGCAACGGTGCCAAAAACTTGATGTCGTGCGAATGCACGCGCGTGCGATTCCGGCAAGTGTACCGGATTGCCGTCAAGTAATAAAAGATATCGAACCCACAGAGACTGTGTTCTCGAATCGCAATCGGTTTTCGAATCGATTAGATCTGGACTTTGTAAAAAGGATTTTTATGTTTTGAGTGAAAAGGATTTTGAATTCGAAATTAAAAAAAATAGATGAGCAGAAAACAAATGTTTTTGGGATTTTCGATTTAAACGGATTCCTAGGGATTTGGGTTACCTTTGAGGCTGTTAATGTTGCTAATCTGATTTACCTTTGTTGATTACCGAAATTGCCTTGAAGGCGAGTTTATCCTCTGATAGCTTAAGCTCCCTCTCGGGTTACAAAAGCCGTGCCCAATTGACCCGACCCCTACTCTCGTGGTAGTCGATCCCAGATTGGACCCTTTGCGTTCCGTGACAACTCGTTGCTCCTCGAAGGACGGCTTCTAACTCTCGTGATTTCAGTCCCAAGTCTGACTTCTATAGGTCCGACACCTAAGTTCACCGCTAGGTTCCTCCTTATAATGTCTAAGTTATGCAAATAACCTAAGTTCACCGCTAGGTTCCTCCTTAGATCATCCACATCTCACAAACCAGTGGCCGCCGAATTTTACTAGTGAAACACTCTAGAAATCCTAAGTTCACCGCTAGGTTCCTCCTTAGAACGTCTACGTCACGCAAATAAGCGGTTGCCGAATTTACGAGTGGTTAACACACTAGAAATCAGATCTAAAACAATAACGAAATCAACAACGATTT
The DNA here is from genome assembly GCA_030762895.1 of Sophora flavescens. Lineage (NCBI taxonomy): Eukaryota > Viridiplantae > Streptophyta > Magnoliopsida > Fabales > Fabaceae > Sophora > Sophora flavescens. The sequence continues at coordinate 60,603,225 of CM061063.1, forward strand.
TACATCAAATCAACAACATTTACAAAACTCGGGCAGAGCCCTAGTCCCTAGAAACAAACTACTACTCCAGTCTTGCCATGGAGATGACAAGCTGGGTTGACAACATAGTGAAAATCAGAAAAGAGAAGAGAAGAGGAGAAGAGAGATCTATGCCTAGAGTCCTAGTTGTTATGGATGTGATGCCTTGATCCTTATTTATAGAAATTGGGAAGTTAGAGTCCCAAACCAACTCAAAATCTGATCTATTTCGGTTTCTTCAGGTCCAAGTAATGCGCGTCACGGCCGTGATGGCCATCACGGCCAGGCCGTGACGGTCTCTGCCTCTGCCAATTCTGGAAGTTCCATTCATTCGCGACGCGAAGATACTGCTAGCGACGCGAGCCCTCTGTTTGTGGCCGTGATGAATTTCACGGCTGGGCCGTGATGTGCTCTGACTTGTGGTGGTTTTGGGTCACGGCCGTGATGGCTATCACGGCCAGGCCGTGATGAGACTCGACTTGACCTTTCTTCTTTTTCAGTTTTGCTCGATCATGGCCGTGATGGGCATCACGGCTAGGCCATGATGGGCTCTGTTTGGCTCATTTTCTTCAGTTTTAAAGCTCCATCTTCATCCAAACTTCATCATGGTTGATCTTGAGCAATTTACCCTTGATATCTGCAAAACAACACACGAAAACCGCCTTACCCGTTCCAAAGGAAAATTAACCTAAAATCTAATAAAAATATGCCTAAACTACATGAAAATGCATGCAAAATGATGGACAAAGATGAGGTGAAATCACACTCATCACGTCGCGAGGGCCACTTTCGCCTCGCGAATCTGGGCATCATCAACTGTTGGAATTACAGATTCGCCTCGCACGCTATTACTCGCCTCACGATTCTGTAAAGTTAATGGGCAGCGCTTGAAGCCATTCCATGAGAGCTCGGTGCCTGAGGATGCAACCGTAGAAGAGCTTTCCTTGGAAGCGCCCACCTACACTACAACTTGATCAAGGAGCACCTTCTCCTTTCCCTCACTCTTATTTTGTATTTACGTTCTTTCATTGAGGACAATGTATGCCTTAAGTGTGGGGGAGGGAACCAATTGCTTTGTTTTTGTTTTCTTTCCATTTTTCCATTTGTTTTTGAATTTCGCTCTTGAATAATTTGAGAAGATCAAGAGTATGTGTGTGAGTGTTGTGTCGGCAAGCTTGGTGAATTTTAATTAAATTTAGCATAGATTGACTGCATGAATTATATTGACCATTGATGATTTCCCCCTAGGTTCTGAAAATCGAAAATTTGATCCCCATGTGAAAAATTGAAAATTGAACTTTGGGAAATTTTATTGTGATTGCTTGATTTATGACAAGTTTGGGGTGAAGGGGTGCACACACTAGGAATTGTATCTCCGTCAAACAATTTGCAAAAGTGTCCAGGTGAGAAATTTGAGCCTCCAACATGTTCTTAATTGTGTGAATCGCTTTTAAGCTGCACTTTCTCGGATTTGCTTGAATCTGTGCATGGTTTGCATATTTATATGTTGCATCAAATGATCTAGCCAATTTTTCCTTGAAATAACTACTTGACCATAAATTGAACCAACCTTGATGAATGATCCATAGTTAGCCACATTGAGCCTTGAAGCCTATTGTTCTTGATGACCTTACATTACAAGCCATTAACTCAGAAAAACCACGATTTTCCCCTATCCTAGGATTTAGGAGAGCACGGAATTTTAGCTTTGTGAGTGTTGTTGTGGAACTAAGTTTGGGGTGTCTACAAGGTCATGAATCATAGTTGAGAAAAAGAAAAGCAAAAATTAAAGGCCGAAGGCTTGAGAAAAAAAAATGTGATGAAAAGTATTGAATATATGCCAAAAAGGGCAGGGCGAAAAAGTATAAAAAGGAAGAGGTTTGTAGCCACCCAATGCAAGGAATAGAATAATAATATGAAAGTAAATTCAATTGTTGCAATGGTAGTTTCATTCTCTCATTGATCCTAGGGACTAAGCATCTATCCTTTGAATATCTTACCTTGAGCCAGGCCTCATTACAACCTATGAAAGACCTTTTGATGATGCATGCATGTTTTTGTGGGAACCTTGATTGAGATGAAAATCAAATTCATGGGAAGTGCTTTTGAAATGAGAGATTGAGTGAAAAGTTGGTAGCTTAGACAAATTGAGCGAATGAGTGAAATATTAAATGCCCTTGTGAGGAAGGCAATTGTTTGAATTTGGTGATCTCCCTTTTGTGTGGCACTTGGATCCTCAACTCAGATTACTGATTGCATGAATGATGGAATTCTCAATTGTTTAAAGTAGATGAATGTGGGGATTACATTGTTGCAAAGGGGGAAAACATTGAAGAAAAATTGTTGTATTAAATTGCATGAAATCTGTGCAAAAATTGATTGAATCCTTTAAGCTTGCCAAGTGTTGAGTCTTTTTGAGTTTTATTTTGCTTGGGGACAAGCAAGGTTTAAGTTTGGGGTGTTTTGATAAGCCTCTGACTCATCTAGTTTCCAGATAGAAAAGGGGTAGATTTTGTGCCTAATTGGGCGAGTCAACCTCGCTAATCTCCCAAATTGGCCCTGTTTTGTTCCTAAGTTAGAATTTGATTCGTTTAATGCATTTTTAGTAGTTTTTAGTTTATTTTGAGTAGAATTACGCTTTTCGTTTCCTTTTGTTGTTTCAGGTTAAAAGTGAAGCTCTTAGAGTCAAGGAAAATGAAGAAAACAGTGGAAAGGCAATGCTGGAAGTTTCGCCTCGCGAAACAGGATCTCACCGCGCGAGCTTGAAGTCCAGCCTGAACAGCAACAATCACCCTTTCTGTCTAGCCTCGCGAATCACCATCTCGCCTCGCGAGTATTCAAATCAAGATGGAGTCAAAACCGAATTTCGCCTCGCGAGAGCTTGCTCGCCCCGCCAGCGGGCGCGACCCAGAACCTCTATTTATAGGCTGTTTTAGGGCAGATTAGATACCTTTTGTTCACCACTTGTTTTTAGATCGTTTTGTGGAGACAATCCTTCTTCTCTGGAGCTGCGTCTCCCTATGTTCTTTTCCTATTTTATAATTATGAGGAACTCCAATTGTTTATGCATTGTTACAAGCATGAGAACTAATTCCCTTGTCTAAGGGATCAATGAAACCACCTATGACGGTGTAGCGTTCAATGTGATGTATGTTTCCCTCCTTTACCTCAATTCATGTTTTCCAATTATGAATTTATTGCGTTGATCATAAGCATGCATGATTGACTAGTTAACGTGATGAGGCTTGATAGGTAATTCGTGTTTAGAACTTGAATTGGGATCACTGATTGAATATTGCATGAGAGTGAGTAGGAGATCAGTGCAACCTTATAGGGAACAAGATTCAATAGAGTTTGATGATTGGGTTATGAGACCATAGCAAGTAATTAACTCAATCGTTGAATACGTCCTATTGAGCACGATAGTGTCATCAGGAGAATTTGGGGGTCCTGGTTGACATTGCAATTGAACTTAGGGAGAGGATCATCATCACTTGGGTGCTATGCATGATTTGGTAGGTGGATTTGTGACCTTAGATGTTTAATCCAGATTTTAATCATTATCTTATCTTATCGCTACCTACTCTATCTCTAATTGATTTGTTGATTTAAATTGTTATCCTATTTCCTCTCTATTCTCAACCACTTGCTTTTACTTGGTCAAACGTATCGAATTTCTTGCAAATCGGTAGAATTGGTAGCCCAATCCCTGTGTCCGACCTCGGTAATTACTTACCGTGTTTATTACTTACGACGACCTGGTACACTTGCCGAGGGGGGGGGGGTGCCCGAGGGACCAGAGGATGAGGAGTCGGAGGACCAGGGTGACCCGGCGGACGACATTGATTTTGATCAGTGATCCGGGCCCCTGCATTACTTTATTTAGAGTTCTAGCTAGTAGTTTCGATATGGTTGTACACTGATAGCTAGCTAGAAACTCTGTCTACTGACCTTTTACTGGCAAACTTGGATAGTTGTATATATTTACTTTTTTTTTATGTTATTGCTTTAACTTTCGTGTTTGCTTGTGAATGTATCAACATGGAGAACCCGGAATATCATGGGCCAACCAATTGGATGAGGATGAGGCCGAAACTAGCCGCGCTGTGAAGCGGGGTAGTAGAGAGATGAAAAGAGGCAAGGCAATCAACTGAAAGCACGGGGTCCGCTCGGACCCCCTTGAGATAAAACTTTCTTATCATTTCTCTTTTTCTATTCCTTCTCCTTTCCCTCACTCTTATTTTATATTTACGTTCGTTCATCGAGGACAATGTATGCCTTAAGTGTGGGGGAGGGAACCAATTGCTTTGTTTTTGTTTTCTTTCCCTTTTTCCAGTTGTTTTTGAATTTCGCTCTTGAATAATTTGAGAAGATCAAGAGTATGTGTGTGAGTGTTGTGTCGGCAAGCTTGGTGGATTTTAATTAAATTTAGCATAGATTGACTGCATGAATTATGTTGACCATTGATGATTTCCCCCTAGGTTCTGAAAATCGAAAATTTGATCCCCATGTGAAAAATTGAAAATTGAACTTTGAGAAATTTTATTGTGATTGCTTGATTTATGACAAGTTTGGGGTGAAGGGGTGCACACACTAGGAATCGTATCTCGGTCAAACAATTTGCAAAAATGTCCAGGTGAGAAATTTGAGCCTCCACCATGTTCTTAATTGTGTGAATCGCTTTTAAGCTGCACTTTCCCGAATTTACTTGAATCTCTTCATGGTTTGCATGTCTATATGGTTGCATAAAATGATTTAGGCAATTTTCTTTGAAATAACTACTTGGCCTAAAAAGAACCATCCCTATTGCATGTTCCCTAGTTAGCCACATTGAGCCTAATTAGCCTATTGCTTCTTGATGACCTGATGTTATAAGCCAAAAGTCTGGAAAAACCATGTTAACCCAATCTTAGGATTAGGAGAGCATGGAAGCTTAGCAAGAGAATGGTTGTAAGAAAGTAAGTTTGGGGTGGCTACAAGGTTGGATGCGTCACTCTGGGTTGAGAAAGAAAAGAAAAAATAGAGGTTGGAGCCAAAGGCAAAAAGAAAAAGAAGAAAAGAAAAAAAAATTGCCAAAAGGAAGGGGGCAAAGCAAAAAGCTTAGCAAGAAAAAGGTTGTAGTCACCAAAAGCAAAAAGAAAAAAATGGAAAAAGGAATTTGAGTGGAAATTCAATGTGTCAAAATGTTCATGCTCTCTTAGTTCCTAGGGACTTAAGCCTAGTACCTTTGAATAATCCTACCCTTAGCCAGGCCCCATTACAACCTTTAAAAGACCTTTTGATGTTGCATGCATGTTCTCGTGGGAACCTTGATTGAGATGAAAATCAAATTCATGGGAAGTGCTCTTGAAATGCGAGATTGAGTGAAAAGTTGGTAGCTTAGACAAATTGAGCGAATGAGTGAAATATTAAATGCCCTTGTGAGGAAGGCAATTGTTTGAATTTGGTGATCTCCCTTTTGTGTGCCACTTGGATCCTCAACTCAGATTACTGATTGCATGAATGATGGAATTCTCAATTGTTTAAAGTAAATGAATGTGGGGATTACATTGTTGCAAGGGGGAAAACATTGAAGAAAATTTGTTGTGTTAAATTGCATGAAATTTGTGCAAAAATTGATTGAATCCTTTAAGCTTGTCAAGTTTTGAGTCTTTTTGAGTTTTAGTTTACTTGGGGACAAGCAAGGTTTAAGTTTGGGGTGTTTTGATAAGCCTCTGGCTCATCTAGTTTCCAGATAGAAAAGGGGTAGATTTTGTGCCTAATCGGGTGAGTACTCGCTAATCTCCCAAATTGACCTTGTTTTGTTCCTAAGTTAGAATTTGATTCGTTTAATGCATCTTTAGTAGTTTTTAGTTTATTTTGAGTAGAATTACGCTTTTCGTTTCCTTTTGTTGTTTCATGTTAAAAGTGAAGCTCTTAGAGTCAAGGAAAATGAAGAAAACAGTGGAAAAACAATGCTGGAAGTTTCGCCTCGCGAAACAGGATCTCGCCGTGCGAGCCTGAAGACTAGCCTGAACAGCAACAGTCACCCTTTCTGTCTCGCCTCGCGAATCACCATCTCGCCCCGCGAACCTGAAGGCCTGACTGTGCCAGAGATGTCACCCTTTCTGTCTCACCTCGCGAATCACCATCTCGCCTCGCGAGTATTCAAATCAAGATGGAGCCAAAACCAAATTTCACCTCGTGAGAGCTTGCTCGCCCCGCGAGCGGGCGCGATCCAGAACCTCTATTTATAGGTTGTTTTAGGGCAGATTAGATACCTTTTGTTCACCACTCGTTTTATATCGTTTTTGAGACAAATCCTTATTCTCTGGAGCTGTGTCTCCCTATGTTCTTTTCCTATTTTACAATTATGATGAGCTCCAATTGTTTGTGCGTTGTTACAAGCATGAGGAACTAATTCCCTTGTCTAAGGGATCAATGAAACCACCCATGACGGTGTAGCATTCAATGTGATGTATGTGTTCCCTCCTTTACCTCAATTCATGTTTTCCAATTCTGAATTTATTGCGTTGATCATAAGCATGCATGATTGACTAGTTAACATGATGAGGCTTGATAGGCAATTCGCGTTTAGAACTTGAATTGGGATCACTGATTGAATATTGCACGAGAGTGAGTAGGAGATCAGTGCAACCTTATAGGGAACAAGATTTGATAGAGTTTGATGATTGGGTTATGAGATCGTAGCAAGTAATTAACTCAATCGTTGAATACGTCCTATTGAGCACGATAGTGTCATTAGGAGAATTTGGGGGTCCCGGTTGACATTGCAATTGAACTTAGGGAATGGATCATCATCACTTGGGTGCTATGCATGATTGGGTAGGTGGATTTGTGACCTTAGATGTTTAATCCAGATTTTAATTCTTATCTTATCTTATCGCCACCTAGTTTTTCTCTAATTGATTTGTTGATTTAAATTGCTATCCTATTTCCTCTCTCTTCTCAACCACTTGCTTTTACTTGGTCAAACGTATCGAATTTCTTGCAAATTGGTAGAATTGGTAGCCCAATCCCTATGTCCGACCTCGGTAATTACTTACCGTGTTTATTACTTACGACAACCGGTACACTTGCCGGTGACTCAACACTACGCCGCCCCGGATTGTAGGTGTTAGAGAAAGGATCATGCTTGGGTTCTTGGTTTCCCATGTAGTTCACTTCTTCTTGCCCTGCACCTCCAACCACACTAATTTCACAATTGCCATTGGCGTGATTACCTCCATAAAAGTCACACACCGAGGCAGCTTGAACTTGGGCCGCTTGTAATTGAGAATTTTGTAGTTGAATGGACCCCAATTGCTTGGTAAGAGCGGCCATCTGTGCCCTAAGAGCATTATAATCATCAAGTTCCAAAACACCTCTCTTGGCAAATGATCGAGAACTAGGCATTTGATAATCATTATTGGCCATAATTTCAATTAAGGCTTTTGCTTCATCGGGTGTTTTTTGACTTAATGTTCCACCCGCCATCGCTTCTGTCATACTTCGGGAATTCCGGTTGAGACCATTGACAAAGGTTGCAACTTGTTGTCATGTTTCTAACTCATGATTTGGACAAGCGGTTAGCAAAGACTTGAACATCTCCCATGCTTCATAGAGTGATTCACCATCCTTTTGTGCAAAAGCATCGATCTCCGACCTCAACTTGATCATTCTTGATGAAGGGAAGAAACGAGATAAGAACTTGCTCACCAAATCATCCCAAGCAGAAATGCTTCCATGAGGATGAGATTGAAGCCATGACTTAGCTCTATCCCTCAAAGACAAAGGAAAGAGCCTTAAACAAATAGCCTCATCCGAAGCTCCATTCATCTTGATAGTATCACATAACTCAATGAATGTGCCAATGTGAGAATGCGGGTCTTCACTCTCTAGCCCTCCAAACTGATTTTGTTGCATAAGATTGAGAAGTGATGCCTTTATCTCAAAATTGTTACAAGCCACTGCAGGTCTAACAATTGGAGTTCCACATCTATCGGCCTTAGGGGAAGTATAGTCCCCCATTGTCCTCCTTTGCCCATTGTTTTCAGTCATGGTGACAATTGATGCTTCAACTTACGGTTCTTGCACACTTGGTAACTCAACTTGCGGTTCTTGCAACCTAGAAGATGCTCCTCCTCTATTCTTTCTTTGTTTGACTTCTTTTCTGTTCTTTCTACAAGGCTTCTCGATTTTCGGATTGTATTGAAGTTCACTTGGGTCAATTGTACCTCGCATACACGGAAACAAACAGAGTAGAACAACACCAATTAGAGCAAGTACAAGATAAGCTTCAAGTTGACAATTATACAACTTCTAAGAGAAACACAAAGAAAACAAAAACAAAAATAGAAAATAAAAGAAAAAGTGTCTAAATTAGGAGTCCCCTTTGGTACTCATGATATTGGCACACCGATCCCCGGCAACAGCGCCAAAAACTTGATACGATTTCGGCAAGTATACCTAGTCGCAAACAAGTATTACGGTGGTGAGACCGGATATTGTTCTCAGGAACTGCGGACAAGTACCACTTCTCAAATTGAACCACTAGTTAGACGATCGTTTGGAAGGAAGGGAGCTCAATTAACATGCAACAAAATAAACAAGAGTAAAATATTTTTGGTATTTTCTTAATTAATTAATGATCAACAACAACTTGGAAAAGAAAGATAAATAAGATAAAAGGCGCTAGGGATCCGATTTCGTCCAATTATGCATTCCGGTTCCTCATAGACAATGAACCCATTGGATTGCTAAAACCCTAATTATCCTAATTCCTATTGGTTGGTTGAAGGTCCAATTCCCTAAGTTAACTAACCCCTAATTCCTTAGGTGATTAATTCTATCAAACTTCACTAATTACCTTAATTCCTTAGGTCTAATTAATTAAGTCGATGATTCAGCTCCATCAAATTGTTTGACAAACCACACTAATCAAATAACCTATTCCCGGATTATTCAACTAATGGTATTAATTACAAGAGGCAAACATCATCAATCACTATTCCTAGCATATCAATGAATCCCCGAAACACAAGAATAGTAGCTAAGCATTCAAATGTCATTAAAAATAGTAACTAATACATCAACAACCAATAGTTCATGGAATAAAGTAGAGAATTAAAAAAACGTCAACATAAATGAACTATATCATCTCCCTAGCTAAGAGGAATTTAGCTAGACATGCTAAACCCTAGAAAAGAGGAAAAGAGAAGAGAAAAAGGATAGAACTCCATGAAGTAGAAGGTAGATGATGAAAGATTCCTCCTCCTTCTCCTCTTCAACTCCAAGAGATTGCCAAATTAGGGTTAGAGTGAGTGAAAATCGTGTGTGGCTGCTGATGGGCTCCTCTAAGATGAGAAATGAGGGTTTAAATATCGTATCAGGAATCGCGTCCATGCTGAGCGTGGATCAACTCACACTGAGCGTGAAACAGACAGAAAGCAGGTTTCAACAGTCGAGCCCACGCTGAGCGTGGGAATTCCACACTGAGCATGGATATGGCAGAAACCGGTCCTCCTAACAGGTGCAGTTGGCTTCTTTCTTCATGCTTCCTTGCTTACTTCTTCACCAAATCCACTCTTAAGTCTTCATGGTCCTTATTGAATCCTAAAATTGACAAAAGCTGAACCTAAATTTAGATTGCATATAAGGAAAACAAATTAAGCTAAAATTAACATCAATTGCAAAAAATTAACAAAAACACTTAAAACAACTAATTATGACTCAACTAACTACAAATGGGGACAAAGCAAGGATAAAAACATGCAACAAATTCACTCAAGAAAGACCCAATTACTTGATAATCTAGCAAATTATCAGTGGCACTCGATCTAATTATTTAGGGAAATGGAATGAGTCGTGAGTGAGAAAGCATAATAGAAAGTATGAAGACAATGTGCTATAAAAGGGAAAAGCTGTGAGGTAATAGGCATGTGAAAAGTGACAATTCAGTGTACTCCTCCCTCTGACTTCTTCCTTCTGAATATTCTCCTCCCTTTCTATTCTGTTAACTGTGAGATATTCTAGCTATAGTACTCTGCTATACTAGGAAACTCTACTATCCTTTAGTCTATTACCTATTGTACTGTTTCGTGAATTGCTATAATACTAGGTATCATTCAGTAACTTGCATTATAATACATATTGCAGTAGAGCTATAACTTGTACCCATACAAATTGCTTTCATTTGTTATTGATGAATAGAACTTCAACCTTTAATGATGTATGCTCTGGAAAAAAAATGATGAGTGAAAAGGAGTGTTATACACTTTGCTGGATTAAAGTTGTAGAACGAGCACGTCTTTAGAATGAGGGATTGCATTTCAAACAAGTAAATGTCTATTTTGGTTTTTTTAATATTTCCCAGCTTTACAATGGTTTTCTATTTGTAAATATGTCAAATTAGAAATTAGCCATTTAAAGATAGAGGAGAAAATAATCCACTACAAGAATAAGGTGAATTAGCGACGGAAATTTTGCGACGGTCTCAAAACCGTCGCTAATTTTATGTTTTGCGACGGCTGAAGCCGTCGCAAATGGTAGAGGAAATTACTGACGGAAGTTCCGTCGCAAATCTGTCAGTAACGTTCCCGCCATTTTACGCGAAATGTTGGCGCCAATTTGCGACGGGCATGGCCGTCGCTAATGTGCGACGGATGGTAATTTTGCGACGGTCATTCACAGTTTGCGACGGAATCGTAATTTGCGACGGCCTAGCCGTCGCTAATATTAAAAGGCCGTCGCTAATTTCCAATATGTAACTCGAACAGTTTTCTTCCTCCCTCAGTTGTCTTCTTCGACGCAAGGAACGTTTCCCTCAGTTTTCTTCACTGATTGTGTGTGTTTGTGAATGCGGATGTACATGTAGGTCTTCAACATTAACCGGTTTCAAAAACAGCCTTAACGCCAACGACGAGGTATTTCATTTCTCGTTTTTGAATTCTTTTTCTTTTATTTTATTTTTGTTTGTTCCATGTAGTAATCTGTTTGGATGGTGGTTTAGGGCATTAAGATATCATAATTTCGATGTCATGGAGTACATAATGGATCTGTAGAAACTAGAATGTCTGCAGTAACATATTTATAATTGGAGATTTTTTTTTTTCCATTTTAAGGTTAAAGGAAAATTATAGTCATGGTCTTTCACCTCTATGCATAGGCTGGAATTACTTATGAAACAATCACAAGAATAAGGCTTCGAAGCATCATCAATGTATTATTATCCGAACTCAAATTAAACTCAAACTGAGCTTTGATCATTTTATTCCTCAATTTTTTTATAATTGAATTCTGAACTTTATTTTTACATATTCATCTGTTCGAAGTAAATCTGATATGGATGAAGAACTTGGTTGCTTCATTTACTTGTTGGATGTCCGTATTTTACATGTAATGCACAAGTGATTCTGTTGCATGCTTGAAACTATTCAAGAACACAGCCAGGGATAATTGTAAACATCAGATGGTTCTAGCCCTTGGAAGTCAACTTTATTGTGGCCAACCATGAAAAAATATTTCATTACTATGGTGTGCTATTTCTTTGTAGAAAAGAGCTACCTCTTTTCATTTTATATAATATAACATGTGTCGTATGTATATTTATATAATAAATGGAACAGACAATATGCTCTTAGTTGTGCCATGTTGACATCTTTCATAACTTGGTAGGTTTCACTTTGTTTCCAATTTTACTTCATCTTCAACCTGTTTTTTCTCTCTCTTCAGCCCCACTTTCTCTCCTTCGACCCTTTATCGATTATTGGAGGAGTGACCATGGTCATCCGTGGGAGCTTTGTGTAATAGCAACGTGCTTTCCTCATTCTCTTTCCAACCAAAATAGTGGACTCTGCTTTATATATATCTGTAATTTTACCAATTGGATTTTGTTTCATCTCTGTTATTTCAAGTATTCTACAGAATTTGTTTTTCATATTTGGTTTCTCCACACAAAAAAAAAAATTGAGATGGATTTATATTAGAGGGAAACAACTCTGCTTTGGGAGATTTAATGGATTGATTTTTTTATGTAGGAAACGTACATGTATGTGAAATTTAAGTGATTGTGAAGCTCTTTTCTTCTTATTTGAGTTGGTATGTGGATGTGCAATTGAGGAACATGTAGGAGGCATTCTCCTCACTGGCATGACACAACATCAATGTTAGTTGTTCCTTTTGTAGTAGAGAAAATAAATAGCAGTTTTTACCTAATCATGTAATAGACCTTGACAGATGGATCACATAGAAGGATATTAACTATTTTTTTTTCTTTCTTTCCTCAACTAAATATAGTTAGAGTAAGATTTTCAATACAATAATGCATTGCCATTTATCATTCTCATCTATATTGAAGAAAAGTTTTTCAAATGGGGTTGATACTAATATATATTTTTACCGATGACTTTGATCTTGAATTGGCTTGATATAGGAATACATGTAGTATGGTACTTCTGACTTTAAAGTACACCTATGATTTAGAAGATAAGGAAATAAGGATGGAATTATTTTTGGATGTTAGCATTATTTACTTCTGGCCTTCGATTATTGGTATATAGTATGGTTAACTTGCATTTCTACAAAAATATTGTTAGCAGTGTACTTTCCTCATTTCCCCCCCACTAAAATAAGCTTTCTAGTGGTCCCATTGAACTGCAGAATGTGTTTTGGATAGGGTATTTGGTAGAGTTGGTAAGTCAAATTATTGTTTGTCATTTTAATAACAAAAAAAAAAGACAGAAAAGAGAATGAAAGTGATTTCAATTATGAGCATTAGTCTACAAAGTGATATTTGAATGAACATTCTTGCTTACACATGGCGCTCTACTTGATTTTGAATTAAACCTAGAGGGTCTGTCAATTAATTTAGCACATGACTGCATGGTGAGACTTAACTTTGAAATGGTCATTTTAAGCAATTTTTGGATTCTCATGCTTTGTTTATATTTACATCATTTATAGCAATGACTTTAATGGTGCTACCTCTGCTACTTTACAAAGTAATGAGTTTAATAATAGACAGTGAATATTGTTATAAAAAAAATTACTATGAAGGGCGATGTTTAATAAATGCTAATGCAAATATGCCTAAGTTATTGATCAGATGCCATGAGCTTTATGACTACAATGTTTTATTAATTGTATGCATTTTTTTAGGTCTGTTATTTTCTTCTTTGATTATAGATGCAAATCGAGGCTTGTAGGTTGGTGGAAGTTATGATTTTTATTATTTATAATGAGTGCAAGTAAATATAAGCAATATGTTATATCCAATCTTGTCTTAGGTTAGATCTTTTTGTTGTCAAGAGCTAATATTGTATTAATTTCTTAATTGTTGTTGTTGTCACTATGCTTCAAGAAAGTCTACTAATGAGAGGACGATTAAACTTAAGTGACCTATTTATAGATTAGAGACCCGATGTTGATAAAATGTCATATGATGTGAACATGAATTGTATCCTTAAGCTATTGATATATGGTCCATGCACATGAATCTTTGTTTTGTGTTTGTCAAAATTCTTGGTTTGTGTTTGATAGGAATTTCTTGAGCCTGGTGAGAGAATTGATTAGTTTTATGAGAGTATGGTAATTTGAAGCATGGGTTTTATCTGCTGCGATGTGTGCATCTCCTATGCTTCGTGGGCTCGCTAATGTCTATTGATCTTTGCTGATATCTTATTATTTTAAAACTAGTTTCAAGCTGGTTGCTTAGTTCTATATCTTGTTTGGTTGTGTTGGCTAGCTGTTTGGTTTTTGTTGTTGGTTTAAGTGGATATTGTCCTAAGTTATGTGCTTTTGTTGATGGGTTTTGGGAAATCCTTATACTCTCTTTATCTTGGGTATGATTTATAATGTGGACTTGTATATTGATGATATGCGGATTACATTTAAGTTACTGATCCGTCTGTTATATTTCCATGTTGATAAATGCTATAATATGTATTTTATGGTTTGAACCTTTACATGAGCATGCTGGATGAAGTAGGTGGGCATGTACGGTGTTTTGAGAACATGATGGTCGATGACCATGAACTAGTTCAGAGTTAATTCTAGATTTTGCACGTGCCCTTATAATTCGAGGACGAATTCATTTTTAGGGGTAGAATATAATATCCGGCTATTTTAATTATTTACATTATAAGTTTTATTAAATTGAAAACCTCTATTCATATAAATGATATATAAGTTTTATTAAATTGAAAACCTCTATTCATATTTATATTTATGATTATATTCAATTTTCTTTTGGGTGTTCTTGATTTGTGAAAGTTATATACATTTCTAGTTGTGCTAGTGTTGCTCTCATTCTAATTGGTAAGTGATTTTAATTACTTTTTCCTTGTGGTTTAATGTAGTCTATTAAGTGGTTACTATTGATGCTGTCTTTGCTCTTTAAAAATGAACTATTATGTAACATTAACAAATAAGATAAATGAGGAAAAACATGAGCATGATAAGAATATTACCCAATCACCTATGCATGTAACTCCGACAATTTTTTTATGCTTGTGCTATCGTTTATAAACTACACCATGATCTTTGTTTTTCCTTATTCACTATATGGTTAGTAGCTTGCAATAAACTATGTGATAAATTATATAGACAATGATTATCCTATTTGGTTTATTTTTCTTTCATTGCTATCAAACCATTGCTCCGATTTAATGGCAATGCAAGTGTATGTTGTATTTTTTTTTATGATAAATAATGTGTGAATGTGATGATCTATTGAATATAACCGTTGAATTTAATTTTTGAAGAGGATACTTCCTCTATTTGGAATTTCATTATAGTTATCTTTTTTTGGCGCAAATGCGCAGAGGATGGAATTTGTTCCTTTGAATCGTACTTGGATGTATGATAGGGTTTATCCGCGCGAGAGGGGGTTAAAACAATCTTTCTTAGATGGTGTTGAAGAATTTATTACCAAGGCAAGTCAAGCAGGATACTTATAACAATGGGGGGTTGATTAGATGTCCTTGTATGAAGTGTGACTGTACCCGAATTAAGAATGTAGACGATGTGAGGGTCGACCTGTATAAAGTTGGGTTTAGGCCTAATTACTGGATTTGGACAAATCATGGAGAAGAAATGCCGCAATTTGATTTTGGCATTGACCAGAATTGCACAGGTGGTTCAAGTAGTGGTGCAGAAGTTGGATATAGAGATCATATTGTTTCCATGGAGGAGATGGTGTGTGACGCTCTTATGATGTCCGGGTCGTTTGAGTCCAATAATACAGAAGAGCCTCCTAATGCAGATGCACAAAAATTTTATAATCTCCTAACAGAGGCAAATAAGCCTTTGTGGGAAGGGTCCCCCGACTCGACGTTATCGATGTGTGTTCAAATGTTGTCTGACAAGTCCAATTGGAGCATACCCGAGTTAGTCTTGGATTTCATTGACAAAATGGTTTTGGCCGGGACGCCTCTCAAAGGAGGATTTCCCAAGAATTATTATGATGCGAAGTGGTTAATGTCCAAGTTAGGATTGGAGTCCAAGAGGATTGATGTTGCGTGAATGGGTGCATGCTCTTTTACGATAATGAATTCGACAAAAATGATGGCGCATTGGTTGAGTGCAGGTTTTGTCACGCACCAAGGTATCGTCAGCGCAACGCAAGTAGAAGTAATCTAAAACCAGTTCCGGTAAAGTCGATGTTCTACTTGTCAATCATTCCTAGATTACGAGAGGATGTTTGCATCGATGCGTGCATCGCAGGAAAAATGACATGGCACCATGAGAATAGGAGGAATGCAGGAGTGTTACGCCATCCTTCTGATGGTGAAGCATGGAAGCACTTTGATCGGGTGCATCCGGATTTTGCCGTTGATCCTCGTAATGTACGACTTGGGTTATGCTCGGATGGCTTTACCCCATATATCCAAGCCTCGGCATCACCTTATTCATGTTGGCCCGTTGTTGTTACCCCTTACAATCTTCCTCCCGAAATGTGTATGTCAAAGCCATATATGTTCTTGACTTGCTCGATTCCTCGGTCCATCTAATCCAAAGGCAGGCATTGATGTATACTTGCAACCTTTGATTGATGATTTGAAGAGGTTGTGGAATGGTGTTATGACGTACGATATTTCTCGAAAACAAAATTTTAAAATGAAGGCAGCGTTGATGTGGACAATTAATGACTTCCCTGCGTATGGCATGTTGTCCCGGTTGGGGGACGCATGGGAAGCTTGCATGCCCGCATTGTATGGAGCATACGAAGGCATTTACCTTAAAATACGGGGGAAGTCGTCCTGGTTTGATTCCCATCGCAGGTTCTTACCGAACGATCATCAATTTAGAAGGAATAAGAATGCCTTCAAGAAGGGGGCTGTTGAAATGGATGGACCGCCTCCGAGGTTAACACGAGAACAAATTTGGATAAGAATCGGGGACTTGCCAAAAGTGATCAAGTCTGGGGTTTCCAAATTAGATGGTTACGGGCAGTGGCATAATTGGACAAAGAGGAGTATTTTTGGGATCTTCCTTATTGGAAAGATAATTTATTGAGGCACAATCTTGATGTAATGCACATTGAAAAAAATTTCTTTGACAACATTTTCAACACTGTGATGAACGTGCATGGCAAGACCAAAGACAACGATAAGGCTAGAATGGACTTACAGTTGTATCTGCGCAGAGACCGGATTTGGAGCTGAGACATCAGGATAATGGGAAGATGTACAAGCCAAAGGCCAATTATACTTTGACTATCCAGGAAGCAAGGTTAGTTTGCCAATGGATAAAGGGGCTCAGGATGCCTGATGGTTATTCTTCTAACTTGGCAAGATGTGCTGATGTTATAAAAGGCAAGTTGCATGGGATGAAAAGCCATGATTGTCATGTGTTTATGGAGTGCTTACTTCCTATCGCCTTGATTCGTTGCCCCCCATGTTTTGAATGCCCTTACTGAAATAAGTCAATTCTTCAAGGACTTGTGTTCTGCAACTTTAAGGGAAGACGATTTGACCAGGATGGAACAAAACATTCCACTAATTTTGTGCAAGCTGGAGAGAATATTCCCCCCTGGCTTCTTTGATTCAATGGAGCATCTTCCGATTCATCTTGCATATGAAGCAAGACTTGGTGGTCCAGATTCAATATAGGTGGATGTATCCATTTGAAAGGTAATTTAAGTATCACGATTATTGATCTTATTTCATGCATATTAGTTAATTAATAATAACCTCGTCATTTTTTAATAGATTCATGGGCGAGTCAAAACGATCGGTGAAAAATAAGGCTAGGGTTGAAGGTTCGATATGTGCGTCTTACTTACACCGTGAGACAATTCATTTCTGCTCTCATTATTTCAAACACATGGTTTTGTCTCCAACAACTAGAAGGAACGAAACGGAAAATGAAAGTGGAAGACTACCAGGAAACTTATCAATTTTTTGTCTTCCCGGTCGTCATTCCGGAAAGGAGTTGACACATTATTTAACGGAGGCAGAGTGGAACTCAGCTCATGTTCATGTATTGATCAATTGCGCCGAGGTTAAACCATACCATGAGTAAGTATGAGCTTATAATTTTTATTCCTTCGATAGCATATGTCAATTTTCATTGATGTTATCCATATATGTTCAGTTCATTCTTGTCTTCTCGTGATGCATCCGCTCGTACTCATGAAGATTTTCCAAAATGGTTTAAGCAACAAGTAAGTATCTCCCCATTTATCATTCTGTTATTCACTATAATGTATGCGGATAAAAACATATGTCGTTAAACTTTGTGAATAGGTTTACAATGAGGCACCTACTGTCATTAATCAACATTTACGAAACTTGGCTGACGGTCCTCTGACACAAGTCAAAGAATGGCACACATACTTCGTGAATGGGTACAAATTTCATACTCAATCATGGATAGAAGACAAAACAACAATAAATAGTGGTGTTTACGTAAAGGGTGAGCCAGGCGGAGTTGCAGATGACTTTTATGGTGTCATACAACACATATATGAGTTGTCATATCGTTATTTAGACTACCCTAAGAGAATAGTGTTGTTTTATTGTAATTGGTTCGATCCATCTAGTAGAGGCACTAATTTGAATAAAAAATATAATATTGTGGACATCCAAATGAGTAGAAGATATCATATGTTTGATCCGTTTATCATGGCACATAATGTGAGACAAGTATATTACGTTCCTTATCCAAAGCAACTCAAACAGAAAAACGAGGTTGGTGTGTTGAAATCAAGACAAAACCAAGTGGTCGCATTGAAATAGATGTTTCAGAGTTGGATGAGCCATATCATTCAGATGAAATGTCACGTGCAAATGAGGTCATTGAAGTAGAATCAATCTCATGTTTACAAGACACACAAGTGGTAGGGGAAGAAGTGGATACCTCCACTTGACATCAAATCAAGTCATTCCGGATGAAGATGTTGAAGAAGCAGAATCAACGTAAGATGAAGAAGATGAAGATGGCTATGAATATGACACTAGCTCAAATTTCGACTAACAAATACTTTATTTATTTTAGTGATGTATTTTGTATTAGGTAGTATTGTCATTGTCATAACTTTAAGTTCATTATGATTAGCATCATTTTCCATTATTTACAAATGTGTGTTTGTGCTTACTTTAAGTTAATTATTATCACCATCATTTTCCATTATTTACAAATGTGTGTTTGTGCTTACTTTAAGTTAATTATTATCACCATCATTTTCCATTATTTACAAATGTGTGTTTGTGCTTACTTTAAGTTAATTATTATCACCATCAATTTCCATTATTTGCAAATTTGTGTTTTGGTTACTTTTAATTAATTATTATTAGCATCATTTTTCACTATAGACATGGGTGATGGTAAGGGAAAGGGTAAGGCACTCTTTGGAGGGGCACGTCGTCGTGGTCGACCTCGCTTTGTGACACGGACAAGTCGATGACGGATTCGTGTCCCTCCCATCTACATCATCGTACACTACGCCCACCGCCCACACCCATGCCTCCACATGATATGGCACCGGCACCCCCACCTGTTGCTCCAGACCACTCGGTTCATGGACACCTCCATTGGGATCACGATGATGCCCACCCCGAGGATTCCGACTGCACCCATGCGGACAATTCCGGACAACCAGATGCATCGGGGTAGATTTACCCATGGATCGGTGATCATCGGTCTCATGGTGATGACGAGGAGACTTATGGATATTCCTCGCCTATATCATCGAGATGATGAGGAGATCGAGGTTATGTCGGATGGCCGAGTTATTGTTACCCCGACCTAGGTAAAGGGTAAGAAAGATCTCAAATATTGTTATTTTATTGTTGAGTGCAGATTTTATATGTATGTGTATTGATTGTTCTCATGTTCTATTGATAAGGTTCCTTCCGTCGAGAAAATCTGCAGAGGCCGTCACGTATGCAGTTACATCTCAGTTTGATCGGGCTTGGAAGCATTGGAGTGAGCTTGAGGATCAGGATCGGGATCGATTCTTTGCGGCTTTTAAGGTATTTTGTACTTTTGAATTTACTTCCATTTTTTAGTTACTTTTAATGTTTCTTTAGTTTATTATTATCCTAAAAAATATTATATTCTCCTTATTTACAGGAGAAGGCTGCTTGGAGAGTAGAGCATTCCGCTGATGTAGAGATAATTTTTCATCAAAAAGCGAGCAAACGCCTCTCCGAGTTGTTGACTAGATATCGGAAAAAGGGACAGCGTCCAAAATGGTGTTTCCCACCCATTTGGGAGGAGCTATGTGCTTACTGGGCTACACCTGAATTTAAGAAAAAATCCGCCCAGGCAAAGCTCAACAGGGCCTCGGAAAAGGGTGGGAGCCTGCACACTGGCGGCAGCATCAGTAATCAGGAGCATGCTCGACGCCTTGTAAGTTCCAACATCATATTTTGTTAATTCATTAGATGTCTGGCTATTAAGGTAGTGTAACTTCAAATATGAACAAGTTTTTTTTTGGTGCGGGCTAGGGAGCTTGGCCAGAAGTAGCGTCAAGCCGGTTGAGCTTCATGCCCGAACTCATACTAGGAAGGGTACCGGCGAGTATGTAGATGAGCGTTCTAGACGCACTCAGGTGATTTACATGTCTCTTTGTTGGAAATTATTTTTATTTTATATTTAATAATTATGGTCATTTTGTATGATTATGTGTATCAATTTTAATGACAGGAGGACTATCGTGATAAGTTATCTCGAGTTCGGTCTCGGGCGACCTCATCTTCCCCTTCTTCCACCACACTTGACCCGGAGGTGGAAGCCCAATTGGAGTTGCAGGCATGGGTCGATGTTCTTTGGCGGTAAGAACAAGGGTCGCATATATGGTAATGGGAGACCTAGCCAGAACTATCGACGCGGTGCTCCAAAGCATCTTCACTCAGCAGAGTCGAGCATCGTCCAAGACTAGGCCTCGCCCGATCTCATGAGTCTGCAGAGATGGTAAAGATGCGACAAAACGGCGGCTCGAGGATGAGATCAATCGACACCGCTTACTCAACAAACACGAGATGATGGAGCAGATAGAGATGATGGCGGCTACACAGAGAGAGCTCATGTTGCGTTTAGGAACCAGCACCCCTCACCCACGATCGCAGCAGGACCAACACCTTCACGGCACCCCTCACCACTGACCCACGCCCACCACCGTCCCAAACTGAGGGTCATCAAGATACCAAAGTGACGAGGATGATCAATCCTTTGCTGATTTGTTATCCGGGGCTATAGAGAGGGTTATTAGTTTTTTTGATATTATATTTTATTTTGTATGATACACTCTGTCAAAACAATTTGCTTTTATTTATGAATTTTATTTATTGTTTAAAATTATTATTCATTTATCATAATATAGTCTAAATTCTAATTAATATACAAAATAACTAATGTTTATATTAATTTTGAATTTTATATTAAATATTAAATAATTATTTAAAAATACTTTATATTTTAAATAATTAATTAATAAAAAATTACTTTATTAAATTATTTAGTTTTATAAAAATGTGTAGCAATTTGCGACGGCTATTCTTCCGCTAATTTACGTTGATTTGCGACGGTTAGGCCGTCGCTAATTTACGTTGATTTGCGACGGCTATGCTGCCGTCGCTAATTTCTCAAAATTTGCGACGGCTACGTTCGCGCAAATCAACATAATTTATCTACGGAATAAGCCGTCTCTAATTAGCTGACGGTCATTTAAAAACCGTCGAAAACCTTTCATGACGACCTAACTTGTGACGGATTTATGGCCGTCGCAAATCCGTCAGAAACATGTGTTTTGCGACGGATTTAAGCTTTTTGCGACGGCCTTTGGCCCTCGCTAAATTCATTTTTTCTTGTAGTGATCTTAATGGTGGACTAGAGAGGAGTTGGTGTGTGATGCGTGAAATAATGCATATTTCAATTATTAGTCAAACCTACACATAGAAAGGGAGTTTTAAACATGGAATTCTCTTTCTATACTCGTGGATCTATTGCCTAAGATAACAAGGAAGAGACATATTATATTATTTGTACAGCTATTATTGACAATCAGGTGGCATTCATACTCATAATTGCATATTATATATATACTTTATTTCAGAATATGATACATCTTCGTCACACTCACACTCACACTCACATCAATATACGTTGTTTATACGGACGTCCAGATTCAGGGTCAAAGAAACATAAGTGAAAAAGGAAAGAAAGAAAATTATTGAGGTAGTTTTGGCTTCATGATTTTTTTAAGACTTGAAAGGATTAACATCATTTTTCCTAGAGTAGTAGTTACTTCATCACAACCTATGAGTCATTCAAGCTCGTTCTCCCGAAAAGAATAACGAGTATTGTGCGTGTAAGCTTTTGCTACGTAGTGTCCATAGCATTGTCCTGAAGCATAACGGCCACAGCTTGTGTCGTGTAATTGTATTTATGGCTTATGCTGCTCCTAACAACTTAAAATATCTTGTGGGCACATTCTTGTAATATGCTTTTATTTTCGAATTTTCATGACATTTTTTCTTCCTCGGAATTTATTTCTTAAACGTTTTACTTCATTTTTATGGTTTGTATGGTTGATGCAAAATATCGTCCTCCTTCTTTCATTATATATTATATATTTTAATAAAAATTATGATCAACACAAAAGGAAAAAAAGGAAAACGAAACCAAGAAAAAGAGAAAATAAACAAAGTAGGGAAATGACATCCACAACTCTAAAAAATCACAAGATTTGGATATACGTCAGGGTCCTACCTACCGACCCAACCCTAACTTTGTAAATGAACGAAAGATCCAAAGGTTAACAAAACAAACCAATAACAAGAAACAGGTAGATCCATTTATGAAAGCTTACATAGACTTGTTACCTTTTACAGAAAAATCACAAACTGTTTTATCTTTGTGGTTCAGATCAAAACATGGAGGCCCTTTACTTATTGCCACACAGAATCTATGGAACCACTGCCACACAACATTGTACTGCAAACGGTATCGTAGTCTTTATTTTATTTTTTTGATAATCTATCTCTGTCCTTTATTAAATGTTATTAAATGCAGGCTTAATAAGATTATAATTGATATTTTATTTTTTAAAAGTTTGATAGATATGGTACAAAACTAATGTCAAAGATGGTTTATGCTATACGATGACCGTATGCGTGAGTGACACTGGTGGAATTGGAACATGAAGTTGCCATTATATTAAGTATTATTGGATTTTTGCTAACATATGATGGATTAGGTGTCATCTTGTTTCATATGCTGCTTGCTGAGGAATCCATTATCCATGTCTTAAGGGGTTGCAACCATATATGCTGTGGTGGTTTGAGCAACACTTGTACCTAAACAAATTTAGGATTTGATCTTTTGAATGGATGGTTAAAATTGGATGGTATATCTTGATACTTTAGGTTATGGTGGCCTTAAAAGGAAGGTGGTTCAAGGAGCATTGATTGGTTGTTCGAGCCATTAATATTTAGAACAATATTCTACTGACCCAAAATATGATATTTTTGTATCTCCTACCAATCAAATGTTAGGAATGTATATAAGTATTAATGAGTTATGATTTTATTTTATTAAATGACAAATTGTCATTGGTGGGAGACATGAAATGTGACAGAAAATCTACATCCTAATATTTAATCGGAGCTTTATAGTATTGGGGAAAACCTAGTCCTTAAATTACTAGGTGACTAGGGTTTCGCAAAGATATATATATTTGATGATTCACTTTTTTTTCTTCCTCGAGCAGGTTATCCTCTGAAAAGATAATGGGGCAAAAAAAAATTATATATATATATATATATATATATATATATATATATATATTGTTTGACAAGGTACTTTTTTTTTATATTGTTTGACAAGGTATTTTTTTATATAACTAATTTATAACATATATTAGTTATATAATATGTTATATAAGCAATGACCCATTACTTATGACCCTTTATATTATCATCAATAATCTTAAAATATTTATTATTTCTTTACTATCTTACAGTCTTTTGTTATATTCACCAAACTAGATTACCGTTTGCTAGCTTAGCCCATGTTTTGTACCATCGTTGAAGCCAATGATCCGGTGAATAAAAATTATGAATAATAATACTTGAACCCCTAAATCCATTAACACTTATTTTTTATTGGCAAATATATTAGTAGGATTGAGAGATTTGAACCTTACACCTTATAAGTCATACCTCTCAATACATTTATCTCACACCTCAAATCACTTTGACCACTTTGACCATCTTATGAGTTATGACTCTCAGTCAATTAACAATCTTAACATTCTTACTTATTTCTTTACTATATTCAACAGTACTTTCACTGATCCAGATTACCCTTTGCTTAGCCCTAAATGGATTGCGGATCAGCTTGTTGCTGTCTCGGTCACATGCCATAATCAAGAGGGGAAAATGTATATTATCAAATACTAAATACAAAATTGAAATGAATGTACAATATCATTTGACTGTTGCAAATGCAATAAAAGAATTTGTAAATATATATATTTGCACCATGCAAAAGCGAGCAGAATAGTGAGATACTACTAAATTTTTTAATTCTTAATTATTATTATAATAAATAAGTAATATTATTCCCATATAATTTTATGTACATTTTATATTAATTTTTTTAGTAAACATATTAATATATTATTTAATTATAATTTATTTTAACTTATTTAATACAGTTATGCTCTAATTTTGTCGCATGTTATTATTAATTTTTTTTTTGAAGCGGATTTTGTCGCATGTTATTAGATGTGGATATGAAACATAAATCGGGTTTGCTAATTTGACACAAAATGCCGGACAACAATACATCATCAGATGAGCAGTCTGCAAGACAGCAATGCAAGATCAGAATAAGATGTGTGGCAAGATCAGAAGACAGTTTTTTTTTTTTTTTAAATTTAAATTTTTTTAAATAAATTTTTTGATTAAGTATGGGCATTCACCACATATTTGAAGCGCATTCACTGAGATAATTGAACCACGTTCACCGGATAATCTAAGGCATCCACAAGCTAATTTAGTATAGACATTCACCACATATTCGAAGCGCATTCACGGATAAGTGAACTACGTTCACCGGATAATCTAAGGCATCCAAAACTCGGTTTTAGTATGGGCATTCACCGGATATTCGAAGCGCATTCACCATATAATGAACCACGTTCACCAGATACTCTAAGGCATCCAAAACTTGGTTTTAGTATGAGCATTCACCACATATTTGAAGGCATTCACCAGATAATTGAACTACGTTCAGATAATCTAAGGCATCCAAAACTTGGTTTTATTATGGGCATTCACCACATATTTGAAGGCATTCACCAGATATTTGTACCACGTTCACCAGATATTGATACATACTTAATCAAAAAGTTTATTTACAAAAAAAAATTAAATTTAAAATAAAATAAAAAAAAAGTCTTCTGATCAAGACAAAAGTCATAACATTCTGATCTTGCAGATCACAGAAGACTGTTCATACGATGTATGTATTATGTCGCAAAATCTGTGTCAAAAAATCATTTCCGAACATAAATGCGTGGAACTAACATTTTTCTTTAAGTGATACTATTGTGTGTGTGTGTGTTTTTTTGTTGTTGTAATAATTGTCTTATAAATTGGTCAGAACAACAGTGTTTAAAATTTACAGAACTAGTTGTCCATTTATATTCTTCAACCTTGACGATGATGAGAAATGAAATTGAGGACAGGAAAGAGCCACGTCGTTTGTTTGGAATAAAGTGGGAAGATGAGTAGGATGAGTATCATAGCTCAGATTATGAATTATTATTTTTTGACTGTACAGGTTATGGTTGATGGCTTTAAAAGGGAAGATAAAAAATATCACAAAATATATACCCAAATAAGGAAACAAACGAATAGTGTGTGCGCGCGCGACGCTGCAGCCAAATTACTTTTCCTTTTTTTTATTTCCCTTTTCGACGGCCACGTTTTATTGTGTTTATCCACCATATTCTAAAGTAATATTGGACTCCCAATAATTTCAGTTCAGTTAAGCTAGATGGACTCATATAAGAATTTATTATTTTTATAATATAATTAATAATCAATTTAAATACATTATTGGTTTAAAAAATTTTATATTCTCAATATGACTTGCTAGACAGTTATTATAAAAAACAAATATATTTAATGAAGTATTAATCCATAATTGATTTACAGTTAAATACTTTATATAATTACTTATATTTGATATTTATATAATTTGTGGAGTTTAATTGGTATATTTTATTTGGTTTGGAACTCACCCTAATTAACCCTTTAAGAGTATTCAACGACTTAGTCCCGTTGTACCCGCTAAGAGACTAATATCCATTGGTTTTCAGCCTCCAATAGAGTGATTTCATAAGGATTCTAACCTGAGTTTTCCATATTCTCTTTCTTGTTGGGACAATTTGTTTTCACTTGACTAAAGTTGATCAGTTTAATTGATGTTCTGGGATCGAGTGAATCCTCGAAGTATCCCACGGCTTAGATCCTATGGACCCACCCGCTATATGACCAATCTTCGAATCGGCAGCGCAGTTAATAAAGCTTGATCAAGAATTGTTGTTGTTGCATTCCGAAAGATCTAACTCGATATTAAATACTTTTTAAAATATATTAAAAATTTATAACTTATAAACTTACGCCAGAGATGTGTGTGACACATGCCTAAAAGCTAGCATTTTTCTATTGCTTTTTATGTGGGGGAGGTTTTGTTTTGTTTGATTTTTTCGTTTCCTTTTCTTCTTTAAAGATTTTTTTTTTGCTTGAGAGAATGTGTCGATTTATAAGGTTGTGGAGCTTCAGGGTGCTGTGCAACGGTGCAAGTGCAACCAGAAACTGGACACTTTTGTAAGCTGTGTGGTTCCGTTCTCAGGTTGGCCTAGCAGAAACAGGAGATCATCCTATGATGGGTGATACACTTCTGTCTCTCTCGTGTATGAATATATATATGTGTGTGTATGAATGTGTATCTGTATGTGTGTATGTATGTATCTTTCTGTCCCTCTACTTTCTCAGGTGGGCATTTGGAACCAAGTGGGAAAATTTTATTCCTTTTTGAGGATATAATCTATGTTGTTTTTCCATGTGTTGGAGTTGCTTGCGCTGAAATTGAGAAATCTATGTAGAAAAAAAAAGTAGTTTTTAGTGTTTTTTTTATATGTCCAATTTTCCATACTAAAAAAAGTTCCTTTTTTTGTTTTTCTTTAGTGGGATGAATTGCATGCTGATAAAGTTCATGAATTAACGTTGGTAACTTGGCAGGAAGTTGTTATTGCATTGTATGTCAACAAGCTGAGAAGTTGATTTGATATTGGGCCTCTTTGTGGTGTTCCTGGAACCATTGAATTGAAATGAGTCTTTGAATTATAATGCTGATGTTGGAGGTGCAAGAGTGTGTGAAATTGGTTGGATAACTACACCGTATCTTGGACGTGTATCCCTTGGCCTTCATGCAACTCTTTGTGGATAATGATGGAGGGCTCATCTGGGTCTCCTTGGCAGAAATCTTTCAGTTCTAGGGCACTAGATACTTCTGGAGGCTCAGAGAGGAACCTTAGGCCTCATTCTCCTGAAAGAAACCCCTTCTCTGGGGAGGCATCAGAAGATTCTGGTTTCAAAAAGGAAAGAGACAGGGTGGTGTTATTAGCTCAAGGTGATCAGCCCAAAAACCTTGATGGTTCTTCTGGTGTTTGTGTGGATGAAGTAGGGGTTGACCCTTTTGCTCCTAATATAGAATGGGGTGATATCAGCTTGAGGCAATGGTTAGATAAACCTGAAAGATCAGTAGATGCATTTGAATGTTTGCACATATTTAGGCAAATAGTAGAAATTGTTAATGTGGCCCATTCTCAAGGAATAGTTGTTCATAATGTGAGACCCTCCTGCTTTGTCTTGTCATCTTTTAACCATGTATCATTTATTGAGTCAGCATCTTGTTCAGATTCTGGCTCAGATACTTTACAAGAAGATGAATTAAACAGCCAAGCAGTTGAGACTAAAACTCCAACATCTACCTCTCCCCATGATATGCATCAGCAGAGATGTTTAGGAATTGAAAATTTTGTACCTGGCAGGACTTCAACAACTGCATTGTTGGAATCTAGTTGCATGCTGTCAACTGCAATGTTTGCAGCGCGTGCATCATTAATAGAAGATACCAAAGAAAATAAAATGAAAGACATGAGAAAGTCTGAAGAAGTACAAGGAAAGATGCAATCATTTCCAATGAAACAGATACTGCTAATGGAGACTGGTTGGTATACTAGTCCTGAAGAGGTAGCTGGTTCTCCAAGTTCCTGCGCTTCAGATGTTTACCAATTGGGGGTTCTCCTTTTTGAGGTTCATAACAGAAATATACAGTTTTTGTTCAAGTTGTTAGATTTTAATTTGTTGCTTTGATCAACTTTATCTTCTTTACCTTGTTATTCTAATGGAAGTAAGATAAAGTTTTCATATATTTCGATTTACTCTAAACTTGATTATCCTACATGTGACCAGCTATTCTGTCCACTCAGCTCAAGAGAAGAAAAGAGCAGAACCATGTCTAGCCTCAGACATAGAGTTCTTCCTCCCCAGTTACTTCTAAAGTGGCCTAAAGAAGCTTCATTTTGCTTATGGTTACTACATCCTGAGCCTAGTAATCGTCCAACACTCGGGTAAATTCTCTTCACCACATTGCTCTTTCATTTTAAATATCAAAATTGTTTGTGACATGTCCCAATTACCTGTCACTTGTATGCTTTGATTTCTTTTTCCTTTCTGCTATCCATTTTCTTAATTTTTGAGATGTTGGGTGGTTGAGATACAGCTAGTTGGCATATGATTTTGAATTAGATCCTTATAAGCTTGTTTTACATAGAGGCAAAGACTGCATTAAGGTTTGTGATCTAAATGCCTCCTTGATGGACTTGGCATGAACCTCATATTGTTTAGGTGTTAGATCACAAATAAAACAACTGTAACCAAACACACGAGGGGGAATAGAATATAAAGATTGAGTAGGAAATAAAATAGAAGAGAGAATCTGGTTTTGCAAAATTGAAAATGACTTGCAATTAATTAAATAGCATGCAGTGAGAACCACATCCCCCTAAAGATACAAAAAGACGTAATTGTGAAGGAGTGCATTATGAGTAATCTCAAATACATAGAAAACAATTTGGAATGATATTTCTCTAAAAGTAATCAGGTTTGACAAAACAAAGAATCAAATAAATGTCACAAGATAGTGGTTTCCAAGAGAGCGAGTCAATTTACTGATGGAGATGAGATTTGATGGATAACCAGGGACATATCAAGAGTTAACGAGGGAAGAAGGCGAATTTGACCAATACCTTACCTAAGATAGGGTGAAGCAGGAAACTCTTGCACCATATACAAAATTCCTGCATTTATTGCATGTTTAGATTAGTTTATTTTGTGTTCAGAGAAGCTTATAATTATAATAATGCAGATTTTTTTTCGCTTAAAATTTTTATTGTGTAATAATTAAGCAAAACCAAACTTGTTCTTAGTGTTTCCATTTTTTTACAATTGTCATACCAATTTTCACGTAGTTATTTTTAATGAGTTGTCAGTAACAAGATCTAATCCTATACTTCTAAATTTTTGCATCCAAACAGCCCATAGACTTTGCTACATAATATAGTATCTAAGAATCAAGATCCTGACTGATCAAAACATTTTTAATGCTGTAATAAACCTAGAAGATAGTTTTTTAGAACATCTGTTTGCTTGTGTAGCAGGGAGTTGTTGCAGAGTGAATATCTAAATGAACCAAGAGATGATATAGAAGTGCGTGAAGCAGCAATAGAACTTAGAGAAAGGATAGAGGATCAGGAGTTGTTGCTAGAATTCCTTTTGTTAAATCAACAGAGAAAACAAGAAGTTGCTGAGAAGTTGCAACATACTGTATCTTGTTTGTGTTCAGATATTGAAGAAGTGACTCAGCAGCAAACTATATGTAAAGAGATAATAACTGGCACTGGGATAGGGAGCGGCGATTGTTCAGCATCAAATGTCCCATCCTTGACAGTTGTTGATAATGAGGATGCTGCTTGTCTAGGGACCAGAAAACAGATAAGACCAGGGCTGTGTGGTAATAACACTGAGGAATGTGAAAATAACATAGGCGATGATCAGAAAAATCATGGAAGTGTTCTTTCAAAAAGTTCGCGACTAATGAAGAACTATAAGAAACTTGAGTCTGCATACTTTTTAGCACGATGCAGATCAGCCTATTCATCAGGGAAACTGGTGAATGGACATTCACCTATAGCTGCTGATGGTAGTGGGTCTGTTGTTGTGACTGAAAGGAGTTGTATCAATAAAGTAGCATCGAAAGAGCAGTGTGGGGATGGAAAAAGTCCTTGGATAAATCCTTTCTTTGAGGGTTTGTGCAAGTATCTATCTTTCAGTAAATTAAAGATTAAGGCTGACCTGAAGCAAGGAGATCTTTTGCAGTCTTCCAACCTGGTGTGCTCACTCAGTTTTGATCGCGATGGAGAATATTTTGCCACTGCAGGTGTAAATAAAAAAATTAAAGTTTTTGAATGTGATGCAACCATGAATGAGGATCGTGATATCCATTATCCTGTGGTGGAGATGGCTAGCAGATCAAAGTTGAGCAGTACCTGTTGGAATACTTACATCAAAAGTCAAATTGCTTCTAGTAACTTCGAAGGTGTTGTGCAAGTAAGTCAATGCTTCTGAATCACATTTGTCTATGATTTCTATAGCAATATTGTCACTTACTGCTTATCCTTTTCAGTTATGGGATGTGACAAGAAGTCAAGTGTTGTCTGAACTGAGGGAGCATGAGCAGCGGGTATGGTCCATTGATTTCTCGTCAGCTGACCCAACAATGTTGGCAAGCGGGAGCGATGATAGTTCTGTTAAGCTATGGAATATCAATCAGGCAATTCCATTTTTGCACTTGGTGGATGTCAGCTTTGAAAATAAACGTACTGCAGTCATCTATTGCATGTTTTATGTGTTTAATTTCAGTTGTATGATGGGTTGTTTCTCTCACCTGGGCTGTTACTGCAGGATGCAAGTGTTGGTACCATCAAAACAAAGGCAAATGTGTGCTGTGTTCAGTTTCCCCGGGATTGTGCTCGTTATCTTGCATTTGGTTCAGCAGATCACCGAATATATTATTATGATCTTCGCAACCTGAAAATGCCTCTTTGTACATTAGTTGGACATAATAAGACAGTTAGCTACATCAAGTTTGTAGATGCTGCGAGCCTAGTCTCTGCATCCACAGACAACACTTTGAAGCTTTGGGATTTGTCTGCGTGCGCTTCTCGAGTTATAGATTCACCAATTCAATCATTCACAGGTCATATGAATGTTAAGGTACATTTGTTGATAACAGTAATTTTTGTGTCTTTTCTGAAATGAGTTTTCAATTTTGTTTGCCTAAGGGAGTGTGTTTCATTATGGTTTCTCATTATCTCATATACTTTAATCCTGTAAACAAGGCCTGATAAAGTTGAGCAAATCATATAGGGAGGAGGATAAATAAATAGACAATTTTATCCAAATAAAAAATGAAGCCAATTGTTAAAGGCCATGGATTATATTAACCATGTAAAGATAACTTATGACACTGGTGAGACATAGCTCGCATAGTACCTCCCCTGGTCTTTAAGCTGCATGCCAATAGGGTGCCGGTATAGTTTAAAAGCTACAATGATCCACCTTTAGCCTTAATCTTTGGCATATACATAAATAAACCAATGATCAGATTTAGGGAAAAGAATTACCTGACACTGGAGAAAATTCACATATGACATTGTTCGTAAGAGCTCACAATTAGGATTTATATTTGTGTGTTGGAGAGAAACTAATCTCATTCCCTATATGCATAGAAGAGCTCATGGTGTCAGTGGAGTAACCACAGTACATGCAGGATGAGAATAGGAGTCTCTCCTTGTGATGACAATATGGGTTAACCTACCGATCATGGAAAAACCATAAGAAAGCTGACAAATCCAAAGAATTATCCACGTTGGTTTAAATTCTTATAAGAGCCTATACCAAAAGGGTTAAATCAGTAGATGTTTCACAATATTTGACATTCGATTAATCCATGTTTTGGGAAATTGGTGACTGTTAGTCCAAATCATAGGATTATAAAATCCAACATAGGGGTCTCCCTAGTTTTTCTTTTTAAATAAAAGAAGTCATAACTTATGACTAGACTCACCCATTGTCATATTTTGTAATGAGCTTGATAATATAAATTGCCAGAGTCCTCTTTTTCCTCGGAAAAATACATCCTTAGACATAGGATATAGAACTTCTTCCGTGGTCAATATGCTTTGTGGTGGTTTTTTATTCCCTAAGGATCAGTTTCTGTCTTCAGTGATGAAGTAAAAAAAAAAAGTTTAAAATGAATCCTGATGGAGAGTACCTTAGAAGTTTCTTAAAACTTCTTTTGACAATAACCAGAAATTTGGTGGTTCAACTTCCATTTTATGAATTCTGGAGCAAAACTTCAAAGGAAAAGATGGGTTTGTATTTTGCTTTTTCTAATGAATATTATTTAGAATCTATGAGGACGAGCAATGGCACAATGATAAGGTTGCTGCTACCTTTGACTTGGCGGTCATGGGTTCAGTACAGCAATAACAAAAGCTTTTTCCCCCGAAGTAGAGTAGTTATATGGATAAAATGACGCCATTGAGCCAAATTCAATCAAAACAAAATTTTCATAAAGATCATTTTGATGATCTTTCTTAATGGTTTAGTGTATAGTTTTACCAAACCGGATCCCCTCCTGCGCCCCTCCAGCCAAGATCGACGGCTATGATGTGTGCATAAGAATGATGCAATGGCTGCAGTGTGATTTTAAATTTTCCTCAACCTACCGCATGTGGTAATCGGGAAAAAAAAGCATTGCTGCCGCTGGAGAGGATCCGAATTGATAGTTTTACCTAGTCTTCTCTCACCTCTGTTAATCAGGCTATCCTCAACTCCTCTTGTTGGGGTCTCTATTGGTCTTCTCCTGACATGACCAAATCATTTGTCATTTTATTTTTTTCCCTTAATAACTGCTACTTCAAATTTCCCATTCATGATATCTGTTGATGGAGTAGCTCATCTTGTTGTGATGTATGAGATCCATATCTTGTTCAAAATTAATTGATGGGCCTGCATTGTACAAGAATTATATGCAAAATTTGGGCCATTCGCAATTAATTCCCAGTAAATTTTATGTATTCAATGTTCCAATTTTTGTGAGATTATGGTGACACATCTTCCTTATGTTGCAGAACTTCGTGGGATTGTCTGTATATGATGGTTACATTGCTACAGGTTCAGAGACAAACGAGGTATTTGGCATGTGTCTTTCATTGATTTATCAGATATCGTTGGTCTATAAATCTTATTGATGCTTCCTTTCATTTTATTTTTCTAAATGTGCCATCAAGAATATTGCTTGGGTAATGTTAGTCACATAAATTCTGCTCCCATAACTCTTAAGTGAGTTTTGGCTCCCCTCCAATATTGGGGGATTTGGAGGGGAGGGGAGGGATTTTAAAATATTTCATGTGCATGGATTAAAATATCCCCACTTTTCTATTTTTAAATAAATAATTATAAGGGTTTAAAAATAAAGTTGTTTTAAAATCCCTCCCCTCCTGAAAGTGATATTTTTTCTCCCCTCCCTTCCTCTCAACCAAACACAATGTCTAACTAAAATCCCTCCCCCCTCCATTAAAATCCTCCCCCTCCCCTCCCCTCCACCGTCCTTTTTTATGCTTGTGATACGTGAGACTATCATTTTCCTATTGGTTTCATTTTCCAATAAATGAAGTTGTTGAAATTTAGCTATTAGATGGAAAGGGAGAATGAATTTCAGTAATATAACTCGAAATAATTGTGATGTTATAATATAAAACACTAGGCTAATACTTCTAATCTTCTATATATAATGTTGTTATAGTCTAAAATGAACCCAAACCTGATGCAGTTTCTCTTAAATTTTACACATTACTTAAGGTCATATATTCTATGTGGAATAGGTGTTCATATGATTTATTTATTTATTTTGATGAATAATAGGTGTTCATATACCACAAGGCTTTTCACATGCCAGCATTGTCATTCAAGTTTAACAACAGGGACCCACTTTCTGGGAATGAAGTGGATGATACTGGTCAGTTCATCTCTTCTGTTTGTTGGCGTGGTCAGTCCTCCACATTACTTGCTGCAAATTCCACAGGGAATGTCAAAATTCTCGAGATGATTTAAGTTTGTTGTATATGAATATGAGGTGACAGTATTTGTCAAGGTTAGCTTCTGTTGCCAGGAAAAGCTAGAGAGAAGGGTATACAAATTCCATTGTTATTAATTCTAAGTTGCAATATAAATTTTTGTATTATATAATAACGGAAGCAGTAGTAAGATTGATCTCATTAAGAATGTTCTGTAGATATAATTCTGTATATTGGAAGAATGGAAAGGTGAAAATCTATTAGATTTTGTTACGGTTATGATCCATATTCAATTCATAATTTCATTTACATTTTTATGGCCTCTATTTTGGCAAGTTCTGATTCCTTGAATTGGCTCTGTTAATTTTGTTTTTGTTTGTCCTTTAAATTTTCTAAAATATTACTCTTTTTTAAATCAAAGATTGTTAAATAAATTAATAAGTTTTAGGGTATTAATAAAATGAAAAATTAAAATATTTATATTCTTAATTCCTTTCAAGATTTTTTTTAAGAAAATCCCCCTCTTATTTACATTATATTATATTTCTAATATAAAGAGCACTCGAGACGTTTGTTGGCTTCCACCAATGTGTGAGATATTTTCAAAATAAATGTTTGGAAGATTGCATGATATTAAGTGTTAAATACAATTAACGGCTCTTGCAAGAATTGATGCCTCGGTTCAGTGGTAACGCCTAGGTCGGGTATTCGTTTGGTTACGGTTCGAAACTCACCTAAGGTCATTTTGAAATGTTTAATTTTGACAGTTTTATTTAAAACGTTTAAAATGGAAAAAGTAACTTGAGAGGAATCGACCCGGAAATGCAAGGTAAAGGGACATCTTGAGAGGAATTGACCCGAGAATGCAAGGTAAAGGGATACAACTGCTGACCACTAGGCCAACGATTATACTGTGTCATTTGTTAACCATAAATTTTATTTAACTCTTGTATTTTACATTTGGTGAAATCCTTGGAGGGTTGTTTTCTTTCACCAAGTGGTATGAGTTGATCTATAAATAGAACCACTCTGAATGCAGGAATGGAACTTGAATTTCCCATATTTTCTCTGCTCCAAATCACCTTCTTTTCTCCCTTGTGCGTAGAGAGAATTAAGGAGACTATTGTTCTGTAACCTGCCATTGATGATACGCTTGGTTTAGGGTGTGCAAACCAAACCAAGGTTACTCCATTGTATTCTGAAGGGGATTCGCCAGTTACACCTGTTGCATCCAATCTACGAGGAGAGATTTGTGGGGCGAATCGAACCTAAAGCCTAGTGTTCCTACACGCCTTGGAGATTGCGCATTACATTTGTTTGTATCTTCCTTGTTACAGGCCATACCCCATTTTCTAACAATCTTTAGGTTCAAGTTTCGTTTAATAAAATGGTTGCAACAATGAAGGAGATGACAATTTGACATTGTTAAAGCGGAGAGGTTCGACGATGGAAACTACGTTCGTTGGGAGAAAGAGATGAATGATCTTTTTACGACAATGAGAGATGAGTACTCATTCGCTTAATCAAAATATGTTTATTTGTGACCATGGTGAAAGGTACACAATTACTTTTCATGGCTATGTATGCTTGGTATTCTAAATACATGTGTGTACAATGCTAAAGGCATTCTTTGTTTATGTTAACATTAACATGTGGTATGAGAGTCTTAGATGCATGATTTAGAATAAAATCAAGTATGTGAATTTTGATGAACATGAATATGGTTGGTTTATGATGCATGTATGTATGTTGCTCTATTTTAATAGAATGGTCTAATATATGAATAATCATATCATGTGCATGCATTAATGGATTTGATCCATGTAAGAACCAATTATTTTTAGAGTAGACAATCTTGTATTATGAGGGCATGATTTTATGAATATAAGATTGAGAGTTTTTTTTCCCCTTGATTTTTTAGAAATTAGAAATGTTTTGGATATGTTTTTGGATTGTTCTAAATTGTTAGAATGGACATAGACGTTCATGAAGAAATGTTATAGAAAACTGAAAATGATTGGATCATTGTTTTGTTTGTTTTCAATAATGAAAATCATTTAGATTTATCGTAGAACATGTTTGAACATGAATCCAAAACATAGCGACAATATAATAAAATTAACTTAAGAGTTTGTAAAATGGATAAAAAAATGACAGAGGGTCGTGTGAACCCGATTTTCTGCAAAGTTGTGGTGCCCAATTGTTGTGTTCTTTAACTAGAAGTGACCGTAAAATGACATCTACTGATGTGTTGGTCTGGTGGTAGACGTACTTCTTCCTATGTGACCAGTTTGCGAGTTTGAATCTCTGGTTTTACATTTTGAACGATTTCATCAACTGTTTTTAAACAAAACGGAATTAACAAAATATATGAAAAGTTGAAACCAAGGGTTGCGATACGAAATAATTGTCATTTAGTTTTATTTATATCTGGTACATTTTGAATGGTGCATGTATTTAAGATTAATATTATGACTGAGTTATTGTAAACAAAGAAAAGGAAAATAAATGTTAGATTATATCATTACTCTCAATTATCCAGAAATTTTGATGCTTATATATGTTATTATATAATGTGGGTGAATTGAAGTTGTTTGTTATAAGACATTTATTAAATGTTTAGGAGTTATAAGATTGAGAGAATTCTATAACCCTAGTTACTTTGAGTCTATTAGAATAGTCGACCAAATACAACACGTTATTCGGCATACCAATTTAGTATAGCTAAAGAAAATTAGGATATAAGAAGAAATGGTAAAAGCCATAGTATCTTATGTTGGTGTAGCAAAATGATATCGGGGAGAAGCCATGTTGAAGGTTTGTTAAATAGTAAACAGGGTTCCAAACAAAGGAATAAGATAACTCCATACGAGCTCTGAAAAGTAGAAAGCCCAATCTCAAAATTTTCAAAGTTTGAGGTTGTAGGGTAATAGTAAAAGTTCTTGAACCCAGAGACAGAAATTAGGTGAAAGGGGAATTGAATGTGTACTCCTGGGCTATGCCAAAAATAGAAAAGCATATAGATTTATGGATATGGAATCTAGTGACTCATCCTGTAAATATAGTAATTGAGTCTAGGGCTACAATTTCTAGGAAGATAGGTTTAACTCCATTCCAAGTCACAAGGATAATGTTCATAGTAATGCACATGATCCGGAAAGCAATGTATCTAATTAAGATACTTTGGTGGCTTTAGAACTTACGAGAAGTTAGAGAGCTAGAAAAGAGAAAACTTACAGACCAAGGTTTTTCATGTTCCTTATTGAAGGATTAAGAGAGTTCATAGATAGCTATAGGCTAATCTGTTAGAATACAAAAAGTGATCCAGACATATTTAAAGAGGCAATAAGTCTCAAGATCTCGCTTTTTGGATGAAAGCTATACAAGAGGAGATAGACTCAGTAATGGGGAATAAAATGTGAAAACTAGTAGACCTCCCACCTGGTTCCAAACCAATAGGTTGAAAATGAATTTTCAAAGGAAAATGAAGGTAGATGGAACATTGATAAGGTTAAGGAAAAGCTAGTTGCTAAGAGATTTACACAAAAGGAGGGAGTTGACTATTTTGATACATATGCACATATGGCAAGAATTGCTTCAATTAGAGTGCTATTGGCACTTGGATCCATCTATAAGTTTGTCATCCGTCAATTGGATGTGAAAATGTCATTCCTAATTGGGGAATTAGATGAAGAGATGTATATGTCATAACTAAAGGGTTTGTGGTTAATAGTAAGGAAAAAGAAATGTGTAAATTGAATGAGTTATTGTATGGAGTAGAACAAACTCCTAAGAAAAGGGATTAAAAGTTTGACCAAGTTGTGGTAGCTAATGGATATAAAATAAAAAAATCTGACAAGTGTATTTATAGTAAATTCCATAATGGAAAAGGTGTCATGAGTTGTTTATTTGTTGATGATATAAATGTTGATGATATGTTAATATTTGGTAATGATCTAGATGAGGTAGCAAAAACTAAGAGTTTCTTATCTATAAGTTTTGACATGAAAGGCTTAGGGGTGGCTAATGTGATTATAGGAATTAGAATAATAAGAAATAGTTAGAAAGTAGGTTTACCCCAATATCACTATGTAGAAAAGATATTAAAGAAATTTAATCACTTTGATTGTCAACCTATCACTACTCCCTATGATCATAGCATTAATTTAGTATCAAATAAAGGTAGGCTAGTAGCACAACTTGAATCCTTAAAAGGAATTGGAAGATTGATGTATACTATGACATGTACCCAGCTAAACATTGCATATGTTGTAGGGAAACAAAGTAGGTATTACAAGTAATCCAAGAAAAGTCCACTGGCATATTGTCCAAAGAGTATTGAAATACTTGTGGGGGACAATGAACTATAGTTTAAACTATAATGGGTATCCTTCGGTATCAGAAGGTTGTAAACGGATGCCAGTTGGCTGACTTATACAAGAAGGTCATGCTTTAACAAGCAGTTGAGTCTTCACAATCGGTAGGAGTGCTATTTCTTGGGGTTTCAAGAAATAAATCGGCATTGCTGGTTCCACCATGGCTGCAGAATTCATAGCATTGGCAGCACTTAACAAAGAGATTAAATGGCTTAGAAATTTGTTGTATGAGATACCAATTTTAATGGCGCCATTATCCATACAATGAGATAGTCAGTCAACACTATCAAGAGCATATAGCCAGGTTTATAATGGAAAGTTCAGGAACATTGGACTAAGACATATTTATGTCAAGGAACTAATTACAAATGGAGTAATATCCAGGGTCTTTAGAAGACTGAAACAAATCTCGCATCCTTTGACGAAAGGACTGACAAGTGATCTGATGTGGAAAAACATCATTAGGGATGGGACTCAAGCCCATATCTATATGATCACCAATGGTGGAACCTGACTCACACTTGAGTAGCATCAAGTCTTGAGTTCAATGGGCCAAAGTACACTATGAGAGTGATTGCAAGTACTTGACAAATAGATACATCCCAAAGTTTAAAAGTGCTTGGATACCATAAGGGCATAAAAGGAAAAGGGTGGGCTTTTGCTCTTAATGGACCTATAACATACATGTGCTGAGGTGCCCAACTTATGGGGGTGCTTCTGGTAAAGTCTGTTAAGTCTCTAAAATGTCTGATGTGCATTTTCCTAAGTTTTGATGAGAACTAAACATTGGTTAATGATTTAATTAACCTTCATATTGGTTGCTAACCTATCTGTCGAGTGTGCAGATTAAGTAATAGAATCTCACGTCCAACAAAGTGTAACAAGCAGACGTCCAACACTATAGTAATTGAAGCGCACGTCCAGAACGCAAGAGATAGAAACTTGCGTCCACTAAAGTGACACAAGTAGTCATCCACTAAAGTAAAAGCCAGCGTCCACTAAAGTGATGAAAGCCAGCGTCTACTAAAGGTATCAGAAGCTCTCGTCCAATGACGTGGCAGATGGAGTTCGTCCATTAAGGAATCAGAATGGCTTGTCCAATGACATGGCATCTGGATCTCATCCATTGAGGTATCAGAAGCGCTCGTCCAATGACGTGGTAGATGGAGCTCGTCAATTAAGGAATCAGAAGTGCTCATCCAATGACGTGGCATATGGAGCTCGTATACTAAAGTAACAGAGGCTCTCGTCCACTAAAGTAACAGAGGCTCTCGTCCACTAAAGTAACAGAAGTGCTTGTCCACTAAAGGTGATAGAAGCGCTCGTCCACAATAGTCTTTGGACTTGCCAAGTCCTTAATATGGAGCTCGTCTACTAGCCCGAATGAAAAATCTTAAATGGCTAGATAGACGCGGTTATTTTCAAGATGGAAGCACTTATCTTATGGACGTGAATTCTATAAGGATTATCATAATAGTATTTCAAGAACCAGAAAGAGACTTGAAGCTTTCTCTCCTACTCAGTTTCACGCTTATCAAGAAAAGTCAGAAGTTACTCTCTCAAGCAACCTTGGATAATCAGAACCAAAGACCAGTTAAAGAATGCTTCCAACATGCTTTATTCCCTAGTACCTCTGGTCCTTACA
The DNA here is from genome assembly GCA_030762895.1 of Sophora flavescens. Lineage (NCBI taxonomy): Eukaryota > Viridiplantae > Streptophyta > Magnoliopsida > Fabales > Fabaceae > Sophora > Sophora flavescens. The sequence continues at coordinate 60,642,967 of CM061063.1, forward strand.
CGAAAAGGAAAGTGTACTCAGCAAAGTACAAAAAGCTCTCTGCATAACTCTGATATGGCTGTATCACGATGCATAAAGCCATGATCCTTCATGTTAGAGTACAACCAACGTCTCTATTGCATTACTGGCTGCCCAGAATGACTCTATTGCATTTAATGAAGTTTTGCTTGAAGCCAACATCTGAGGGAATGTCTCTAACAGATCCTAAATGCTTGAAGACCATAAATACAGAAGTCATTGAAGATGAAGAGAAGAGAATACACATTGCATTAAAAAGCTATTACTCTGCGCATTAATTTCTTCATTCTTTCATTATGTATTCTTCAATCATTTGAAGTTATTACGCAGACTTTCCTAAGCTTTACATTTAAACCACTCTCTAAGTGTTAGTGAAAGTTCTGTCTGTCTAAGTTGTATTCATTACAAACCAAATCTCTCAAACAAACCTGAGTGAGCTTGAAGAGGCTAAGTGTGCAAAGAATACTTGTATTGAGCCTGAAGAGGCTAGGTGTGCAAAGAATACTTGTCTTTGAGCCTGAAGAGGCTAGGTGTGCAAACAATACTTGAGTCTGTAACCTGATCAGTTATAGTGGATAAATCTTGGTGCTGCCAAGGACTGGACGTAGCTCTTTGCTTTGAAGAGTGAACTAGGATAAATAACTGTGTCAATATCTCCTTCCTTAAACTCTTTAATTGCTTTAGTTTTCTTACGTCTATCAAGTGGTGTGTTTGAAAAAGTCACCCGTCCATCCTGTATTCTTCCACTCGTCCAAATCTAGCTTCTGTTTACGAAAAGATTTCAACTTTGCTTAAATTCTGATAAACACAATTCAACCCCCCTTCTCGTGTTTATACTTGTCTATTTCAGTTGGTATCAGAGCTCAGCCTCTGGGTTGAGCATCTAACAGTGTAGAGGTAAAAGGTCTTGAAGAATAGACATGACTGCTGGAGCTAGTTCAAGTGGAAGTCATCAGACTAAAGGAGCTTCCCTAACCAGACCTCCTTACTTCAATGGAGGAAACTACAACTATTGGAAAGATAGATTTCAATGGTTCATTCTGTCTACAAACTCTAATCTTTGGGATGTCATTATAGACGGTCCATTCATTCCCAAGAATGATGATAACACTGACAAACCAAAAGCTCAGTGGACTACTGCAGAAAAGACAAAATGGGAGCTGAACCACAAAGCTAGATATAACATCATTTGTGCTCTCGGTCCGGAGGAGTTTGAGAAGGTATGTGCTTGTGACTCTGCAAAAGAAATATGGGACACTTTAGCTATCACACATGAAGGAACAACCAAATTCAAAGAGTCAAAGATTGCCATACTTGTCAGAAAGTATGAACTGTTCATCATGGAGGAAGGAGAATCTGTTGCTCAAATGATAGGAAGATTTCAAACTATAATCAACAGTTTAAAATCTCTTGGCAAAGTCTATACCAATGCTGAGAAGGTTGGAAAGATTCCGAGAAGTCTACCTAAACAGTGGAGACCTTTGGTCAATGCCATCTCTCAAGCCAAGGATCTCACTACCTTGACTATGGATGAAATTCTTGGAACACTCACTGTTCATGAGCAAGAACTTGGAGATGAAGTTGCACCAAAGAAGGGCAAGTCGATTGCTCTGAAAGCTGATCAAAAGTCAACAAAACTTTCTAAGGCTTTGAAGGCAGATGAGTCATCCAGTGATGCTGACCTATCAGAACTCGAGGATTCTGAGAGTGATGAAGAATTGTCTCTCCTGTCCAGGAAGATAAAGCTTCTCCTACAGAAAAAGAAGTTCAAGAGGGATAGGCCATTCAGAAGGTTCAACAAGGACAAGAACTTCAAAGAATCCACCTCAACAGACAAAAGTCCAATTGTTTGCTATGAATGCAAGAAGCCTGGTCACATCAAGGTTGAATGTGCTCAACTCAAGAAGGCCCCTCTTAAGAAATTATTCAAGAAGAAGAAGGGAATGATGGCTACTTGGAAGGATCTGGAGTCAACATCTTCTGATGAAGAAACACAGGAAGAAGCCAATCTCTGTTTGATGGCCAACACTGACTCAGACTCTGACGATGAGGTATATCCTGACTATGAGGAATTACTTGATGCCTATGAGGAGTTGATGAAGGAATCCAACTGCTTATCTAAAGCCTTCAAATCCCTCAAGAGAGAGTATGTAAAGCTCACCAGTGAGCATAAATAGAAATCTCAAGAGTGCGAGAAGCTGGCTAAAGAAAACAGTGAGCTGAAGACTGAAAAGTCTAATGAAGCTAAGATCTCAAGTGAAACATCACCATCTGAAGAAGTTGAAAAACTTCAACAGATAGTGGAACAACTCACTTCTGATCTTGCCAAATTTGTTAATGGTAGAGACAATCTGACTAAGCTACTTGGCAGTCAGAAGCACTCTCTTAACAAAGAAGGTATTGGATATATCCATCAGACACATCATAAAGTATCAACTAAAGCTTCTACAGTATCTGTTAAGTCAACTGTAACCAAAGCTACACCTGTTTGTAACTTCTGTGGAAAACTAGGCATGTTATGTCTAAGTGTATCCATAAGAAGAGAAGGAAGTCTTCACAGACTCCTAGAACTAACAGAAAAGGACCCAGAAAAATATGGGTACCTAAAGATCAAATAATTTTTGATGCAGATGTCCTCAACAGGACAAAGAAAACACCACTGCTGGTACCTGGACAGTGGCTGCTCGCGTCATATGACAGGAGAAAGGTCTATGTTCCTAGACCTCCAACTTAAGAAAGGAGGACGCGTTGCCTTCGGAGGGAATCAGAAAGGGAAAGTTATAGGAATTGGTACTATTGGTGGTAAACCCCCTCTTCCCTCTATATCTAATGTTCTTATGGTTAAAGGATTAAGACACATTTTGCTTAGCATAAGTCAATTATGTGATAGTGGTTTTGATGTTTCCTTTACATGTATGCATAGTTAAAGATTGTTGAGGCAAAACCCTCTTTTCAGCTAAAAGGCAACAAAATCTTTATAAGATTGAAATGTCCGATCTCTCAGATCAAAGTGTAACCTGTCTGATGTCTAAAGAGGATGAGAGATGGTTATGGTATAAGAAATTAGGACATGCTAGTATGAAACTGATTTCTAAATTAAAAAGGAATAATCTTGTGAGAGGATTGCCTGATATTAGCTTTAAGAAAGATGTCTTGTGTGATGCACGTCAGAGAGGTAAACAGATAAAATCAAGTTTCAAATCTAAAAACCAAGTATCAACCTCTAAACCTCTTCAGTTGTTACACATGGATCTGTTTGGACAAGTTAGTGTTGCCAGCCTGGCTGGAAGAAAATATGGATTTGTCATAGTTGATGACTATTCTAGATACACATGGGTACTCTTCCTAACACACAAGGATGAGTCTTTTAAGGCTTTCTCCGTATTCTGCAAAAGAATACAAAATGAGCAGGGTTTATGTATTTCTACCCTTAGAAGTGATCATAGGGGAGAATTTGAAAATGAGCAGTTTAGACAGTTCTGTGAGGAGAATGGAATCTCTCACAATTTCTCTGCACCTAGAACTCCACAGCAAAATGGAGTGGTCGAGAGAAAGAACAGATCTCTGCAAGAGATGGCTAGATCTATGCTCAATGAAAATAATCTCCCTAAGTATTTCTGGGCAGAAGCTGTAAACATTGCTTGTTATGTACAAAACAGAATACTTATTAGGCATTTTCTAAAAAGGACTCCTTATGAATTGTGGAAAGCAAAAAGGCCCAACATATCTTATTTTCATGCTTTTGGATGTGAATGTTTTATTATGAATACCAGAGATAATCTTGGAAAGTTTGATTCTAAGGTAGATAAAGGTATTTTCGTAGGATATTCTGAGAAGTCTAAGGCCTTTAGAGTATACAATTCAAGAACTTGTATTATTGAAGAATCTGTTCATGTTAAATCCAATGATGGATTAAAAACTGATAAAGAACTATCATATCTAGAAGATGATCTTGCAGGTCTTGATATAAACAAGCCAGAAGGTCAACAACCCGATCTAACCAAAACAGAACCTGTGCTTGAGGCTGAAAGACAAGTGGAACAGACGAGTCAGCAGACAAGTCAAGATCTTCATGATGATCTCAAAAGTGATTGGAAGTTCAACACTCATCATCCTAAGGATCTTATTATTGGAAATCCTTCTGAAGGAGTAAGAACCAGATCCACATTAAGAGAATCAAGCAATGTGGCCTTTATTTCAGATTTGGAGCCTAAACGCATTGAAGAAGCTCTTGAGGATGAAAGGTGGATTCTTGCTATGCAAGAAGAACTTAACCAGTTCACCAGAAATGATGTCTGGACTCTTGTCTCTAAGCCTAAAAACAAGTCGGTTATTGGAACAATATGGGTCTTCAGAAACAAATTGGATGAAGATGGTAAGGTTGTCAGAAATAAGGCAAGGTTAGTAGCTCAAGGCTATAACCAACAAGAAGGTATTGATTATACTGAAACCTTTGCACCTGTAGCTAGAATATAAGCCATACACATTTTAATGTCATATGCTGCACAACACCAAATTACCCTGTTTCAAATGGATGTAAAAAGTGCTTTTCTAAATGGTATAATTGAAGAAGAAGTATATGTTAAGCAACCCCCTACTTTTGAGGATACTGATAAACCAGATCACGTTTTCAAACTTAAAAAGACATTATATGGTTTGAAACAAGCACCTAGAGCATGGTATGATAGACTCGGTTCTTTTCTCATGCATAATGGTTTTACTAGAGGACACGTAGACACTACTCTGTTCAAAAAATGCTTTAAAGAGAACTTTATTATAGTTCAAATATATGTTGATGATATTATTTTTGGAGCAACTAATGAAAAGCTGTGCAGGGAATTTTCAAATCTAATGCAAGCTGAATTTAAGATGAGCATGATGGGAGAATTAAAGTTCTTCCTTGGATTACAAATCAAGCAGACAAGTGATGGAATTTACATTCATCAACAAAAATATACCAAGGAGATACTCAAGAAATACAAAATGGAAAATGAAAATCTCATGAAAACCCCTATGCAACCCAATGCAAAACTAAGCAAAGATGATGAAAGTAAAAAGGTAGATCAAACTGTCTACAGAGGTATGATTGACTCTCTACTGTACTTAACTTCAAGCATACTTGACATTCAATTTAGTGTCTGTACGTGTGCTAGATTCCAATCTGATCCTAGAGAATCTCACCTTAAGGCTGTTAAAAGAATATTTAGATATTTGCTTAGAACTACTAATCTTGGTTTGCTGCATTTAAGATCAAAAGAATACAGATTAGTGGGATATTGTGATGCTGACTTTGTTGGAGACATAATAGAAAGAAAAAGCACCATTGGAGGATGTCACTTCATTGGAACAAGTTTAGTCTCATGGTCAAGCAAAAGGCAGACAACCATTGCCCTGTCTACTGCTGAAGCAGAATACATCTCTGCCGCTAGTTACTGCTCTCAACACTTATGGGTAAAATATCAACTTGAGGATTACTCTATTTATGAACATAACATATCTATATGGTGTGATAATTCCAGTACTATATGCTTAACTAAAAATCCAATTCAGCATTCTAAGGCTAAGCATATTGAAATCAAACATCATTTCATTAGGGATTATGTTCAGAAAGGCATCTTTGATATTAAGTTTGTTACAACTGAAAATCAATGGGCTGATATTTTCACTAAACCCCTCGCAGAAGAAAGGTTTTTATTTATTAGAGATAATCTAAATATGCATTGCATTGTTGAATGGCATCTATGAATGTTTACATGTCTATGCTAAATTTGTCATTACTCCTATATACATGTTCTTTTAACTAAGCATTAGTTCAGGGGGAGTAATGATACAATAGTTTAAGTGGAGTATGTCTAATATGCTTGCTGCATTACTATGATTTTCTTAACATGTTATCTTGCCCTTAACATATCTCATAAATAAAACTTGATAGCCCTTTTTGATGTTGACAAAAGGGGGAGAATAGGAGAAACGTGTTATATGAGAATGAGAGAATGAATATGATATAACCTGTCCGCTTAAGAAAATTTCAACCTATCTGATTTATGCTATTTTCTTTGTTGATATTTTCTGAGGTTCATTAAATCATCTCAATGTTTGTCATCATCAAAAAGGGGGAGATTGTTAAGTCTCTAAAATGTCTGATGTGCATTTTCCTAAGTTTTGATGAGAACTAAACATTGGTTAATGATTTAATTAACCTTCATATTGGTTGCTAACCTATCTATCGAGTGTGCAGATTAAGTAATAGAATCTCACGTCCAACAAAGTGTAACAAGCAGACGTCCAACACTGTAGTAATTGAAGCGCACGTCCAGAACGCAAGAGATAGAAACTTGCGTCCACTAAAGTGACACAAGTAGTCGTCCACTAAAGTAAAAGCCAGTGTCTACTAAAGTGATGAAAGCCGGCATCTACTAAAGGTATCAGAAGCACTCGTCCAATGACGTGGCAGATGGAGCCCGTCCATTAAGGAATCAGAATGGCTCATCCAATGACGTGGCATATGGATCTCGTCCATTAAGGTATCAGAAGCACTCGTCCAATGACGTGGCAGATGGAGCTCGTCCATTAAGGAATCAGAAGCGCTCATCCAATGATGTGGCATATGGAGCTCGTCTACTAAAGTAATAGAGGCTCTCGTCCACTAAAGTAACAGAGGCTCTCGTCCACTAAATTAACAGAGGCTCTCGTCCACTAAAATAACAGAAGTGCTTGTCCACTAAAGGTGACAGAAGCGCTCGTCCACACTAGTCTTTGGACTTGCTAAGTCCTTAATATGGAGCTAGTCTACTAGCCCGAATGAAAAATCTTAAATGGCTAGATAGACACGGTTATTTTCAAGATGGAAGCACTTATCTTATGGACGTGAATTCTATAAGGATTATCATAATCGTATTTCAAGAACTAGAAAGAGACTTGAAGCCTTCTCTCCTACTCACTTTCACGCTTATCAAGAAAAGTCAGAAGTTACTCTCTCAAGCAACCTTGGATAATCAGAACCAAAGACCAGTTAAAGAATGCTTCCAACATGATTTATTCCTTAGTACCTCTGGTCCTTACACGAAAAGGGAAGTGTAATCAGCAAAGTACAAAAAGCTCTCTGCATAACTCTGATATGGCTGTATCACGATGCATAAAGCCATGATCCTTCATGTTAGAGTACAACTAACGACTCTATTGCATTAATGGCTGCCCAGAACGACTCTATTGCATTTAATGAAGTTCTGCTTGAAGCCAACATCTGAGGGAATGTCTCTAACGGATCCTAAATGCTTGAAGACCATAAATACAGAAGTCATTGAAGATGAAGAGAAGAGAATACACATTGCATTAAAAAGCCATTACTCTGCGCATTAATTTCTTCATTCTTTCATTATGTATTCTTCAATCATTTGAAGTTATTACGCAGACTTTCCTAAGTCTTACATTTAAGCCACTCTGAGTGTTAGTGAAAGTTCTGTCTGTCTAAGTTGTATTCATTACAAACCAAATCTCTCAAACAAACCTGAGTGAGCCTGAAGAGGCTAAGTGTGCAAAGAATACTTGTCTTGAGCTTGAAGAGGCTAGGTGTGCAAAGAATACTTGTCTTTGAGCCTGAAGAGGCAAGGTGTGCAAACAATACTTGAGTCTGTAACCTGATCAGTTATAGTGGATAAATCTTGGTGCTGCCAAGGACTGGACGTAGCTCTTTGCTTTGAAGAGTGAACCAGGATAAATAACTGTGTCAATCTCTCATTCCTTAAAATCTTTAATTGCTTTAGTTTTCTTACGTCTATCAAGTGGTGTGTTTGAAAAAGTCACCCGTCCATCCTGTATTCTTCCACTCGTCCAAATCTAGCTTCTGTTTACGAAAAGATTTCAACTTTGCTTAAATTATGATAAACACAATTCAACCCCCCCCCCTTCCTCGTGTTTATACTTGTCTATTTCAAAGTCTACCTATGTGAGAGTGAAGTGTGGCTGCTTCTTAGAGTTGGGCTTGACTCTGTAAGCTCTCATGAAAAGGATACACAACACAAGGCCTTACCAAATGTGTCACACTACCACGTCGTTCAATGGTACCGAGATTTCATGTGTAAGTCATGCACGCTTGTGAGATTTGGGTTTATTTTGAAAATGGTGGGGGATTGTGAGATATTTCCAAAATAAATGTTTGGAAGGGTGCATGATATTAAGTCTTAAATACAATTAACAAGAATTGATGCCTCGGTTAAGTGGTAACTTCTAGACCTGATATTCGTTAAGTTACGGTTCGAAACTCACCTAATGTCATTTTGAAATGTTTAATTTTGATAGTTTTATTTAAAACATTTAAAATGGACAAAGTACCTTGAGAGGAATCAAACCCAGAAATGCAAGGTAAAGGGACACAATCGCTGGCCACTAGGCCAACGATTATATTGTGTCATTTGTTAACCATAAATGTTATTTAACTCTTGGTCCATTATAGAATTAGTGTAGCCCATTTTCGTTTTATTGTTACAAATGGTTTGTTGGCCCATTATCCAAGCCCAATTAAAATTTTGTTTTTTTTTTTCTGATTTGTCATCAGAATAAAAAAATAATAATAATAAAAAGTAAAAAAAAAATTGAAAAAATGGGCTAGCTTTCACTTTGTTCCTTCAAGTATGGATCAATTTGGTTTTATTTCCCCTTTCTTGTTTTCTTTCACTTTTTTTACTAAAAAGGGAGGCACCCTTCCTACCCTTGCACCAGCCATACAGAGTGGTGGGAGTAAAGACTGATTTGCTCCCCATTACTTGTATCCACACCAGCTGGCCTAACAAGAAGATTTGTCATCTTCCTCATTTTTTTATGCTATAAATTAGGCATTCAACAGTGACCTAAGGGGAGGAACGAAAAAAAACCTTTCACTGGACCACATTTTTCCTTAATGTTCTTGTTACTCCCATCCACCATAGCCTCTGGCATCTCCTATCACTTTCTTTATTAATCCCAGCCACCACAACAACACAGTTCATCCTCAAAACAAAAATAAAAAAACATACAAATAATCACAACAAAAGTTAACAGTACCCACCATCTCCTACCTTGGACCAACATCACCACCCATCTCAAACACCCAACAGACCAGAACCACATCCTCCGCCGCCGCTGCCTCGGAGCTTCTCCAAACCGCCGTACCCACTGAACCCAGAGTCGAATCGCCGCTTCCTGCCGCTCGACCCACATTCCGTGTTGCCCAGACTTGCCACGAGCCACATCGCCGCACGAGCTCGCCACCGTCAACAGCAGAACCCATCTGACCGCCATCCTCCACCAGATCCGAATCGTGACAGATGCTGCACGTCGCTGCTCCATCTACTGCAGTCACTGCTCCACACCTAACACTCCAGATCCGTCCCCATCCTCTGTCGCTTAGCCTTTTCCGCACCGGACTCAGCGCACCGGACACCACGTGACGTCGCCGCTGCCGTATCACCTCCTTGTTGCTCTGTCGTTCTGCTTTCTCTCTTACGTTCAGGGTCCATCTCCATTCCCTTGTTTCACCTCTGTTACTATTATATAATACTTCTTTTGTTTTGACTTAAAGTTAGCTTATAAGTTTTACTTTGGTCTTGTGTTATAAATGCTAGCTCGGTAGTTGGGCTCAATTAAAAGGCTTTTTCCTTAAAAAAAAGGTTTTGAAAAAAAAAATTGACTAGGCCTTGGTCCTTCCTTTAAAAGTTTGTTTCAAGTGATTTAGTCTTTTTTTTTAAAAAAATAAAAAAAATAAAAAAAAACTTTCAAAGAAAAATCCAAAATAGAATTTGAAATAAAAATAGTACTTTTAAAAATATTTTCAGTCCTTATTTTAAATAAAAAAATTTCTCCTAAAATTTCTTTTGAGTTCATGCAACATTCTACAACGTTGATGTATGGGTCTTCCATCCTCGAGAGTTGTAAGAATTATAAGGGTTTATCGTATAACACTGTTATCTTGAACCCTGTGCAAAAATGAATTCCTTTTTATTAAGAATAATAAAATATTTTCAATTTACACTTTTAACCAATTTTACCCAATTTAATTTTATAAAAATATCTTTTTTAATTCACACAACAATCTATGACGTTGATGTATGATTTTCCATCCTCAAGTGGCGTACGAATTATAAGGGTTTATCGTATATCATCGCTATCTTAGACTCTGTGTAAGAGTGAATTTATTCTGAAATAAAATCTTTTTAAAATAAAATAAATAAATCAAATCTTTATCAAAATATAAAATCAATAAACCAATCAAACTTTTTTTTTCAAAAGAACTACGTGGCTTTGAGTTTCCCATCGCACCCGGGAATACGTAGGAGCAAGATAAATCATTTTGTCAAGCCAAAACTAATTTTTCCTTTTTTGTGTCTCTTTTTATGTTAAAAATAATTAATCAAAATAATTAAGATGTTCTATTTTTAGGGATGCTCTATGGACACGGTGCCATTTTCAGTACCTAGTGGATTCATGTGCCATGTTCAACCTCATTTAGTTTTTATAAACAATAAATTTAAACATATAAAAATTTAAAATATTAAAAGTTAAAAATAATCCTTTCTTGTAGATAATTTTTGGGGGTAAAATAAATATTTGAAAGGCTATTAAAATGTTTTTGCACAATTAACTTGAGGTACCGTTTTTTTAAATGGGCGATGTGGGGTGCTAACACCTTCCCTACTCGTAACCGACTCCGGGACTCATCTCTCTCTTTTTTTTAGACCAGTGTACCTTTAAATAATTGGGTTTTCTAAGAATTTCCCAATAAAAATTTTAGTGGCGACTCCTCTGTTTTTACCTTCTTTTTCACGGCTCCCGGATGGGACGGTTGCGACAGCTGGCGACTCCACTGGGGAGTTTTGAGAGTCAGGCCTCTCATAGTTGGTCATGCTGTTTTTTTTTTGTAAAAAAAATAGCTTTGAAAATATATGTTTTACCCTTTTTGTTTTATTTCTTTTTTGATGCTTTCATGACTGCTTTTGTATGTTCTTGCAACCTTAGGGTAGAGAACTTTTGTATTGGCGTTGTTTGTTCCTTTTTTGCAGGTTTAGGGTAGTTTTTTTTAGTAGGTTTTTGTGAAGGTTTGTATGCTCCCGTCACACACATCACTATCACATGTTGCACACACTTTTGGGCTCTATACCCGAGTCTTGGAATTCCATAAGGTTAGAAGGGCATTCAGTGATGTTATTGTGATGCTTTTGCGTCCCTGACAGTCACTGATTCTCCCACTCGGATTGCTACCGGTACATGGACTACCATATTGTGACTTATTTGTCCCTGTGGTGAGGTTTGTGGATTCGGATCCTTATCTTTTAGATGAGGGTAATCTGGGGACCATATATTTAGGGGTCTAGATCTGTCCCGAAAGTCATGCACATAAAATGCCATTAGCAACCTACCAAAATAGGGTCTTGACTTCAGAAGTCCCAACTTTAGGATATGACCTATGTAGGACAAAAGAGAGCGCATTCCATCTTTTTCTGCAACATGAATAATCACATTTATATCTCATGCATCATAACGATTTTCTACACGCATCCCACATGCACCTTAACATGACACTTATTCGTGCATCCTGTTACACTCATTATTATATTGTATGCTCGTGCATGTAGTATTTTAGGCCATGCATCGTCAATATGTCATTTCATTCATGCATCTTGGTACACTCTCATGCATAAGTAATTTTGCTTTCCAAATGTTATTAATAAAAGAAAATTTCCCTTGCACAGATAATTTGGTAAGAGATAACACCTTTGATAACAAGAGATGGAAAAAGTCAGATACACTAGCAATGCTCCCGCCACCAAGAGCTCCAGGGTGATTTTGAACTCATTAGAGAATTTGAAAGAGTTGAGCCAATCTTTGCCTCAAGAACATCGAAAAAACTTCGTCAAGAAGTATGGAGGGATCTTGGACCTAATTTTCATACCGGTTCAAGATACTACTTTGAGTGCTCTAAGTCGGTATTGGAGCCCACATCTCAGATGCTTCGAGTTGCCAAATATGGACATTACACCCACCATTGAAGAATATGCTTGCCTGTTAAGGTTGCCAATGCAGAAAAATACCACTATGTACTTTTGCATGCGGCAATACTTGACCACTGCAAGCATAGCAAGGTTACTAGGGCTTCCTGAAATTGAAGTGAATTTGATCGGGCACTCAAACTCGCGAGGGTTAACCCGAAAATTTCTTGAAAATCATTTGAGGAAACTAATGGATCGACAAGACTGGGAAACCTTTTAGAGGGTATTGGCACTAGCAATATATGGGTTGGTTCTATTTCCATCGGCGCTAGACATGATAGATCAAGCAACAATGGACGTGTTCTTCACAGTTGAAAGAAAGAAAAACCCTGTGCCGGCGGTATTGGCTGAAACGCTTTTGACTCTAGAATTTTGCCAGCGGCATCCAAAGGGGAAGCTCAGATGTTGTGCACAGTTGCTCTATGTATGGGTCATGACTCACATGTACGCAAAAGGCTATATCAACCACCATTCAGATCCACTAAGAGGCTTCCATAACATCCCTACAAGACAGCTTAATGAAGAGGAGTGGAAGAGCAAGTTTGACAAAGTGGAAAGAAACTCTTTTAAATGGGTATGTCCATGGTACGAAAGTCAACAGGGACAAGATATCATTTTAGTTGTGGTGACTATCCAAATGTTCCTTTGATGGGCCCGAGAGGGTGCATATCCTACACACCCGCCATAACCTTATGACAACTTTGTTGGACGCAAACCGTGCCACGAGAAGAACAACACGGTGGATGCTGTTTCCGATACAAGGATGGTGAGAATACCAAGTTGTTGACAAAAGAAGTTAGAAATGCATGGAAAAATGTGAGGATGGCGGGGAGATCACAGTTGGGCCGACCAATCCTAATCATTGTCTCAGAGTATGAAGCATGGAGAAAATCAAGGAAAGGTCCCGTCGACATTCCTGCAGAAAGCACGAAAGCTGAAGACTACTCCCCTTCGGTAGCTCAAATGGCAGAACAACTGAAAGTCCTGGAAGCACAAATGAAGGAAATGGAACAACAAAAGCAAGATGCCGAGTTGAAAATAGCCATTGGTCAAAAGCATTGTGAGAAGTTAACAAAGGAATATGAACATTTAAAAGATTTGTGTGCAGATATCTCTGTAACCTCAAAAGTCCAGAAGAATACAGACAAGGTCCCGCCAAGCGTCATGACTAGGATCCAGAATCTTGAAAGCAAAGCATTGTCCTTGACAACAGAGAGGCATCAACTAAGAAAAGAAAAGCGTCAGTTAGAAGAAGAAGTCATTCAGAAAGGAGATGTGAGAAAGTCATTGGAAGTGGAAGTCAATCGACAAAGGGGGGTCAATGTCAACTTACAAAAGCAAATTTGTGCACAAGACAGGATGACTGGTGAATTGGTGCAAAAGGTCAAAGAGCTGAATATTCTATTAGTCGAAATCAAGAAACAATGCGATTTAGGACGGACCTCAGCAAAACACTATCATGATCAAATGGTTCAAGTGATGAATGCCGTGAAGTGGTGGAGAGAAGAGGCCCGAGAGCGAGGGATAGATATTGACATATGGAGAAAAAGATATATGAGCATGAATTTGGAGCTAAGCCATTGTATTCCGAATTTCGTCCAATGCTTTGAAAAGGTAGAAAAACAAATTCGTGCAGACCCTATGCTTCGTCTCTCGGCTGAGTTGGATGATTTCATGCAGATGTGTGGAGGGTTTGCTCGAGGGCTAAATAGAAAGAGGCCTAATTTATTGACTTTAGGATGAAAATGTTGTAACAATGTTGAGAATTATGATGTAATCCCAATCTATGTATTGTTTTGAGGAGATTTTAATGAAATATGGCCTTGCCTCCATAATTCTATGTTTTGCTTTGAGGAGTTTTTAATGAAATCAGTTCTTGCCTCTATGATTCCTTTCCACTCCAACTCTTGCACTTGACTTGCGACGACACCTATCGTAGAGCATGGTCTTCCTTTAGTATGTTGTCAACTACATCTTTGCCTTATAGGATTCTTCCTTCTGCGCAAAGGGTAGGATGAGATGTCTCAATTCAGAATTGCTAGTGTGTTTGAGACAACATCTATTATGGAGAGTTGTTTCTCCCCTAGATTTGTTGTCAACTCCATTTCATCTTATGAGCACAACGCTCTCTGTGTGGGATGGAGGTACCATCTCTTATCTGTTATAAGATGTTAACTCAAAAAAAAAAATTAATAATAAACTCCAAAGGTGATTTTCATAAAGGCTTTTTGCATTTTTCCAACATTTTGTTCTCACTTTTGTTTTGATTAAAACAGTGTGTGGCTTTTCTGAACAATTGCTCGAAGACACCCTTATCGCACTCGGTCACAGACAAGAGCCATGGCGGATGAACTAGAAGAAGTCCAAGAGATCAGGGATGAAGTCAGTCAAATCAAGGATCAAATGACTAAGATGATGGAGATCCTACAAGCAATACAGAAGGAAAATAACACAGAGGAGAACCCTCCAGCCTCGAATGAAGGACATCCGGCCACACCTCTCATTCCACCCGGTTTTGCTCATATTCCTATTCAAGGCTTCAACCAACCAGGGGCCATGATGCCTCTCACTATTTATCCAAGCAACCAAACTCATCTTTCATTTGACCCGAACAATCCCCCATACGGCTTACCTCGTGGATTTGTTCCACCAACGGCCCCCAGCCCACAAGATGACATCCAAAACTCTGAACATGCTACTTAGACACAATCCCCCACCGATGTTGTCGAAATGCCACAAACACAAATTGTCAACCCTACAGATGGTAACACCCCGATAGTGACACTTTTTGCCAATCCAAAAAATCCACAATACACCCTACATTATGGACCCCAGGGGACTCAAATGATGCCAAACTTCGGATCCTCCTACATGCCATACCCCTTTCCCCAGAATATGTATTGTGAAACTCCAGTGAATCAATCGGGAGGGAATTCCCAATCTAAAGAAAAGTTGGAAGTGTTAGAGGAGAGACTGCAGGCCATTGAAGGGGCAAATAGTTATGGTCTTCGGGATGACTCAGAGCTTTGCCTGGTGCCAAAAGTTGTAATTCCACCAAAATTTAAGGTACCCGATTTTGACAAATATCGGGGAATCACTTGTCCCCAAAACCATTTGACCATGTATGTAAGGAAGATGGCATCATACGCTCAAGATGATAAGATCTTGATTCACTTCTTCCAGGACAGTTTAACTGGGGCAGCTTCAAATTGGTACACGCATCTGGAACGGGCCCACGTCCGATCCTTCAAAGGTCTAGCAGATGCATTCCTGAAGCAATACAAGTACAATATTGACATGGCTCCCGATAGGATGCAACTCCAAAATATGGCAAAGAGAGACACGGAGACTTTCAAGGAGTATGCACAACGATGGAGGGAACTGGCTGCTCAGGTAGAGCCTCCATTGGCCGAGAAAGAAATTGTGGCAATGTTCATTGATACACTCCAGTCGCCCTTCGATGATAGGATGATTGGGAGTGTGTCATCGAACTTTTTTGACATGGTCATCATCGTTGAGAGAATTGAAAGTGGAATGAGGAATGGCAAGATCACTGAGACTTCAGTAATTAACGGCCAGAAGAGAGCCCCGTTTGTGAAAAAGAAAGAAGGAGAAGCACACGCAGTAACCTTTGAACAAAAGAAACCAAACCAATATAGACCAAACCAAACACCGCCTTCCAAGCCCAATACGCCCCATATCACCAAGCCAACCAGCCATACATCGCCGACACCTCACAATTTCCAAATCCCCAACAGATGGCTCCTTACCGGCAATCATACCCCTCTCAACCTCAAACACACCTTACCATGCCACCTCAAATTGTTCAACTCCTAAGTCCAAACCCAAACACCAGCCAAACAAGACCACCGTATAACTCGGAAAGAAATCCAGTACATTTCGACCCGATACCCAGGACCTACACTGAGCTACTGCATCAACTTATAAGCAAATCTTTGTTAACTCCTATCCCAATGAAACCATTGGGGCCTCCTTATCCGAAGTGGTTTGACCCAAATGCTAAATGTGAGTATCATGCGGGGGCAATAGGTCATTCCACTGAGAACTGTAGGGCTTTCAAATTTAAGGTACAAGATCTTATTGATGCTAAGTGGTTGAGCTTTCAGAAAGATGCTCCGAATGGGGCACAAGGTCCTATGCCAAATCATGGGGGTTCGGGAGTCAATGCCATTGATAGCTTTATGGAACCTACTCTTAAGAGCCAAGTGGCTGATGTCAGAACTCCCATGAGAGTTATTTTAAGGGAGATGCAAAAACATGGATTGGTGCAAACCTCAATTGTTGAAGAGAAGACTCTTGATGAAGAGATAAGGTGTGACTTCGACGGGAATATGGGGCATTCAATTGAAGACTGTGCAGAATTTTGACAGGTTGTGCAACAGTTAATAGATATGAAGATTATCCTAATTGGTTGTGAATCGAATGAGTGTGGCATTAACATGATCGTTGAATCTACAATTTCCCCAACTCCAGTTAAGATAACTCCTTTTACTATTGTGATTAATCCTCAACCGGTTCCTGAGCAAATCGCTCTGAAGCCAGTGGTGATACACTATACTGAGAAGGAACCTATGCCGGTTTCGAGTGGGCCAACACCAGTTGTCATCCGAGTCCCAGGTCCTTTCCCTTACAAGGACACCAAAGCGGTGCCATGGAAATATGATAGGCAGGTTCAACAAAGTCCTCCCAACGGGACCACTGTGGTTACCAACATTTCGGGAATTGGTGGAATGACTAGGAGTGGTCGCATTTATACTCCAGAGGTATTGCGAAGGGAGGGAACATAAAAGGAAGAAAAAGATCGCAAGGGGAAGGAGAAGGTGGAAGGAACGCTGGCTGAAAAGGATACCAAAGAGGGTGATAATAAAAAGGAGGTATCTGATGAAGAAGTCAGCGAATTCTTGAAGTTCATCAAGCAAAGCGAATACAGGGTTGTGGATCAATTGAATCAAACTCTGACTCGGATATCTCTTTTATCTTTGTTGATGAATTCTGAGCCACATAGGAGAGTATTGATGAAGGTGTTGAATCAAGCTCATGTCTCTCATGACATGACAATTGATAAGCTTGATAACATAGTGGGTAACATCGTTGCTGATAATTATATCACTTTCACTGATGATGAAATTCCAGCTGAAGAAATAGGGTACAACAAGGCATTACACATCTCTATGAAGTGCCGAGATCATGTCATGGCTAGGGTTCTCATTGATAATGGTTCTTCTTTGAATGTAATGCCAAAGTCAACACTGGCAAAGTTGCCTTTCGATGGAACTCATATGAAGCCAAATACAATGATTGTAAGAGCTTTCGACGGAACTCGAAGGGAAGTCATGGGAGAAATTGAATTACCCATTCAGATTGGCCCTTGCACCTTTGAAATACTCTTCCAAGTAATGGACATCACACCAACTTACAGTTGTCTCCTAAGACAACCATGGATCCATTCGTCTGGAGCTATACCATCCACATTGCACCAGAAAGTGAAGTTCATTGTCGATAGTAAGTTGATAATTGTTTCTGGGGAGGAGGATATGTTAGTGAGTAAGCCATCAACAACCCCTTACATTGAAGCTGCCGAAGAAGCTCTTGAGACCGCATTCCAATCGCTTGAAATTGCCAATGCCACTTATGTTGGGGACGGTGCTCCACTCTTGAAACCTCAGTCATCTAAAGCATCCATTATGATGGCTAGGGTTATGCTCGAAGGAGGATACCAACATGGAAGCGGTTTGGGGAAGAATAGACAAGGTGTCACTGACATCCTTATGCTCACCGAGAACAAGGATAGGTTT
Source organism: Sophora flavescens (assembly GCA_030762895.1). Classification (NCBI taxonomy): domain Eukaryota; kingdom Viridiplantae; phylum Streptophyta; class Magnoliopsida; order Fabales; family Fabaceae; genus Sophora; species Sophora flavescens. The sequence continues at coordinate 60,660,821 of CM061063.1, forward strand.
GGGTTGGGATACAAACCCACCAAGGCCGACAAGATGAGGGTTATGGAAGAGAAGAAAAGAAAGAGGTTAGCTCGGCTGGAAAATCGTGAATACGAGGCTGAAAGGGTTCCCATCTGTGACATTCAACAGAGCTTCCGGAGTGTGGGGTTCGCGTTCCTGGACCAAGCAGCAGCTGTTGAAGATGATTATCCCGCTGATCATGGTGTCAATCTGGTGTATCCATGCCCTCCGGATACAGAGCTCAACAATTGGGAGGTCGTCAAGTTCCCCATGACCATGGAGTTTTTTTCAAAGTAATTCTGTAACGCTTATCCTTTAGCTCTGCCTAAGGCTTTAGGAATTTTGTTGTAATGGGCTTACTTGTTTCCGTTTCAGTATGAATTATCAATAAATGCATGCATTCAATATCTTTATATTCTTATCTCTCTTTTTTTATTTCGCTTTTATTCATCGTTCCTCACCAATAAATTAAGTTTCCCATTTTTAACCTTTATTCATTCATCTTTCCCTGATAACTATCAAAATGCATATCTAAAAGTGACTCTCTTGAAAATGACAGTGTTAGTAACTCAACATACAATTTTGACTATCACATTGATCATACTGACGAGGTTGTTGATGATGATGGGGAAGTCCCTCCTGAATTATTGAGGTTGGTAGAACAAAAAGCTAGGGAAATTCGGCCCCATGAAGAGCCGAGTGAACTAATCAATTTGGGAACCAAAGATGATAAAAAGAGGTCAAGATCGGCCTTTCCCTGAAAGAAAAGGAGCGAAGTAGGTTGATCAACTTGTTGATGGATTATAAAGATGTTTTCGCATGGTCGTACCAAGACATGCCAGGGTTAGACCCCGGTTTAGCAGAACACAAATTGTCATTAAAGCCGGAGTGTCCTCCAGTAAAGCAGAAGCTACGAAGGATGAAAGCAGAAATGTCTCTAAAGATCAAGGAGGAGGTCAAGAAACAACTGGATGCAGGTTTCCTAGAAGTTGTAAAGTACCCTCAATGGGTTGCTAACATCGTTCCTGTTCCCAAGAAATATGGAAAGGTTCGAATGTGTGTTGACTATCGAGATCTGAACAGAGCTAGCCTAAAAGATGACTTTCCCATGACTCACATTGATGTTCTTGTAGATAATACTGCTCAACATGCATTATTCTCTTTCATGGATGGATTCTCGAGATATAATCAGATCACAATGGCATCTGAAGATATGGAGGAAACTACGTTTGTCACTTTATGGGGAACCTTTTGCTACAAGGTTATGCCCTTTGGCTTGAAAAATGCTGGGGCAACATATCAGCGGGCTATGATGGCTTTATTCCATGACATGATGCATAAGGAGATAGAAGTTTATGTAGATGACATGATCGTCAAGTCCAGATCCGAAGATGACCATGTTGATAATCTGCAGAAACTTTTTGAGCGGTTAAGAAAATTTAAGCTCTGACTGAATCCAGTCAAATGCACTTTTGGAGTGAAATCAGGCAAGCTTCTGGGGTTCAGTGTTAGTCAAAGAGGAATAGAGGTTGATCCTGAAAAAGTGCGAGCAATTGTCGATATGCCAGCACCTCAAACGGAGAAAGAAGATCGTGGATTTTTAGGAAGATTGAACTACATTTCCCGGTTCATCTCCCAACTGACCGCGACATGTGAACCAATCTTTAAATTGCTATTCAAAAATCAGGCAGTAAAATGGAATGAAGATTGTCAAAAAGTCTTCGAGAATATCAAACAATACCTACAGGAGCCTCCAGTCTTGGTTCCCCCGGTTCCAGGAAGGCCTCTCATCATGTATTTGACCATGCTAGATGAATCAATGGGTTGTGTACTAGGGCAACACGATGAGTCAGGAAGAAAAGAACATGCCATCTATTATCTAAGCAAGAAGTTCACCAGTTGTGAAGCCAACTACTCACTGCTGGAACACACTTGCTTTGCTTTGGCTTGGGCGGTCCGCCGTTTGAGGCATTACATGTTGTGTTACACTACCTGGTTGGTGTCCAAAATGGATCCAATTAAGTATATCTTTGATAAGCCTGCTCTGACTGGAAGAATTACTCGCTGGCAAGTCATGCTATCAGAATACGACATTGTCTATGTCACCCAAAAAGCAGTAAAAGGTAGCGCTCTCGAAGAATATCTAGAAAATCAACCAGTAGAAGATTATGGATCGATGCAATGCGATTTCCCAGATGAAGATATAATGGCTTTGTTTGATCACCTACGATCACCAGAAAAAGAAAAGTGGACTTTGTTATTTGATGGAGCTTCTAATGCATTGGGGCATGGAATCGGGGCAATACTAATCTCATCAGAAAATGATTATTTCCCTGTCACTGCAAGGCTTTGCTTTGATTGTACAAACAATATAGCCAAATATGAAGCTTGTGCGCTCGGGATCCTGGCAGCAATAGAATCAAAAGCAAGGATACTGGAGGTATATGGGGACTCTGCATTAGTCATCCACCATCTAAGAGGGGAATGGGAAACCCGAGATGCCAAGTTAATCCCGTACCATGATTACATCAAAGGTCTGATTGAGCAGTTTGATGAAGTCACATTTCACCATATTCCCCGAGAAGATAACCAATTAGCTGACGCGCTGTCTACCTTGTCCTCGATGTTCAAAGTAAGTAACGAGAGGAACCTACCACTCATCAAAATGGAAACTCGTGATCATCTTGCATATTGTTAAGTGATAGAGGAAGAGCCTGATCAAAAACCTTGGTACCATGACATCAAATGCGTCATCCAAAGAAGGGAATACCCTCTGGGTGCTTCATAAAATGACAAAAGAACTCTAAGAAGACTTGCAATGGGTTTCTATTTAGATGGAGGTAGTCTTTACAAAAGAAATCATGACATACTGTTGTTGAGGTGCGTTGACGCAAACGAAGCAAAACAGATAATTGAGGAGGTACATGAAGGATCTTTTGGAACACACACGAGTGGTCATGAAATTGCCAGGAAAATCTTGAGGGTTGGCAAATACTGGTTGACAATGGAAGAAGATTACTTTAATTATGCGAAGAGGTGCCACAAGTGTCAAATATATGCTGATAAGGTTCATGCACCGCCGGCTCCCTTGAATGTCATGTCAGCACCCTGGCCATTCTCAATGTGGGGAATGGATGTGATCAGGCCAATCGAACCAAAAGCCTCAAATGGGCATCGCTTCATTCTTGTTGCCATTGATTATTTCACAAAGTGGGTTGAGGCTGCATCATATGCCAATGTGACCAGGAATGTTGTGATCAAATTTGTAAAAAGAGAATTAATTTGTCGTTATGGGTTGCCAAGTGAGATTATCACTGATAATGTGACTAACTTGAACAACAAGATGATGAAAGAGATGTGTGAAAACTTCAAGATAAAGCATCACAATTCCTCCCCGTATCGCCCAAAGATGAATGGGGCAGTTGAGGCCGCCAATAAAATATCAAGAAGATTGTCCAAAAGATGGTGGTGACGTATAAGAATTGGCACGAGATGTTACCTTTTGCTTTACACGGCTACCGTACCTCTATTCGCACCTTGACAGGGGCAACGCCATATTCTTTAGTTTATGGGATGGAGACAGTGCTCCCGATTGAAGTAGAGATCCCCTCATTAAGGGTATTGAGAGAGGCAGAATTGGAAGAAGCCGAGTGGATCCAATATCGACTCAACCAATTGAACCTTATTGAAGAGAAAAGATTAGCAGCACTGTGTCACGGCCAATTGTACCAGAAAAGGTTGATGAGAGCTTACGAGAAGAAAGTACGCCCCCGGCAGTTTCGAGAGGGTGATCTAGTGCTCAAAAAGATCCTACCAATCCAAAAAGATAACTACGAAGGACCTTACGTTGTGAAAAAAGCCTTCTCGGGAGAAGCTTTAATTCTCACCAGGATGGATGGGGAAGATCTTCCACTCCCTGTAAATTCATATGCAGTCAAAAAGTATTATGCTTGAACGCACTTCCTAAGAAAAAGAGAAAAAAAATAAAAAAAAAGTGAAAATGAAAAAAAGAAAAGCTCGCTAGGCTGAAAATCTGAAAAGACAGTCTAGGCAAAAGTTAGAGCAACCTGCTAGACTGAAAACCTGAAAAAAGGCAGTCGAGGCAAAAGTTAAGGTTAAAGGGAAAAAACATAACAATGGAAGTGTCGTCTAGCCGATGAACTGGGGGAATCAGTGGGCTAGATGATGAAGACTGGGGCAGATAGCACACTCAAATGATGATTAATGAGCAGTCAAGATGGCATGAGAGATACTAACACTAGTCATGGGAAGAGATATCACTTAAGTAGATGTGATTCCACTCCATAACCTTTTTGATCCTATACTCCATTGTAATACCTGCTTTGTACACCTTTCCAGTCCAAATATAATGATATTGACTTCCTTTATTTTGTTTCGCTACATTGGTCCCTTTCTCTTAACTTTTGTCATTTGTGTGTGTGCATTCATCCTGATAAGTATATACTGAAATGTGGAACATGTATTGATGTCTTCAAAAGCGTTTAGAATTTATTTGAAAGTCTCAAAAGGCCGTAAAGGACAAGATGGTCTCCCAACAAAGGGCACCGTGGTCAACTGACAAGAGGCATTATAGAAGGGAAAGAACAATAAAATCAACCATTGGGACAATCATTGCAAAGGAAGCATACCCTTTCAAAAGTGCTTGACCTTATTCTACATGAAAATATGACTCGTTTTAGTTCATCTCAGAACTTTTCTGTGATCAACGCTTTAAGGGGTCGAGGATAATAACGAAAAAAAGAAAAGAAGTATTAATGTATTACAGGCTTTCCTTGTGTTGTATTGAAATCATCTGAGGTTTCCATCAAGCATATAGGACATTCTGGTATCATGCATTATCTCATTGCATTGCAATTGTTTATCTTTTGTGAGCACAAAGCCTCGTAAATTCATAGACATCATAAGTTTCAAGCTTCAGCGGATAACCGACTCCATAAGCTTTTAATCCTTTCTTTCAGGCTTCAGCGGATACCCGACTCCGCATGCTTTTTATTTTTATTTTTCTGTCAAGCTTCAGCGGATACCCTACTCCGCAATCTTTTTACCTTTCCTTTCAAGCTTCAGTGGATAACCGGCTCCACAAGCTTTTTACCTTTTATGTCAAGCTTCAGCGAATAACCGACTCCGCAAGCTTTTAACCTTTCTTTTCAAGCTTCGGTGGATAACTGACTCCGCAAGCTTTTAACCTTTCTTTTCAAGCTTCAACGGATAATCGACTCCGCAAGGTTGCTATCTTTTCTGCCAAGCTTTGGCGGGTACCATACCCCGTAAGCTCTTCTTGTTTTCGAGCTTCAGCGGATAACCGACTCTGCAAGCTTTTTACCTTCCCTTTCAAGCTTCGGCGGATTCCCAACTCCGCAAGATTTTCCTTTAAGCTTCGGCGGATAACCGACTCCGCAAGCTTTTAACCTTTTTGTCAAGCTTCGACGGGTACCATGCCCCGTAAGCTCTTCTTGTTTTCAAGCTTCGACGCATACCCAACTCCGCAAGCTTTCTACCTATTTTTTCAAGCTTCAGTGGATAATTGACTCCGCAAGCTTTTAATCCTTTTGTTTTCAAGCTTCAACGGACAAACGACTCCACAAGTTTTTTATCTTTATGTTCGAGCTTCTACGGGCAGTCCATCCCGTAAGCTCTTTTTAATTATGCATCCTTTTAGTTGTCAGTGAACTTCGGTCAAAATTGGAGTTCATGTCTTTACTCGTTTCTTATAATGATAATAGGTTAACTATGGTTACACCTACTATCTAATAAGAAACAAGTAAAGAAGGGCAGTTGTGAACACCTAATTTTGTCCGGATTTTTTAATTAATGCTTTGGAAAAAATAACAAACAAAAATGATAAAAATAAAACAAAAAAAGTGATTTTATTCTTGGCCCATTATAGAATTAGTGTAGCCTATTTTCGTTTTATTGTTACAAATGGCTTGTTGGCCCATTATCCAAGCCCAACTAAATTTTTTTTTCTGATTTGTCATCAGAATAAAAAAATAATAATAATAAAAAGTAAAAAAAATTGAAAAAATGGGCTAGCTTTCACTTTGCTCCTTCAAGTATGGATCAATTTGGTTTTATTTCCCTTTCTTGTTTTCTTTCACTTTTTTCCTAAAAAGGGAGGCACCCTCCCTACCCTTGCACCAGCCATACAGAGTGGTGGGAGTAAAGGCTGATTTGCTCCCCACTACATGTACCCACACCAGCTGGCCTAACAAGAAGATTTGTCATCTTCCTCATTTTTTTTATGCTATAAATTAGGAATTCAACAGTGACCAAAGGGGAGGAACGAAAAAAAACCTTTCACTGACCCACATTTTTCCTTAATGTTCTTGCTACTCCCATCCACCATAGCCTCCAGCATCTCCTATCACTTTCTCTATTAATCCCAGCGACCACAACAACACAGTTCATCCTCATAACATAAATAAAAAAAACATACAAATAATCACAACAAAAGTTAACAGTACCCACCATCTCCTACCTTGGACCAACATCACCACCCATCTCAAACACCCAACAGACCAGAACCACATCCTCCGCCGCCACTGCTGCCTCGGAGCTTCTCCAACCCGCCGTGCCCACTGAACCCAGAGCCGAATCGCTGCTTCCCGCCGCTCGACCCGCATTCCGTGTTGCCCAGACTCGTCACGAGCCACATCGCCGCACGAGCTCGCCGCCGGCAACAGCATAACCCATCTGACCGCCATCCTCCACCAGATCCGAATCGTGATAGATGCTGCACATCGCTGCTCCACACCTAACACCCCAGATCCGTCCCCAGCCTCTGCCGCTCAGCCTTTTTCGCACCAGACTCACCGCACCAGACACCACGTGACGTCGCCGCTGCCGTATCGCCTCCTTCTTGCTCTGTTGTTTTGCTTTCTCTCTTACGTTCAGGGTCCATCTCCATTCCCTTGTTTCACCTCTGTTACTATTATATAATACTTCTTTTGTTTTGACTTAAAGTTAGCTGATAAGTTTTACTTTGGTCTTGTGTTATAAATGCTGGCTAGGTAGTTGGGCTCAATAAAAAGACCTTTTTCTTTAAAAAAGGTTTTGAAAACAAAATTTGACTAGGCCTTGGTCCTTCCTTTAAAAGTTTGTTTCAAGTGATTTAGTCTTTTTTTTAAAAAAAAAAAAAACTTTCAAAGAAAAATCCAATAAAGAATTTGAAATAAAAATAGTACTTTTAAAAATATTTTCAGTCCTTATTTTAAATAAAAAAATTTCTCCTAAAATTTCTTTTGAGTTCATGCAACATTCTACAACGTTGATGTATGGGTCTTCCATCCTCGAGAGTTGTAAGAATTATAAGGGTTTATCGTATAACACTGTTATCTTGAACCCTGTGCAAAAATGAATTCCTTTTTATTAAGAATAATAAAATATTTTCAATTTACACTTTTAACCAATTTTACCCAATTTAATTTTATAAAAATATCTTTTTAATTCACGCAACAATCTACGACGTTGATGTATGATTTTTCATTCTCAAGTGGCGTATGATTTGTAAGGGTTTATCGTATAGCATCGCCATCTTAGACTCTGTGTAAGAGTGAATTTATTCTGAAATAAAATATTTTTAAAATAAAATAAATAAATCAAATCTTTATCAAAATATAAAATCAATAAACCAATCAAACTTTTTTTTTCAAAAGAACTACGTGGCTTTGAGTTTCTCATCGCACCCGGGAATACGTAAGAGCAAGATAAATCATCTTGTCAAGCCAAAACTAAATTTTCCTTTTTTGTGTCTCTTTTTATGTTAAAAATAATTAATCAAAATATTTAAACTGTTCTATTTTTGGGGATGCTCTATGGACACGGTGCCATGTTCAGTCCCTTAGATATGAGGTTACCTAGTGGACTCATGTGCCATGTTCAACCTCATTTAGTTTTTATAAAAAATAAATTTAAACATATAAAAATTAATAAAAATTTAAAATATTAAAAGTTAAAAATAATCCTTTATTGTAGATAATTGTTGGGGGTAAAATAAATATTTAAAAGGCTATTAAATGTTTTTGCACAATTAACTTAAAGTACCGTTTTTTAAACGGGCGATGTGGGGTGCTAACACCTTCCCTACTCGTAACCGACTCCCGGACTCATATCTCTCTCTTTTTAGACCAGTGTACCTTTAAATAATTGAGTTTTCTAAGATTTTCCCAATAAAAATTTTAGTGGCGACTCCTCTGTTTTTACCTTATTTTTCGCGGCTCCCGGACGGGTCGGTCGCGACAGGTGTGCAAACCAAACCAAGGTTACTCCATTGTATCCTGAATAGGATTCACCGGTTACACCTGTTGCATCCAATTTACGAGGAGAGATTGGTGGGGGCGAATCGAACCTAAAGCCTACTGTCCCTACACGCCATGGAGATTGTGTATTACCATTGTTTTCTTCTTCTTTGTTGCAGATCCATACCCCAAATACTAACACAATGGAGAATGTTAATAAGATCAATGTTGATGGTAAATTCTATCCATATAGATATAGTTTTGTGGGTCTTTTTAAGAATATGACCGGAGCGTGGATTGTTGGATTTCCTGGATTATGTGGTTCGCCAACCAACATGAATGTTGAATTGTTAGCCATTGGTCATGGTCTCGGGATTGCTTGGTATGCAGGGTACCAAGAGGTGACATGCGAATCACATTCTAAGACAGCTCTGACTCTTATACAGATGGTGTTCCTAAAGTCCATCCTTTTGCTCCTCTAGTGAATCACATCAAGAACTTCCACAGTTATGTTTGGAAGTTGAGCTTCAATCATACCTTGAGAAAAGATAATACTTGTGCTGATTGCTTGGACAAACAAGGTGCATCTTCGGATTAAGCATTGCAAATCTGGAATTCTTGCCCACCACAGCTTTCTTCTACCTAGTTAGAGGATGCTATGGGTGTGCCTAGAATCCATACAAAGTTTCCTTTTCTTGTTGCTGCTGTTTGTTTAGTTTTCTGATTGATTGAAAAAAATATTTCTAATATAGAATTAGGCGTGTCATGAATTTAGTCATGTGATGGCCAAATACCTCGCCATTAAATTCTCTGTCATCTACTTTCGTTAAGTATATTATTTTGTACACGGTGTGTTTTTATCGATGTCTCCCCAACCTAAGCTCTGTTAGGGTTTAGTGGCGGCTCCTCTTCAGGTATCTCCTGGCTCCTCCCACCTTGTACGGGTCTCTCCTAGCTTTTATTCCCTCATCTTTTGGGTTTTTCTCCCTCTCTTAACTCCACACCTCCATTACCCCTCTACTCCTCTCTCTTGTGCCATTACCACCATCTAGCATGGACTCCCTCTCATCTGCCAATAATCACCATGGTTTCCTTGCCAGAACCAAGCCTCCCGTCGCGGTCATGGAAAACAACCTCCACTGGAACCACCACCGCTGGACAATAGGAACACTCTGAAGCTACCCACTTTTGCTCCCCCACCTTCAGATTTGGTCCCTATCCGCCCTCCACCAAAGCCACCAGATGTAGGTGGAAAGTTTCATTTTGTTAGTGATGTTGTTGTGGGCTCTCTTTTGTTTAGGGTGTTTTCATGGGTAGTTTGTCTTAAAAATACACTTCTAGTGTTTGATGAAACGCCTCATAAGAGCTTGGCATTTTGGAATTACATAGGGTGTGAAGATACAAATGTGGCTGATACCAATCTTATCATCCTCTCCACCTATCATTTGGCCTCCGGACAAGTGGTTTATTTGGACAAATTCGAGACTATCTATAGTTGGAACAAGCTTGCAAAGGTCAAAGAAATGACCTGTAACCGAATAGGGTTAAAGATCGTGGGTTCTCTTTTCTCCTTTGCCATGGACCATGTGTGGAGCAACTTGATAGGTTGTATGTTAGGATCTGTTTTCTGGCTTGGAAATGCCCATTTGGCTTTTGATCAATCTATGTATTATATTGTTTGGTTTATCTAATGAAATCTATGTTTTACTATAAATAAAAAAAGTATATTATTTTGTTGTGTACATGGTATGCTCAACCTATAGTTAGAAACTAATCCTTTTCGAAATATAGAAATCATCAAATTGGGTTTTGTCTCTTCTTACAAATCATTTTTTATAAATATGGTAGAAATTGAACCACTGAGAACATATTTGAGGAATTAATCCATTTATCAACCGTGTTGGATCTTGTTGGTCGTTAAATATATCACCTTTTAAGGGTGCACTCTAATATGCACCCTATGGGAAAAGGGTGCTTCCTGCACCACTTACAAAATTTCTTTTTTACTCCCCCCTCTAATTATGAAGTTGTTATTTTATCCTTATCCCTTTTCACCCAGCTAGTCACCACTCACCATGTCCTTTCCACGCCTCCTCCAGCCATCACAAACAAAGCCCACCAATCAGTGTCCTTTCCACACAGACACCTCAATCTTCGATCTGTCCCTTTCCAGGTACCTCCACATTTCTACTTCCATTCATCATCTTCGTTACACGGAGAAAGAAGTATGTGGCACAAGTAGCATCGACCCTTCTCCCTTTAAGCTTCTGGTGTCGTGTCCTCTTGGTCTTTCTCCCACACAGGTTGGAATGTGCCTCACTTTTTAGCCTAATCAAACACGTTCTAATGATTTGTCACTTGAATTGAAGGTGTCTGTGGCATTTAGTGACACCTACGATCGGATCCCCCACCCTGACATCAACTTGGAGAACACCATTTCTGAGGTAGGGATTGGTGGTTTGCCAATACTGTGGAAAGAATAAATTTATTTATTTTATGGGTATAGGTGGAAGAAGATGAAGGAAATGTGAAACAATGGTGGTCTTTGCCACGGCGGCGATGAAGCTGTGGCAACGGGCGACGACCTTGGTGACGGGACGGCGGCATCGTGGCGGCAGGGGAGGGTTGGGTTTGGGTCTGAAAGAGATGATTAAGAAAATGACAATATTGTCATTCTATTATTTTTAATCTTTTAATCTCAATCATCTCTTTTTTTTATTAATAAATATGTGGCTGTGATTCAAAGAGTAGCATGCACCATAGTTATGGAGGTGCATGTTGGCATTCACCTATTTTAACAACTATTTTTTTAGCCTATGCAACATTGAACATATTAAGAAATCAAAAATAATAACGTTATGTTGAAATTGAGATTTGTGTATTCAATTCCTTAAAAATTTAAGAGTTTTTTTTACAAGAAAAAAAATTTAAAAATTATTCTTTCCAATACAATATTCTTATTTTTTTTTATTTCTTAACATATACAAAATTTCACATATTAGAAAAATCCTTTTAAGGATAACTTATTTTATTCTTGAATTTTTTGTAGTCAAAATGTTCATAAAGGATATTTTAGTATAAATATTTTTAAAAGTAAAATAATTTCCAAACCAATGACTTTGGATAAAGCACATTTGATGAGTACCAATGAAATACTTAATCTCTGTACTTATTTTTTTAAAAAAATAAAACTAAAATATACAACAAGAATGTGATTTTCGATGTTTTTTTTTTTGTCCGATACCCTCAATCTCCAGAAATCACATTAAAAAATGACCAATCTAACTTTAAATTATTTTATCTATGTATGACATAATATATTTTAATATAAATATATTGCACATTTTTATTTTTACATAAAAGTTATTTTTATAATTTCATATATTATTAAGTATTTACTGAATATATATATATATATACATATATGTGTGTGTGTGTGAATTTTAATCCTAATCTTTATCACATTTAAAAGATTAGACATGTTTATCTTCATCCTTGTACTTAAATATATCTACTTCAACGACATTTTTATTAACTTTATTAACAATTACTATTATAATAAAATATATATAAACAAAATAACTGAAAGCGTGATATTTGTTTATAAGTTATTGAACTAAATGATAAAAAACAAGTATATAATAAAAATTATTTTTTCAGGTAACGACTTGGACACACTTCTTAAGTTTGTGGGCAAAATAGATTAAAGTAATCTTTTGGTCCTTATACATGACAATAATTTTCAATTTGGTCCCTATATATAAAAAGTTATCAATTTGGTCCCTATACGTGATACTGGTTTTCAATTTGATCCTCACACCTAATTGGTCCATATATAAGAGTGATCAAATTGTAAATTATTATCATATGTAGGGACCAAATTGCAAATAATTGTCACATGTAGGGACCGATTTCAATTTTTTTGTTGAATTGGTCCCAACATGTGACAATAATTTGCAATTTGATCCTCTTATATAGGGATTAATTAACGGTGAGGACCAAATTGTAAATTAGTGTCACGTATAGGGACCAAATTCAAAATCAATATCACGTATAAGGATCAAAACATTACACAAAATATAACACGTTTTTTCCGGTAGGAAAACTGACTTCAAACAAGAGAACTACTATATGCATGAACCATCTAATAAATGTCATGCCACAAATGGTCAACATTAAAAACAATGACCATCTCCAAACAGCCAAACCCAAAATGTTTGTCCATTTCAGTTTGTGAGTTGTGAGGCTAGCTACCATGATAGCCACAATAAACACAACTACAAACAATTCAAAGAACACCATGGTTTTAGATTTCTTGCATTTGTCTTTACCCAATGAGGAGTGTCTATATGGAGATTTAGGAGCTATATGTTCTTGCAAATTTGGAATGCTACTCTCTTCAAAGGGATAAGGTTGTTCAGCCAACCGTGATTTGGGTTCGAAGAACACTGAGCTTGCAAGTGATCTCCTACGAATATGATTTGCATTGGCAGCAACTGTGGGAGTGAAGCTTATCTCAGGTGAAGCTGAATTCACAACAATCGGTTAACGTTGTTTTTAGGTTTTTGACCAAAATTCCGTTGTTACAAATAATTAGAAATCAAATGAGTGTGGGATCTACAAATTATATGGTAATCTCGTCAAAATGTGTATATGATTTGTCTGTCAAATACAAATTTGACAATTTAAAGCCAAATAAGGAAATACTGGCAAATACTTGGTATCAAACGAATATGTAAATTTGTCAAAGAGATACAAAGCATTGTCAATCATGGGTTTTGAAAGAGAAGTTAAATTTTTTTTTAAAGTAACACTATTTATGGGAAGTAAATGAATTTGGATAAAGAATATAAACGAAATGCTAGGAATAATGAAGAATAAGTAAAGAAACTTGAAAGGCATAACCAGTATTGTACTGGTTTTTTTTTACTATTGAATTGAAATGAGAATGGTGGAAAGAATACTTGAGAATTATCCGTCAATCTGTTGTGTGATCGAGATGTGTAGGATATGTATCAAGTAACCTCCCTTGTTACATTGTGATAACTAATATTTATAGGCAAATAAAATAATTACCTAGTAGCAACTTCCTATCTTAATGACTGTCACGTATCTTGGCAGTTCTCTAAATTTCAAATTTAAATTGTTTGTCAAACAACTCTGATAACTGCTCAATTTCTTGAACCGCTCCGCGTCGACTTGATTTGTCTTCGACGGTCTGCCTGCTTCATAGCTTATCTTGCCAGTGCCTTGTCAGTCTTGAGGACTTAGCAATTCTCACACTTCTCTGCACGTTCGACAACTATTCTTAATACTTTGTCAAAATCTTTGTTGTCAATTTATCTTTTCTGTCGACCAGTATTTTCTTGTCAACTAAATATTTTCAATGACCTTGTTTGTCTAACATGTCAACTGAAGAACTTTTTTGTCAACTCCACACCTCTTGTCAACTAAATACCTTCATCACTTAGAAAAACAATAGTTTTTTACTTCAATCCCTTTGTTAACCTGTCAGAATTATTTCTGTCAAGAATTTGAAATTCTTCTATTAACAGATACCCCCCAAATTTTGATTTTCGACGGTCTTGTCCGAAAGAATAGCAAAATTTTGAATTACCAAATCTTTAACAGATTTTTGATTCTGGGTTTAACCTCAGGAATTAAATCTTATCAACCTAATCATATTCCTACTTAATAGGAATAATCATAACGTTGCAGCTGTCTTGGAATTCGAACCAACAACTCCCACTTTCTTTAAATGCTCATCACATCATTATTTAACTTCTTCTGACTTCCTTTGATCTTTCTTTCTCTCTCTACAAAAATCTCTTCTTTAAAGGAAAAAAAATTTTCCTCTTCATCACTTCGCTTAATCTCCATGGCAACATCTTCAAAGATGTCAACTTTAGTAGCTCGGGCCACGGTTGCTCCTCTTAGGGCAGTAGTTCAAGACCCAATTTTGGAAGAATCAGAATTATGGCAGGAATCTAAGGTAATTTACCACGTTCGTGATTCTTCCGTTGCTTTGAGTCCGCCTACTGCATTCTTAGGTCCTCTTATAGCCCAGAATGAAATTTCTGAAGATTTACGTGGTTCTTTTCCTTCCGCTAACTCAAATGAGGTTATCTTAGCTTCATTAACTCCAATCCCTATTCACGTCTTTAAAAAGAGCAATAGAATTATTAGAATTCCCCCTGCTACTCGGTTTGATGCTTACATTAGTTGGCTTGACCGAGTTCAGGTTGAAAAATGCAACGTGTGGGAAGAAGCTGGAATTTTTGAGTTTATTCAGCTTTCTCGCCATGTCAAATTAGTAGATTTCTCTTTAATAGGGGCGTCAGTCTTTTTCTGGAACAGAACTACAAATAATTTCCACTTCCCTTATGGAATGATGGGTCCGACTTTATTCGACATGTCAGCTATTATGGGCCTTCATCCAGATGGCCCTACTATGCATTCCAATGTCGAAGTTGAAAATCAAATTGATTTCTATGTTCCAAAATGCTCTTTCTCTAAATATATAACAGATTTTAGAGGTGGAGACCAAGAACCCGTGACGGATACTGAACATCTAGCCTTTCTGTTTCTTTGGCTATGCGCTTATGTCTTCTGTAGCAAGTCCGCTACTCTGATTGCTTCATATGTCCCTCTTGCTAATATTTTGTCAACTGGCCAGAGATTAGCATTGGACCAATGCGTTTTGGCTAATCTTTATGACAATATGAGTATGTTAGTTGATACTGTCAGATCTAGACAAAATAAAACCAACATAGGAGGGCCTCTTTGGCTTCTCCAATTGTGGTTGAATGCTGTTTTAGAGCATCGACTTTCACACAAAGCTCCTTCGGACTTATCAATCGACACTTATGGCTCTTATCTCTGCTATGTTTCTGCCGACTCTTTGGCAAGAGATGACACTGCCAACTTCAAGTTCTACTTCAAAATCTTTCATTCTCTTTCGTCCACCTCTTCAAAGATCAATTTTACTCATTTTGTTGACCGGAAGTACGATCCGGAGTGGTTTACTAAACTAAGTGCCACTATATCCAAATCCAACAAGTCAATTTGGACCAAATTTCTTTGCCAAAAGGTCATTTTTGTTGATGGTCCTGGTTTCAAAACCCATAGAATTTATCTTCATTTGCCCAACACCACTGCTTGTCAGCTAGGTTTCTGTCAATCTATTCCTGCTCCTTACTCGTCAAATCCTGATGAGAACTTCATTTATGCCAAAGCTCCAACATATGAAAATATTGTGGCCATCAGTGACCAGGATAAAGCTCGTCGGGCTTTTTTACAGCCTACTCCATTCTGTCTTACATGGAGTAACTCAAAGCTTTCTTCATTGGTGGGATGAGTATTATTCCAATCACCACCCAAGTCTAAAGACCTGCTTGAGTTATATTGAAGACACTGTGGGTAACGGTGATGATTCTTCTATGCAGGAACAGGATCCAGCATCAAAAACTCGAGGTGAACTTCAGAACGAAATTCAAGCCTTAGAAAAATTTTACAAAATCAAGTGGAATCCCTTAAGATCATTTGATATGGTTCGTCATGTTAATATTATTTTAGCTGAAGCCAAAAGGAAGCATGACAATAAGGAATCTGAAAGGCTTGCCAAGTATTGGGGCATTCCAAATATGACCAGAGAATATTTTGATAGTTTAAAGGCTCATTTTCCTAAACATGTGCCTATTCCTTGTGCCCCTTTTGGTTTAGCTGATTCACACCCAGGAAAGCCGACGAAAGGAGGTAACTTTTTATTTTTAGAAAGCGTGAGTGCTTATGTTGACCCTTTTAAAAAACCAAACCCAGTTACCTTCGCTCGTCGGTTTCTCCAACCTGATGACGACTTTGGATTCCATTCGCAAATTCTAACTTGTAACTCAGGTATTTACTCGTCAAACAATTTTTTATTCTTTCACTTTTGCTGACAATCAACTTATTCATGTTGTTATTGAAAGCTATTCCTCTTGACAAACCTCTTCCTGGTAAGTCTAAATCTGATGTACAGACTGAAGAAGCATTTGAAGATGATGATGAAGATGAAGACGTAATTCCTGTGACGGCCAAAACTGTCAAGAAATGCTCACGGTCGACCAAAGCTTCTGTCCCTAATCCTCAAACAATAAAAGGGGCTAAGAAAAGAAAATAGAAAGTTGCTGCTTCTGACCTCCCTTCCAAAAAATCAAAATCTACCAAAAGCTCTTCAATCTCGGCAGGCTCTGATGCTGCCAAAGCCTCGACTGCATCTAAGGCCCAAGACATCGTTGTTAGTTCCTCCAACACTTCTCCCTCCGACCAATCCAAGGTAAAAATTGAAGTTGGTCTATTAAGTTATTCCCATTTGTTCACATCCTCTCATTTTCATTTTGACAGAAAAAGAAAGTTGTCGAAACTGTTCAGGCAACTGAAAAGGCAAGTGCGGACGTCGACTTAATATCTTCAGACTCGAACATGGTATTTCTAGTGATCTTATCATCTTCCTTTATATTATTTGTATAATCATATATATATCATTTTCCTTTACGTCTGGAGAAATCTTTTCAGATTGAAGACTCAATGACTATTCAAGAAATCGTCAACAAGACTGTCGAACCAGCGAATCGACCTGATCCAGAGGTACAAGTCATTTATTGACTCTTTTTTTTTAGTATTTTGTTTCTTACTTCGTTTCCTTTTTCAGGTTGATAGAAACTTAGAAAGCACTTTTGTCGACACTAGAGGTCTGACAAATGATCCTCAACATCTTGAATCCAATACAGAAATGCCCCCCAGCCCTCATCATCATATTTCAATCACTCCAATTTCCATTGCCGGCACACCAGCTGAGACTGCCGTTATGATTGAAATTCCAGATGAGGATATTGACATAGAAGCCCTGCTGGCTGAAACAATTCCTATCGTTCCTTCTCCACCTGCCATCAGATCTCCAACCATGAAGTCTCCTGACCCGAAACCGGCTCTTCACTTCAACACTTGGATTAATATGCTGTCGGGAGTAAGCCGAAAAGAATCAACACTTTCTGCTAACTCTTCATCAACCCAACATGACTCCAGTGATTCTCGAGTCTTCAATCTTATGCATGATCTCCAAGCTCTTCTTGACAATTATTTTAATGCACTTTTATCTGATACTAGCATTCAACAAGAATTGTCACGACTCATCAAAGAGATCACTCCTCTCCATTCCAATCTCCCCATGTCGAGCCGTACACACTTTCTCTCCATCTATAAATTCTGGGAGCGGCTCTCTGGAAAGTTAGAAAGGATGACTTATGTCATTCATTCTTACGAGGAGGAAGAAAAGATTAAAGATGATCTATTAGCTCGGTTCCGAGATCTGGAAACTTCTAAACAAAAGGAACTTGATCTTATTTCCACCGGAATTCATACCAAAGAGAGTCTCCTGGAGTATCGAAAGAAACTATTGGCAGAGATCGAATTGACAGATCTAAAATGCGCCAAGTTTGACAAAGCTCTAGAAAATAATAGAGACAAAGTCAAAGCTATTGACGACGAATCTATTCAACTTGGCCAGAAAGCTGAAAATGTAGTTGGCAAACTCCGTGCATTATAACCCGAATATGAAGCCGCTGCTGCTGACAAGACTGATCTTTCCTTTGCATGGGATCAATTGTCCCTCGATTTCAACTTAGGCCAAAATTGATGGTTGTAGTTCTTTTTTTTTTTTCAAACTCTAATCTTGTAATTTCCGACAATCGTTGATTAACAAAAAGTGTCTCTTTTCTTATATGCATGTTTATTTACTGTTTGATTTGACTGTATGTTTCCAACCAACTTCATAACTCATGCTTATCAAATCGTCATAAATGCCATAACAAGTTTTGAAACTTTGGTAAACCAACTCGTATTAAATTCGTTGTCTCTCTGGGCCAACTATAAATAATGAGGCTTGCAAATCAAGTGATTTCATAGTTGAGTATTTCACATAATATGCTTCCATCTAAAAAAGGTTCTCATTCATTCTTCTTTCTTCCCCTATGGGAGTCTGATCTTACCACCTTAAGACCTCAGACCAAAGTTTCTGTTTTAATGGTCATATTCTTAGTGAAGGTCAGTAACCAACGTAAAAAACACAGTGGAGGTCAGCAACCAACGTAACATCTAGAGCTGACCTCGCTACACATCTGGGGAGAAGCCTGATCTTGTAACGGAACGAGTGCATCTTACTCTAGTTCCATCATCTTCATCCTGGAAGGTAGTTGTTCTCTCTTGGTGTCATCTTTAATGTACCATAGCAATTACAACCTTCTGGATTAAATGATGGTGAGATCTGCTTTTGCCCGTCTCCTTCTCCATGTCTCTGCGCATTCTCGACATATGGAGCAGTTGAAACCTCACCAAATGGGAAATGAAGCCTCAACAAATTAGGTTATACTGCTGCATTGTCGAAGGGATGAAGATAAAATTCTGCCGAACTTAGCATAGTCTTAGACTTTAGGATTAGATTAACCTTGATTGACAATTTGTATTTTTTATAACATATTGTCATATTGCCAATCTCTATATGGCTTAGATTGACAATCCGTGCTTTTGACAATATTTCATTGTATTGCCACTTTAGTGAATATTCTCATTTCTTTTCACCTGTTGTCAATTTTTACTTCCAACATTGTCGGTTTATATTCCTTCAAATACTTGCCATTAATTGACTTAATTTTCGAACCAGTATCAACATTGACAAGTGCATAAGCATTTCCAGAAAATGCTTTATCAACTCTAAATGGTCCTTCCCATTTTGGTGACCATTTGCCATATTCTCGACAACTTTTATCCATGGGCAATATGACTTTCCACACTAGATCATCTACCTTAAATGATTTGAACTTAACTCGACTATCATAGAACTTTACAATTCTTTCATTCGGTCGAATCAAATTTTCTAATGCAATCAGTCTTTCATCACTTAACTCATACAATTCGTTCAACATTGCGTTCCAATATTGGTTGGTAGGCAAGTCATTTTGCCTTTGAATGCGAGTAGACTGAAGATTGATTTCGACAGGCAACACAGGATCGTGTCCATAAGTTAGCCGATATGGTGAAGTTCCTGTCGCCTGCCTGGGAGAATTTCTATATGCTCACAGTATTTGATCAAGAGTATTATGCCAATTCTTAGGTTGCCGACCCACTTGTTTTTTAATAAGACTAATAATGATCTTATTCATGGCCTCAACTTGGCCATTAGCTTGGCATAGTATGGCGTAGATGTGAGCATTTTTATATGCCTAGAACCAACGTATTCCACAACTCTCTTGCCAACGAATACTGACCCCTGATCTGTTGTCAAAGTTTGGGGTATGCCAAACCGACAAATAATGTGATTTTCAATAAAATCAATTACGTCTTGTTCGGTGACTACTTTAAGGCAAACTGCTTCTACCCATTTGGTAAAATAATCAACTCCAACTAAAATGAATTGATGTCCTTTCGATGAAGAAGGATGTATTTGGCCAATTAAATCCAAAGCCCATCCTCGGAATAGCCAAGGCTTGACAATATAATGTAATTCGCTGGCCAGTACATTTTGTATATGGCCATGTTTCTGACATTGTTCGCAAGACTTGGCAAACAAAATACAATATTTAATCATAGTTGGCCAATAAAACAAACTTCATCGAAGAATCTATTTCATTTTATCTCCCGCCTGATGGGCTCCACATATGCCCTCATGGACTTCTGACAGAGCCAAATAAGCATCTTGCTCACTCAGGCACTTGTGTAGAGTCCCGTCAACATGCCTTCTATATAACAATCCTCCTTGCATTGTATAATTCAATGCTTTGTATTTCATTTTCCTATCAACATTATGACTTGGATTTTCCAAATATGAAATTATTGGCCATCTCCAGTCATTAGGTAAAATTACATCATTAACCAAAATATTTCTTTCTTCTAATGGATATAATAATTCTCTGATTTCCACCAGTCCTGACAAAGTCTTTTGAGATATCTTATATCCTGAGGCTATTTGAGCCAACTCATTAGCCTCTTGATTTCAATTTAATATATTAGACAATTACATCATCGAATTTCTTCATTAACTTACTAGCTATGATACAATATTTTGTCAAGTTGTAGTTGACACACTTATATTCTTGAGTAAGTTGTTTGATAACCAATTGAGAATCCCCAAAGATATGCACATTTCGTGCTTTCATTTTTATTAGTATCTCTAATCCGACAGTCAAAGCTTCATATTCAGCTTCATTTTTGGAACATGGATACTTAAGTTCAAACATGAACTTAGTAAGAGTTCCTTGTGGAGTCACGATTAAGATTCCTACTTCACTACCTCCTTGATGCCTTGATCCATCAAAGTAAAGTTTCCAGGGTTGTAAACTGACAACATTTATTTCTGGCATGTCCAATCCTGGATGTTCTACTAAGAAGTCAGCTACTGCTTGTCCTTTGACAGCTTTAGATGGTACGTATTGTAAAGAATATTATGACAAAGCAATGGTCCATTTACCAATACGTCCATTAAGGTCTGGTTTTGACAACATATACTTTATAACATCAGTTTTGGAAATAACGAATACATTACATGGCATCATATAATATTAAAGTTTTGTACAAGAAAAATACAATGCTAGACATCATTTCTCTATTGCACTATATCTTCTTTCAGCATCATTGAGGACTCTGCTTAGATAATATACGGCTCTTTCAACATTGTCATCATCATCCTGGGCCAATAGAGATCCTATAGTGTCTTCAGATGCTGATATGTACAACTTCAACGGTCGACGAGGCACTGCCAGCATCATGACCGGTGGATTAACTAGGTATTGCTTGATCTAGTCAAAAGCCTCTTAGTGACAACGCTCCCATATGAAGCTTTGCTCTGCTTTCAACTCGACCAACGGTGCAAATACTGTTGTTCTTCCTGACAGATTTGATATAAACCTTCTTAGAAAGTTAACCTTTCCTAAGAAGGATTGTAGTTCCTTTTTACCTGTCGGTGCTGAGGCTTCCATGACTGCTTTGGCTTTATTTTTGTCCACCTCAATTCCTTTTTTGTGAACTAGAAAGCCTAAGAATTTGGCAGCTGACACTCTGAAGCTACACTTCTCTGGGTTCATTTTGAGGTTGTGTCTTCTCATACTTTCAAACCCTTGCTTCAAGTGCTCTAAGTTGTCATCTTTGGTTTTGGGTTTGACAACCACGTCATCAATATATACTTCTATGAATTTTCCAATCACATCATGGAAAATAGTATTCATTGCTCGTTGATAGGTGGCTCCTGCATTCTTTAAATCGAAAGGCATGACAATCCATTCATATGTCCCAATTGCTCCTGGACACTTGAAGGCAGTCTTTGACACATCTTCTTCGGCTATAAAGATTTGATTATAACCTGCATGACCATCCATACAACTTAAAATTTCATTTCCTGATGCTGAGTCGACAAGCATGTCGGCTATTGGCATCAGATACTCATCTTTAGGGGTAGCCATATTTAAATTCCTAAAGTCTATGCATACCCTCATTTTGCCATTCTTTTTAATGACGGGAACTACATTAGAAAGGCAATCGACATACCTGGTTGTTCGAATGTGTCGCGACCGATAAGAGAAAAAACTTGCATTTCCTTTAGAGTATAAACATGGAGTCGCCACCAACTTTATTTAATTTCAGGAAAGTTGGAAAACCCTTTAAGAAAAAGCTTTGGGTTCGGGAGTCAATTACGTCCAGGGAATGCATGGAGACTTATCCCCACGCCACCCTAGAACATCCATAAAAATGGTCACCCAAAATTAGTTGTGTAAATTATTAATAACTTTGAAAATATTTGTTTTACCCCGAAAATCGTTTTTTTTAAAACATCTTTATTTGTGAAATTTTTTATTAAACCTAAATGAGGTTGAACATGGCACGTGGGTCCACAGGGCAACCTCAAAATCTAAAGGGTTGAACATGATACTTGTCATAGGCCAACTCAAGAAATAAGATTGTTTTAATTAAGTGATCATCTTCTATTTTTATGTAAAATAAATAATTTTACCTCTTGGAAATAGAACAGAAATGAAACATAAAAATGAAACATTTTACTAGCTTATTCAGTAAACAGAGACACAGAAACATCATAGTAAACAGAGACAAAGATGAAACATTTTTCTAATTCATTCAGTTTACCCCAAAAACGAAACATATAGCACTCATCATACCAACTCATTCGGTTTCAATATCCATGGATTCTCCTTTCATTATAAATAGAGATACAGAAAAATAAGAATGTCAAGAGAAATTTATGAATAATATCAACAAAGAGAACAAGGATTACCAAATGAGAGCAGAATAACAATGATTTTGTTTTCTCCTAGTGGTAAGATTTTAAGATCAAAACCCTTACATTTCAATTGCACTGAATCTTTTAACTCTTCCTTCTTCTGAAAATTTGGAACCACTCTAATGACAGAGAAGAGAGAAAAAAACTCAAATCCCTAATCTCTTTTCTTCACAAAGAAAATATCAGATAGAAATCTCTCCCCCCATTCTGTCTTCGTTGCCCCCCCCCCCCCCCAACCCCCCTACCTCTCTGATTTTTTCTTTCTTCTTTTTATAGATGGAGGAGAGGGCTTCATGCTTCTCCTTACCCAGCGGCTTCAAGGTTGGTCTTCACGAAATCCGGGGCTTGGGTGGTTCTGAGCAGAAATAGCGTGTGTCCAGATGGGGACGGCACGAGCAGCAGAAAGGAGGTGATTTGATGTGAAGGTTGCGTGTTTGAAGAGAGAAGGAGATGGGGGTTTTGTCTGATGTGTAAGATGGGTTTTTTAGGGTTGGGAGTGGGGTTGATAGGTTAAAATGAGGTATTAGATGAGGAAGAAGAAGGACCAATGGGTAGAGGAGGCGCAAGGGCGGTTGGAGAGTGGGAGGAGGAAAAGAGGTCTTGTCTGATATGTAAAATAGGATTTTTTTAGGGTTAGGAGAAGTAACTCAATCTCCTTTCTTCTTTTCACTGATTGTCCTTTTCTCCTTCCTTTCTTCGGCCTTTCTTAATTATCTTCTTCTTCTTCTTTCTTTATTCTTTAGCCTCCAGCCTGAAAATAAAATTGCAGTGGACGAAACCTCTTCATCCAACAGAAACTTAGATATGCAAAAGTAGATATACACTGGACGGACCTCCTTGTCCAACAGAAGTTTAAACATGCAACGGACGGATCCTCCTCGTCCAACAGAAAATTAGATATGCAATGGACGACCTACTCGTCCAACAGAAACTTAAACATGCAATGGAAGACCTACTCGTCCAACAAAAAATGCAATGGACGGGACTTCCCCGTCCAACAGTAAATGCAACGTAATGGACTGGACCTCGCTGTCCAACAGCAAATACAATAGACGGGACCTCCCCGTCCAACAGCAAGTCCAATGTAATGGACTGGACTGGACCTCGTCGTCCAACAGCAAGTGCAATGAAATGGATGGGACATCCCCGTCCAACAGCAAATGCAATGGACGGGACCTCCCCGTCCAACAGCAAGTCCAATGTAATGGACTGGACTGGACCTCGTCGTCCAACAGCAAGTGCAATGTAATGGACGGGACCTCCCCGTCCAACAGAAAATGCAATGGACTGGACTGGACCTCGTCGTCCAATAGCAAGTGCAATAGAATGGACGGAACCTCCCCGTCCAACAGCAAATGCAATGGAGAGGACTGGACCTCGTCGTCCAACAGCAAGTGCAATGGACGGGACCTCCCCATCCAACAGCAAATGCAATGGAATGGACGGGACCTCGTCGTCCAACAGCAAGTGCAACGGAATGGACGGGCCCTCCCCGTCCAACAACAAATGCAATGGACTGGATTGGATCTCGTCGTCCAACAACAAGGGCAATGGACGGGACCTCCTCGTCCAACGACAAATGCAATGGATTGAACTGGACCTCGTCATCCAACAACAAGTGCAATGTAATGGACGGGACCTCCCTGTCCAACAGCAAATGCAATGGACTGGACTGGACCTCGTCGTCCAACAGCAAGGGCAATGGACGGGACCTCCCCGTCCAACAACAAGTGCAATGTAATGGACGGTACCACCCGCCAATGGCAAATTAGTTATGAGCCTCCTCCTTTCTTCATTATTTTCTTTTTCTTCTTTCTCTCTTCACTATTATAATTAGTCTCCCTGAAACATAATATCACAAAAAATAGAATAAAATGAAGACGGACAAAAATGGGTGTTCACAGAATGAACTATGCTTTAAGCAGTCTTTGGACTTCCTCTTTGATTTTATGCACTACCTCTGAAGCAAACCTTCTACTTGCCTGTTTGACAGGCTTGCAATCCTTCCTAAGCGGCAGCCGGTGTTCAACAAGATCCCTGCTTAAACCAGGCATTTCATCGTAGTCCCATGCAAAGCAATCTTTATACTCTGCAATTAATCCTACAAGTTTTTGTTTGTAATCCTCTGGCAGAAAAGCACTGACAAAAATGGGCCTTTTATTTTCCTTCGTTCCTAAATTTATTTCTTCCAGAGGATCTTCTATTTCAATGTTTTGCTTAGCATAGGATCCTTTCTCAAAACCCAAAGGGCCGTCATCAATGATACAATCTGCCAACACACTCTTTGAAGTGTGTACTTCTCTATCGGCCATATAGACCGACAATCTTATCAGGTGTGTTTCAAAGCTCATTGTCGGAACTGTGCTGAGACTTGTCGGCCTCTTCCTTTATCTTTATGCCAAACTGACTGAGAAGGCTTGCTTCTAACGCATCTTTGTCAATGACCCCTTCGTTGGCAGTCACAGGTCCGACATTTGGCGAATATACTTTGAAATCCACATGTGACTGCTGGGCGTAACACGCGCTATCGTCTGCTTCGACGATCTCCACTTGATCTTGCTTATTCCACAAGATTATTTTCTGATGCACTGTCGAAGGAATTGCTCCCACAGCATGAATCCAATCCCTTCCAAGTAATAAGTTGTAGCTTGATTTGGCTGGAATTATCACGAATAATGGCATTCTCTTGACAGTGCCAACCTGGATATTGAGAAGTACAACACCATCTAATGGAGATGTTTTGCCACTGAAATCGGTGACGACCATGTCTGTCGGAATTAAGTCCGACTGATCTTTTCCTAGCTTCTTAAACATTGCCATAGGCATAAAAAATGACAACAGCTCCTCCATCAATCAGAACTCTATTAGTGGGTCTCCCATCAATTATGGTCTTTACATGCAATGGCCTTAAATGATTTCTTTGTTCATCAGTGGGCTTCTCTAACTGGGCTATATTGTCGAACACGGTGACCAAATTCTCTTGGACATACATCCAAAAATCATCTAGATTTCTGTCATTGTCGACCATATCCTCATCGTCGGAAACATCCACTTCAAGATATCCTTCATACTCCGCTGGGATGACGGAAATCAACCCTATATTCATTCTCATACCTGGTTCCAAAATGATTTCATTCTCTGGATCCTCGTCTAAGAATGCACCTCCTACGGTTCTTCCACGATTTCTCTTCAAATCATTGTCATTGTCTGATCCTGACCTTTCTGACGAAGGTCGGGCTATCCCTGCACCACAGTTATCCAGTGCCTCGATGATGTCAGCTAGATCTTCATTTTGGCTATCCATGTCCATGCCTCTGCTGATGTTAATATCATCATTTGGATCGTTTAATGCCTCAATGACAGCATCAAAAGACAATTCCTTCTTGGTCAAATCACATTCAGGTTTGAATGTTGCCAACTGATGATCTTGCATCCTTGCCTCAAACTTCTTCTCAAGTCCTGCTACTGTAACATCCCTGGCTGCTTTATGGATTGACGACTGTCCCCACAAACCAACACGGGTCTTTTCAGCGTGCTTTGTCCTCACTCATACGCTTCCCGGGAAAACTTCCCAGGAGGTCACCTATCCCAGAATCGCTCCAAGTCAAGCTCGCTTAACTGTGGAGTTCTTAAGTGATGGGCTATCGAAAAGAAGATGCATCTTGTTAGTATAGGTAATACCAATCAATTCATATAAGTCTTCCTCAACTGTATAGTCCCATACCTACACAGTCTCAGGATCCCTCTCATTCGGGTCTGTAATCGGTTCATTCATGTTCCCTCCGCCTAGAAGCCTGCTAGGAGCCGCTCCTTGTCCATGCCTTCTTGCACCGACGACCACTCCCCGCCCTCGTCGGCACCCGGGTGTTACATGCCCACCAGCTTCCGCTTGGCTCGTCCCCGAACCACACCGTACTAGGAGAGGTGCCGCTCTGATACCATTTGTAACATCCCTGGATGCTTTATGGATTGACGACTGTCCCCACAAACCAACACGGGTCTTTTCAGCGTGCTTTGTCCTCACTCACACGCTTCCCGGGAAAACTTCCTAGGAGGTCACCTATCCCAGAATCGCTCCAAGTCAAGCTCGCTTAACTGTGGAGTTCTTAAGTGATGGGCTACCGAAAAGAAGATGCATCTTGTTAGTATAGGTAGTACCAATCAATTCATATAAGTCTTCCTCAACTGTATAGTCCCATACCTACACAGTCTCAGGATCCCTCTCATTCGGGTCTGTAATCGGTTCATTCATGTTCCCTCCGCCTAGAAGCCTGCCAGGAGTCGCTCCTTGTCCATGCCTTCTTGCACCGACGACCACTCCCCGTCCTCGTAGGCACCCGGGTGTTACAGCTACCTTCTCCATGTCTACCAATCCAATCGGCCATTTGCCTGTGGATTTTGTTGGTGGTGACGATATTTCTAAGGCCTTCTTTTTCTCTGCACGGACTTGCGACATAGACTTCTTTGGCCTGTTTTGAGTAATAGGCATCTTCATGTCAACCTCCATTGGATGAGCCTCTATCACGCTCTTCATTTTGACATCTCCACTCTTGTTAGCTACGTCGTCAGCCATTGCAACCAAACAACCAGTATTCTGCGAAGGCATCTCTTTTATGGTGACACATCCTTGCCTGACAAGCTTCTTATTTTGAGCCTGTCGAAGCCTCTGCAACCTCCTCTTTAGGCTCTTAGAGATGGCCGACTGAGTTGATGGTCCTGACAAGCCAGGTCCTGTCATCTGAGCATTCTGAGCTAGCTGGCCCTTTCGGTAATCCTCACTCCAAAAGGGTGGATTGTGATCATTGAACTTGTTTTTCCTGACCCATTTCTGCTTTCGTAACTCTGGATAACGAGCCGTGGCATAATTCTTTACCCATTGATCCACCATTACATTGGACGGGGGTTTCCTAGTCTTAATGGAATTGAATCTACCACCGATGAAGTTGTTACTTCCCACTGATCCTCTGACCGGCTCTTCAAACCAACCTCCAGTGTGGTGTTGTCTAGGTCTTGTCTGATGCACGTGTTGTTGACGGCTGTTTGCCTGCCTGTTAACAACAGGTGCATTGATAAGCCTTCGGCTTATCTAGTTTTATAACTAGATGGACCGTGATTTTTGTGCAAATTATTCGAGTTCACTCTCGATTTCGCCCAAATTTGCCTTGTTTTGTTCTTAAGTTGGACTTTGACTCGTTTTGCGTCTTTTGTGTAGTTTTTAGCTTATTTGGGATAGAATTATGCTTTTGGTTGCTTTTGGTGTTTTCAGGTCAATAAGTGAAGCTCCAGGAGTCAAGGAAAGCCAAGAAATAGTGGAAATTGCAATTCTGGAGACACTCGCTGAGACACCCCGTTGTGCCCCATCGTATTATTACATTAAAACCTTAATATTTATTTACTTAATCGCTCGCTTATCATTGAAAATACGTAAAAATTAAAACTTAATTAATAATTATATAACTTATGCATATATAAAACATACCAAAACTATATTACATAAATACACACCTGTTATTTATTACATTCCAAAAGCACTGTTAAGGGTACCCTCTCAGTAGGATCCCTCACAGGCATAAACTTCACTACAGGCATACTCAGCGGAAATATAAATACTCTTTAGACACACTGGCCATACTGTCTATACTTTAATCGCCTTGAATCACAGCTCGACCTCCAGCATCTGATTCGTAAGGAGTTCCATCTAACCCCTCAGCAATTGGTTCCTCCATCGGGTCTTCTTGTTCGATCACATCAGAAATAAAACACAACACACAGAAAGATATAGGGAATAAGAAACAGTTCTATCATCAAAAAGCGGAAAAGAGTAATAGTAAATTATACAGTAATTGTCACAGACACGCATCAATCAAAATCAGCAATCATCCTCAATTCACTATATCATCCTCTACCCTCAGCCCATGCAACTAAAACTTAATACTGATGTGGCCATCTTCACTCCTGTCACATTAGTCAGTAGTCCAGAACGGTCCAGTACCAATAACTTTCGAACGCATCAAAGACTAAACACTTATTAGTCTAAAATGGTCCAGTGCCAAGATCATACGAACTCGTCAAGGAATATCATTCCATAACGGTCCAGTGCCAAGAACATACGAACTCGTCAAGGAACATCCTTCCATAACGGTCCAGTGCCAAGAACATACAAACTCGTCAAGGAATATCAATCCAAAACGGTCCAGTGCCAAGAACATGCGAACTCGTCAAGAACTAAAGAGTATTACGGTAGTCTACCTCGGCATCCCCATCCGTAGGGCACTCACCCGTAATATCCGATATCCCCAAAATAGGATATCCTGACCTTGTGTGTTCCACTCACACGGCTGTGACTAACAATACCTCGATAAATGAATCTCCCTAATTTAAATCAATAACAACATAGTGCCTCAACCTTCCATCAAAGTCTCAACACCTTTTTCCTCTTAGATAAAACCACTTAATTAGGCTAGGCACCTCTAAATCACCTTTATTCTCTCACCCAAACAATCATCTCCCGAACAACACATATCCTTACTTAAAATCAACTAGGCATAGTATTAAAAACCAGGCAGATCATGCATAACACAATATCAGAAAATAATTCAAATACCACAAAATATCACATAAGCAATGAAATAATAATAATAAATTCAATCAACCTCAGATAAGATAAAATCATCCTAATGTCGATAAACCTACAATCCCCAAATCACTATTGGTTTTACAGAAAAGGTTTCCAATATGATTTTGGTCTTGTCGATTACTCAACTACTAGTAGGGTTTAGGTCGCCCTACACAATTATCATATAATCTACTACTTATCGATTCCGACGATAGGTTGATTCTTTTCCCCACCTGAGTTTTCACCGGAAACACGTACACGACGATCCTCGTTATCCCTCCACGAGTTAACACAAACACCTTCAACCAAACAACATAACTATAATTAATCAACTAACAACCATCTATGACACTTTAGGGCTAGGTTCGGTCAAGACTTAGAAAATAGGTTTAGGATTATCTTCTTAATGCTATCTTTTGGATCCTAGTTACTAGAGTCTTAACTAACATAGATTACTTATTACAAGACTAAAATTTGAAACAAAATCCTCTAACCTTTAGGGTTAGGGTTTCGGCCCATATTAGGAAAATAGGCTAGGAAATTTAGTTGGATTCAAGCTCTTGGATAATGAAAGTGGAAGACATCACAAGATCATAGAAATTGGTTTAACATTAAAAGGATTTTTCTACAATTTTCTAGAATTATTTGAAGTTCTAGATCTAGGAATGGAAAAATATGATTCATGGCATAAACATGATAAATACATGAATATGAAAGCTTATATGATCAAGGAGATGAGCTTTTACCTCTTGAAGATTGAAGAAATGAAGAAAATGATCAACCTTCACTATGTTGAAAACTGGACAGCTTGAGGGTGTGATGGTATTGTGAGTTTATCTCACAATATACTCATCCAAAAATTACGAACTTTGGCTTGATAGACAGATAAGAAGAAAAGGAACAACTTTGGTGTTTAAGGTTTCATTTGGTTCGGATCATAACAGGGGTGAAAAGGGCCTTCTTTATGCTGTTTCGTGGGTTGCTGGGAATTCTGGGAAGTTTCTTTATTTTGAGCGTTTCTCCCAATCCACTTATCCGTTTTTGATGATCTTTATCTTGTTGGATAGAAGAGAGAAAGAGGAACAACTTTTATGTTGAGTGTTTTCCGAGTTTCAGAAAGTAAGAGGGTCATATGTTTGGTAGAAATTCGGTGTTCTTAGGGTTTTGTAACTTAGTTGGTGGGGAAGATGAAGAGAATGAAGAAGATGAGTGAAATGGTGAGGGAGGCCACGGTTTTGGGGTATTTATAGGAGTAATCTTATGCCTTGTTTGGTTAAAAGGAATGGGTTTAATGGGTTTTGTGATTATTAAATTAATATAAGCTTAACTAAGGTTATAATTAACTTAACTAAGGTTATTTTGGCTAACCATGGCTAATAATATGTGGCTCACATTTGATGGAGGTGTGGCTGATTTTGGGCCACACAAAATGACTCACCAATGAGTCATCGATCTTATCCATTAGCGGTTCCCGGAAATTCCGTGACGTGACTCCGTCGTTTACCCGATTTCGGTTTTTGAGAGGAAAATAATGAAACGAAAGCAAAATGAAATAGGTAAGATTTATTGGAGGTGGAGGCACGAAATTGGAGAGATTTGGGAGGTTTTCAACCACGTAAAATGAGTGGATAAGAGTGCGTAGATGCGTCTTGTTAATACCCGCGAAAGCTTGGAGGTATTTTGGTCTTTTTACCTAAATGTCATGATTACTTGCATTTAATGCTCATAAATGCTTAGTGACTCATCCTCCATGAGTCATCATGTATGACTCATTGTCCTGATCTCTTGACGGGTCTCTGCATTTCCCTTCTCGACTCCGTCGGTTTCCCGATTAGGGTTTTACGCCCGTAAAAAGCGTAATATTTTATTTTCGGTTGAAAATTTTCAAAACAACCAAACTCGTTAGAAATATGATTTAAATATAAACCATTTCGTTCACGAGTCATAATTTGGTTTTACGCCGATGAAATTATCTTGTCAGTGAAAACGCAGACCGAGTTTTGTCTGAATTTTCAACCCAAATTTTTACCGTAAGCTTCTACCCTAAGATAGAGTATGAATATGATTTTTATTTCATAAAAATCAATCTCCATGAACTCGGATAAAAATATAAATAAATACATTTATACCGGTTAATACAGCGAAAATATTTTTACTGAAAAAAAAAATCGGAAAATAAAAAGTAGGGTGTTACACTCGCCCCGCGAGTGTATGCTCGCCTCGCGAGACTGAAAGTCAACAAAGCAGCAAAAGTCATCATTTCTGGATCGCCACGCGAAAATCTTCTCGCCCCGCGAGAGTCTGAAGACCTGCAAGACAGAGACTATAACGGCATAGTCGTGATTAAGGTCACGACTGTGACAAATTTAGGTTTGAAGTCTCGCCCCGCGAGATACAGCTCGCCTCGCGAGAGCCTGAAGGCCCTGGAAGATAGAGACCATCACGGCCCAGCCGTGATGAATGTCACGGCTGTGACAGATTGAAGTTGGAAGACTCGCCCTGCGAACACACCCTTGCCTCGCGAAAATCCAAACTTGAATGCGCGCCAAAACTAAAATTCGCGTCGCGAGAGTAAGCTCGCCACGCGAGCGGGCGAGAAACAGAATCCCTATCCCCGGCAACGGTGCCAAAAACTTGTTGTGACGCCGGTAAGTGTACCGGGTCGTCGCAAGTAATAAAAGAAACACGGTAAGTAATTACCGAGGTCGAACTCAGGGATTGGGCTACCAATTCGACTAATCCGCGGGAAATCCGATAAGTTTGGTCAAGTTACAGAAGGTGGTTGAGAGAGAGATTAATATCAAAAATTCAATTAACGAATCTAATAAACTAATTAACTAAAAATCTGAAATTAAAATATCCAAGGTCTCAAATCCACCTACCCAATCATGTATAGTACCCAAGTGATGATGCATTCCTCCCTAAGTTCAATTACAATGTCAACCAGGACCCCCAATTTCTCCTATATACACTGTCGTGCTCAATAGGACGTATTCGACGATTGGATTAATTACTTACTAGGTCTCATAATCCTAATCTCGAATTCTATTAAACCTTGTTCCCTATATGGTTGCACTAATCAAATAAATCCACTGTCGTGCTCATTATTCAATTAATGATTCCGATTCAAGTTCTAAAACGCGACTCGCCGTTCGGCCTCAAACACGTTAACTAGTTAATCACGCAACACATATGATCAACGCAATCAAATCAGAATTGGAAAACATTCATAAGAGAAGGGGAGAAAAACATACATCACAAGAACACTACACCGCCATGGGTGGCTTCATTGATCCCTCGGACGAGGGGATTAGTTCCTCATGCCCGTGACGACGCACAAACAATCCGACATAATCTCTATAAAATAAGAAAAGAAAAGAGAAGGGAGACGCAGCTCCAGAAACAAGGATTCGCACTACTACTCTGATCTAAACAGTGGCTAAAAACTACTTGATCCCTAATTCTGATCTGAGACAGCCTTTAAATAGGGATTTTATTTCTCACCCGCTCGCGTGGCGAGCTTACTCTCGCGACGCGAATTTTAGTTTTGGCGCGCATTCAAGTTTGGATTTTCGCGAGGCGAGGGTGTGTTCGCGGGGCGAGTCTTCCAACTTCAATCTATCACAGCCGTGACATTCATCACGGCTGGGCCGTGATGGTCTCTGTCTTCCAGGGTCTTCAGGCTCTCGCGAGGCGAGCTGTATCTCGCGGGGCGAGACTTCAAACCTAAATTTGTCACAGTCGTGACCTTAATCACGGCTATGCCGTGATAGTCTCTGTCTTGCAGGTCTTCAGACTCTCGCGGGGCGAGAAGATTTTCGCGTGGCGATCCAGAAATGATGACTTTTGCTGCTTTATTGACTTTCAGTCTCGCGAGGCGAGCATACACTCGCGGGGCGAGTGTCTCCAGAATTGCAATTTCCACTATTTCTTGGCTTTCCTTGACTCCCGGAGCTTCACTTATTGACCTGAAAACACCAAAAGCAACCAAAAGCATAATTCTATCCAAAATAAGCTAAAAACTACACAAAAGACGCAAAACGAGTCAAAGTCCAACTTAAGAACAAAACAAGGCAAATTTGGGCGAAATCGAGAGTGAACTCGAATAATTTGCACAAAAATCACGGTCCATCTAGTTATAAAACTAGATAAGCCGAAGGCTTATCAAAACACCCCAAACTTAAACCTTGCTTGTCCCCAAGCAAGCTTAAAACTCAAAAACGACTCAAGACTTGGCAAGCCTAAAGGAATCAATCGATTTCGCACAAATTTAATGCAATCAAAACAGTTTTTCTCTCCAATGATCTCCCCCCCTATATTAACGTAATCCCCATATTCATTTACTTTAAACCATTGAGAACTTCATCATTCATGCAATCATTAGTCTAAGCTGAGGATCAGAGTCACACACAAAAGGAAGATCACTAATTTCAAACAATTGCCTTCCTCACAAGGGTATGTAAAATTTCACTCATTCGCTCAAATTCGTCAAGGCTATCAACTTTTCACTCAATTTCACGTATCAAGAGCACTTCCCATGAATGTGATTTTCATCTCAAAAATGGTTCCCACGAAAACATGCATGCAACATCAGAAGGTCTTTTAAAGGTTGTAAGGAGGCCTGGCTCAAGGTAAGATATTCAAAGGATAGAGGCTAAGTCCCTAGGATCAATGAGAGCATGAAACTAATATCAAAACAATTGAATTCACTCTCATATTATTCTCTTCCTTGCATTTGGTGGCTACACACCTCTTCCTTTTTATATTTATTTTTCTTTGCCCTTTTTGGCACATATTCAATGCTTTTCATCACCCATTTTCTTTTTTTTTTCTTTCTTTTTTTTTTTCAAGCCTTCGGCCCTTACTTCCGTTTTTCTTTTTCTCAACTATGATTCATGAACTCGTAGCCACCCCAAACTTAGTTCCACAACAACACTCACAAAGCTAAAATTCCATACTCTCCTAAATCCTAGGATAGGGGAAAATCATGGTTTTTCTGAGTTAATGGCTTGTAATGTAAGGTCATCAAGAACAATAGGCTTCAAGGCTCAATGTGGCTAACTAGGGATCATTCATCAAGGTTGGTTCAATTTATGGCCAAGTAGTTAATTCAAAGAAAATTGCCTAAATCATTTGATGCAACACATAAACATGCAAACCATATAGAGATTCAAGCAAATTCAGGAAAGTGCAACTTAAAAGTGATTCACACAATCAAAAACAAAGTTGGAGGCTCAAATCCTCACCTGGACATTTTGCAAATTGTTTGACCGAGATACGATTCCTAGTGTGTGCACCCCCTCACCCCAAACTTATCATAAATCAAGTAATCACAATAAAATTCTCAAAGTTCAGATTTCAATTTTTAAGTGGGGATCAATTTTCTAATTTCAGAACCTAGGGGGGAAATCATCAATGGTCAATATAATTCATGCAATCAATCTATGCTCAATTTAATCAAAATCCAACAAGCTTGCCGACACTCATTCATACAACAACTCTTGATCTTCTCAAATTATTCAAGAGTGGCAAACAAAAACAAAAACAAAAACATAAACAAAACAAAAGTGAGGAGAGGAGAGGATACTCCCTGATCACGTTTCCATGGTTGCCTCCTCATCCAATTGGTCTCACGGCCTCCCTTCTGTTGCATAGCATCCTGGAAGAACCCCTGCAATTTAAAACCTTAAGTGCATATTCGCGAGGCGAGAGATAACTTGCGAGGCGAATCTGGAAAATTGTTATTTAGGAACATTCCTTTGAGTAAATTCAATAAATTCTCCCACCCCCTTCAAATACTCAGCACTAGTGCGCTTACAAACCATCCAATTACGATCCATAACTAGATAGGTTATGTAGATATACAAAACATATATCCAATATAAGGACAATACGGGAGATTGAAAACTAGTTTTTGAAATCCTAATTGAAAACTAGTTTTTGAAATCCCATCAATCATGTATATCTTATTTAACTAACTGCCTAAAACAAAATTTTCACGGTAATCTCACATCATTCTTCTCATCAAGCAGGCAACAACACATATTAGGACTATTGCTATATCTTGTACTATAACCACTCAGCCATATGAATCGATCAAGAGAGGATGATATATACAAGCAAGGCATTTAAAAATTATTTCAAATTTACACCATTTTCAGGTTGAGCAATGAGCAATATATTGTTGATGTCACATGCTACAAGCAACTCTAAATTTCTTCCCATTTTGAAATAGGTCATGATAGCAGAAGAAAAACAAGAGAAAACACAAAACCCACGACCAGAAATAGAGACATTCCAAACAACTCAAACTCACAGTTTCAAGTTTCAACTACAGAGACTACAGTTTCAACATACACTCAAAACCAAAAATAAAAAAATGTGCCCTAAATACTCACCAGAAATAGGTGCTCGCGTGGTGGTGGGGAGGGGAGCTCGAGTGGTAGCCAACATTCGATGTGGTTACTGAGAGCAGAGGGACATGGAGAGTTAGTGCGCGGGAAAGGGGAAGAGAGATGTCAAGTTATTGCAAAGAATGAGCGGGAAAGACAGAGTTAGGGTTAAGAGTGTACCTCACGGTTTCACACTTTCCAGAATAGCGAGGCGAGTAGTATCTCGCAAGGCGAATCTGGAATTCCCACAGATGCCGATGCCCAGAATCGCGAGGCGAAAGTAGACCTCGCGACGCGAGACAGAAAAGTAAGCAAGCCTCTGAGATTCAGGGCTTCTGTCTCGCGCGGCCACTGTGTATTCGCGGGGCGAACCAAGTTTTTTTTTTTTAATATATGTGAAAATGACAGAAACTAGAAATAAAGGATACTAGCTTGGGTTGCCTCCCAAGTAGCGCTTGTTTAACGTCCCGAGCCTGACTCAAGTCACCCCTAAGGGTTAATTCGGACGTAGATCTTGCTTGCCATTCCATGCCTCAGTCCGTTTTTTGTAGGCTCTTGCCCTTTCATATGCTCGCAAGCTGTTCCCGGACAGCTCATTTAAGTCCAGCATCCTTCTATAATCAGCACAAACTCTCCACTCCGTGATGGTCCTTTTTGGGATCAACTCGTTGTCTTTATTGACCACCACGGTCGTGCCACCTTTCGATTCCGGTGACTTACCATTCTTTTTCATGCCTTTGTTGTCGAGCTCTTCCTTTGCACATTCATCCCTTGGGGAACTCGGTAAGGCTTCCATGTCTTTCAACCACTCGAGATAGACCTCATCCCCCAAAGGGTCTTTTTCCTCACTGTCCCCATCATGGGATTTTACCGACACTTGAGCAAGTGAAGAACCATGGGCTTCTCTAGTTGCCCTTGCCTTGGCAGTTGGATCCACCATATCCAATCGATACACTTCCGTCCTCTCTGCAGGGTGCTTCATTGTTTCAAAGAGATTGAAGACTACCTCCTCATCTTGCACCCTTAGAGTGAGTTTCCCTTGTCGCACATCTATCAAGGCACCCCCAGTGGCCAAGAAGGGCCTACCCAATATGAGAGGGATCTCGGCGTCTTCATCCATATCAAGCACTACAAAGTCAGCCGGAAATATAAGCTTGTCCACCTTTACTAACAAGTCTTCGACCACCCCATAAGGATATTTTATAGAGCGGTCGGCTAGTTGGAGCGAAATCCATGTATCCTTGACTTCTTGGATCCCCAACCTCTTCATCATAGAGAGGGGCATCAAGTTGATGCTTGCCCCTAGATCACACAATGCCTTCCCTACAGTCATCTCCCCAATGGTACATGGTATCGAAAAAGAACCGGGATTCTTCAACTTTGGAGGGAGTTTTCTTTGAAGAATGGCAC
This sequence comes from Sophora flavescens, assembly GCA_030762895.1. Classification (NCBI taxonomy): domain Eukaryota; kingdom Viridiplantae; phylum Streptophyta; class Magnoliopsida; order Fabales; family Fabaceae; genus Sophora; species Sophora flavescens. The sequence continues at coordinate 60,697,817 of CM061063.1, forward strand.
TACACTCCTCGGTCAAAGCAACCGTTTCCTCATCCTCTATTCTCCGTTTCTTGGTGAGAAGATCCTTCATAAACCGGCCATATGATGGCATCTGTTCCAAGGCTTCCACGAATGGAATGTTAATCTGAAGTTTGCGGAAGACATCAAGGAATTTGTTGAACTGCTTATCCTGATGAGGCTTCTTCAATCTTTCAGGATACGGTACCTTCATGTAAGGTGGGAGGTCTTGGGGTTCAACCCACTTCTTCTTTCGGAACTCTTCATCCACAAGCTTCAGCCTTCCCCCTTGCTTCGGTTCCTTGTCACTTGCTAACTTCTCTTTTTCAGGTTGCTCTTCTTCAACATGTGGGTGTTCCGGGGCCTTGTCATCCTGAGAACTAGTTGCACCCCTGTTAGGTTCCAACACCCTTCCGCTTCTAGTAGATATGACGTTGCATTGTCCCTTGGGGTTGTTCTCGATATTACCTGGGAAAGTGCCTGGGAGACGCTCATTTAGTTGCTTTGCGAGTTGGGCCATCTGTGTCTCTAGATTGTGAATTGCCGCCCCTGTATGCTTTGTCCACTTGTCAATGGCAGTATTTGTGTCGATTGACAATTTCTCCATTACTGCATTCATCTTCTCAAAAGTTGTGCCTGTAAAGGTTGACAACTTCTCAAAAGCCAGCTCCCACGGTTGTCTTCCACCATCTATTATTTGCAACTGATTAGGCCCTGGAAGAGCCTGCTGGGTATTGCACTGCTGGATTCCAATGTTTGGCCTCAGACCCTGTGGAGGTTGTTGCCAATTCTGTTGAGGATGTTGCTGCCCGGATAGACCACCACTAGCATTACTCCAAGTGAAACCCGGATGGTCTCTCCTCATATACCCCCTATTCTGATTCTGACTGTAGTCATTCTGTCTGTTCCTCTGATAGTTATTCTGGGGCACAGTGTCATAGAAATTGTGGCATGAGTCCACATGTTCCTGAGGGAAGTTGAATGGACAGTTCCGAGTGTCATGATCTCCATTACAATTATCACAACCCGAAGGCATTCCCTCGTGTATCACATTAGCCTTCTTGTTTTCTGACAAAGCCGCAACTTGCATCTTCAATGATTTGACTTGCTCTAGAATGGCTTCCATTGTTCCAGCACTGACTCCACTTGAGTTTTCCCTACCACGGTTGTAATCATTATATGACATCTTTTCCAATAGTGCCCATCCATCCTCAGCTGATAAATATGAGAAAGAACCGCCAGCTGCGGCATCACAGTTCATCTGATAGCGTCCCCTCAACCCATTAAAGAAGTGCTGAACTTTGGAGACGGGGTCAAAGAACGCTGAATGGCATCTTCTCAATAAGCCATTGTACCTCTCCCAAGCTTCATTATATGTTTCATCCTCTGTCTGCCTGAAAGATGTAACGGCTATTCTTGCTTGTGCCGCTTTCTGAGGAGGAAAATATTTGGTTAGGAACTTCTGTGCCATTTGCTCCCAAGTTCTGATGCTGTTCCTATCCAAGCTGTCTACCCAATCGCGAGCGACATCCCTAAGAGAGAGAGGGAACAGCCGCAAGCGGAACTCATCCTGAGAGACTCCCCTGGTCTTCTGCAAGTCACGAGCTTCAAGGAAGCGAGTGATGTGTCTATGAGGGTCCTGTTTTCCACTCCCATCAAACTGATTCTCACGGATCTGGAATGTGACACATGCTTCCACTCTGAAAGAGTCTGTATTCAGGTTGCCCCTCACGATAGAAGAGTCACAATCTCCCAAGCTGGGTAGATCGTACTCGAAGAGAGGCTTGTAACGAGGAGGAGGAGGAGGAGGATTTTCTTCAGTCATGCCCTCTATTTTAAGCGCTTCAAGCCTCTTCCTTTCTCTGGCCTTTTTTCTTAATTGCCTCTCGGTCCTGGTGATCTCTGAATCGAATAGCAAGTCCTCTTGTGAAAGGGTACCTCGCATACAAAAACACGGCAAGACCAAGTGGGATCAAAGAAGTAGAGAGAAATAATAAAGAAATAACAGAAAAAAAAATAAAAAGAAAAACAAACTTAACCAATCAATCAAATTTCCTAAAAATTAGGAAAATTGGTTGTGCGAATCCCCGGCAACGGCGCCAAAAACTTGTTGTGACGCCGGCAAGTGTACCGGGTCGTCGCAAGTAATAAAAGAAACACGGTAAGTAATTACCGAGGTCGAACTCAGGGATTGGGCTACCAATTCGACTAATCCGCGGGAAATCCGATAAGTTGGTCAAGTTACAGAAGGTGGTTGAGAGAGAGAGATTAATATCAAAAATTCAATTAACGAATCTAATAAACTAATTAACTAAAAATCTGAAATTAAAATATCCAAGGTCTCAAATCCACCTACCCAATCATGTATAGTACCCAAGTGATGATGCATTCTCCCTAAGTTCAATTACAATGTCAACCGGGACCCCCAATTTCTCCTATATCCACTGTCGTGCTCAATAGGACGTATTCGACGATTGGATTAATTACTTACTAGGTCTCATAATCCTAATCTTGAATTCTATTAAACCTTGTTCCCTATATGGTTGCACTAATCAAATAAATCCACTGTCGTGCTCATTATTCAATTAATGATTCCGATTCAAGTTCTAAAACGCGACTCGCCGTTCGGCCTCAAACACGTTAACTAGTTAATCACGCAACACATATGATCAATGCAATCAAATCAGAATTGGAAAACATTCATAAGAGAAGGGGAGAAAAACATACATCACAAGAACACTACACCGCCATGGGTGGCTTCATTGATCCCTCGGACGAGGGGATTAGTTCCTCATGCCCGTGACGACGCACAAACAATCCGACATAATCTCTATAAAATAAGAAAAGAAAAGAGAAGGGAGACGCAGCTCCAGAAACAAGGATTCGCACTACTACTCTGATCTAAACATGCATCATTTCTGTATACACTGTTAGACCCAGCATGGCATCCCGAGCGTGAAAATCTACCTTGGCTACTACCATTGCGGGACTCAGTTCTGTTTTGTGGGTGATATGATGGCGTTTTCTGCCCCCTGGCTTTCTCGGCAGCCACTTCGTCATAAAATGTTTCGCATCTTGGGCAAACTTTAAGCATGCCACCAGATTTCTTGCGTGTCATGAAATCGGCAAGAGGTTCTCCCGGCATTGGATAAATATCAAATGAATCCAACGGATCCATTTGGATATTTTGCCCAGCTCTGATATTGACCATGCATATTCCCATAGGGACTCGGCGGTTTGTCTTGTTAACTTCAGGACCAAACGGTTCTGTATCAACCTTCATGTCTGGTTTCTTGTCTGAAAATTTTAGTCTTCCTTCTGCCAAACCTTTCTGAATAATGTCCCTGAAATGCATACAATCATTAGTTACATGACCGAAAGTGTTATGATACTTACAGTACTTCCGATCCTTAATATCATGGGCTTTCAAAATCCTATGGTCATCTGACAATTTTAACTGCTTATCTTTGAGTAATATGTCAAATATTTGATCGGCCTTGGTCACATCAAACGTAGACACTTTCTTATTGATGAAAGGAATCCTTTCTTTGGCCCTCGCAGGCTTCAAAGCTTGGCATATATAAGGTGGACCATTTTTTAATTCCTACCTCATATTCCTCATAATCGTTGCCCTCCTCGTCGGATTCACTACATCCGACAAAGTTAATCTTTTCTCTTTTGAGGAATTTCTTCTGCTTGAAAACCTTTTTGCCTTTCAATTGTTCAATTTGTCGGACTTTATCTCCTAACTGGGAAAGATCAATTAGATGTTGGTTGACCAACTTCTTCCTAATATGATAATCTAGACCCCCAGCAGCAATCTTCACTATTTCCGCCTCAGGGATAGGGGTGAAGCAACGACTCATCATTTGACGGAATCGAACAAGGTAGTCATCGACAGACTCGTTATTCATCCTCTTAATGCCAAATAATTCAGTCAGTCCTGTATTTAGGTCACCCCTAAAGAATTGATCATGAAAACTCCTCTCTAATTGATTCAAGGAATGTATGGAATTATGCCTTAGAGTTGAAAACCAAGAAAAAGCATTCTTAGTCAACGAACTAGGAAAGAACTTCATTTTTAGTCCCTCCTCTAAAGCCAAATCTCCTAATTCGATTGTATATCGGGCAATGTGCTCGACTGTCAACTCTCTGCTTTCTCCTGAGAATTTTGACAACTTGGGTAATTTGTATCCTCGAGGCATTTCCGCCTGTTGGACCCAATCAGGAAATGCCGACGCAAAAAATTGTTGATTGGCATAACCTATGTTAAAACCAAACCTATTCAATGCTTGTTCGACAACTTGGTTAACATTCTGGTTTAGAACATTTTGACGAAGCGCTCCAAGAGCACCATGGTTTATGACAAAATCTTCGTCTAACTCTAGTTGTAGAATATGTACATTCCCACGTCTCAAAGGAATCCGACGATGGGGCTGTGGCCATTCGTCATCTTGTTCAGATCCGTCAAGTTGTATAACTTGTGGTTGTTCAACCTGTGGTTGATTATTCCTATTGACATTTCTATTGAGATTTATATTGGTATTTTGGTTATCATCTGGGGCTACAACGTCCAAGGCTCTATTTAACCTACGTATCTCATTTGCCAATGTAAAGCATGCATTATTCGTGTTTTCCATTAATGGCGTAATCACTGTATTCATTTGTTGAGTAAATGTATTCACCGTGTCATGGTTACTAGAGTCAATTTGTTGTCGAATATTGGCTAATGTAGCCTCTGACAGACCAACAATATTTTGCGGGGGTTGTCTTAGTGGGGATATATGTGGCCTTACTACCGGTTTCTCTTGTCAAGAATGGGTTACTACCATTGACCCTGTTATCCCATTCGCGTGACTGGGAATTGGCCCCCCCCCCCCCCCCAGTCGATGGTCCTGCCTGTCCAGATGCATGGGCAGCCATCGTCATTCCATTTGGATATGGTATGTATGCAAATGGGGTATTTGGATTGACAACAGTTGAACCATAAGGCATCCCATACAAAGGTTGTGACAGAGGCTGCATAGTCCCTCTTGGGTTTGAATTCACAACGCTTTATGGAGATAATCCGGTAGTTGGTGGATTTATTTGTTGTAAAACTGGGGAAGTTGGTGACGGGAGTGTTCCTTGGCCAACTTCATCAAATCTATTGACAACTTGAGCGTAAGAAATGCCTCTTCTCGCACCTAAACTATTAGTGCTACTATTCCTTGCATTAGTAGCGTTAGCCCTGGTTGCAGGAATATTGTCAACTGGTGCAATAGCATCCACCATTGACGCAGCGGCGTTAGTGCCTACTACGCCTGCATCACTTGCACTACTCATATTCAGAGTTTTGGGAAATAGATGATGTTTGAACCACCTTTCCACTCCGTAGACTCATACAAATAAATTTGTATGTCAAATTCGTGACACTGTACGAGTTACTCTAAACTCGTCCCACTGGGCGTGCCAATTTGTTAACGTTGGTTTTTTGGTTTCTGACCAAAATTCCTTTGTTACAAATAATTAGAGATCAAACGAGTATGCGACTTACGAGTTATGCGGTAATCTCGTCAAAATGTGTGTATGATTTGTCTGCCAAATACAAATTTAACAATTTAAAGCCAAATTAGGAAATACTGGCAAATACTTGGTATCAAACGAATATGTAAATTTGTCAAAGAGGTACAAAGCATTGTCAATCATGAGTTTTGAAACAGAATTTAAAAAGAAAAATTTAAAGTAACACTATTTATGGGAAGTAAATGAACTTGGATAAACAACATAAACGAAATGCTAGGAATAATGAAGAATAGGTAAAGAAACTTGAAAGGCATAACCAGTACTGTACTGGTTTTTTTTACTATTGAATTGAAATGAGAAGGGTGGAAAGAATACTTGAGAATTATCCGTCAATCTGTTGTGTGATCGAGATGTGTAGGATATGTATCAAGTAAGCTCCCTTGTTACATTGTGATAACTAATATTTATAGGCAAATAAAATAACTACCTAGTAGTAACTTCCTATCTTAATGACTGCCACGTATCTTGGCAGTTCTCTAAATTTCAAATTTAAATTGCTTGTCAAACAACTCTGATAACTGCTCAATTTCTTGAACCGCCCCGCGTCAACTTGATTTGTCTTCGACGGTCTGGCTACTTGACAGCTTATCTTGTCAATGCCTTATCAGTCTTGAGGACTTAGCCATTCTCACACTTCTCTGCATGTTCGACAACTCTTCTTAATACTTTGTCAAAATCTTAGTTGTCAATTTATCTTTTCTATCGACTAGTATTTTCTTGTCAACTAAATATTTCCAATGACCTTGTTTGTCTAACATGTCAACTGAAGAACTTTTTGTCAACTCCACACCTCTTGTCAACTAAATACCTTCATCACTTAGAAAAATAATAGTTTTTTACTTCAATCCCTTTGTTAACCTGTCAGAATTATTTCTGTCAAGAATTTGAAATTCTTCTATTAACACAATCTCATTGTGAACACTCTCTCCACCAGCATTTGGAATGACCACCACCATTTCTGCTATGTTCTCTGTCATGCTTACTTGAGCTTGATTATGTGTCATGACTGCTGAAACTTTGGCATAATGTCTTATGATATTGCAGGAAGACTATACTTTGGTGTTGGACTTAGTTATGAAAGGTTGTACCACATATATATAAGAGTGACTATAGATATATAACTTGGTTTCAAATTTTTAACAAAAAGAACATGATAATAACCGTATGAACAAGAGAACCTCCGATACAAAAGGTGTCCCCGGCCATCGCAAAAAAATCCCAATTTGACTAAAACAAATTGGTATGATCAGTGTGTTTGGGAAAAATTATTTTCCCTGGTTTTAGTTGTTTTTTAACTTAAAAGCTATTTCATAGATAATCTATCATGTTTGATATTTTGTTTAAATTTATAAAAAAAGTTTTTTTAGGGAAAAAAAACTGTTTTATGCCATCTAGTTTTTTCTAGCTTAAGATTGTTGTGATTTGATTATTTTTTGCTTAATTACACTTTCGGTCCCCTATTTTAGTGTTTGGGCGATTTTGATCCCCAGTTTTTTTTTTCTCGATTTTAGTCCCATCATTTCAAAAATGTGCAAATATTATTAAACAAATATTATTAAATTATACAAATAACTTCATACCATTTTTTGTAATTTATTATATAAAAGTGATTTTTTTGCACCACCCAAACAAAATAGATTATCTTAAAATCGTTTTTCAACAAACAGACCAAAAAAGACAGATTCTGATTATAATCGATTTAGTAATAAGTATTAACTGTTAGATATTATATTATTCTCAACTAACTTAGGAATAAACAAATTTTGAGGGCATCCTGTTACATGAGCTTATTCTCGTTACTTTTTAACTTAGGAATAAACAAATTTTGAGGGCATCCTGTTACATGAGCTTATTCTCGTTACTTTTTAGCACTCGCATTCAACTTCACGCAGCTTAAATCCTTTAGTTAACATCATTCTCTATTTCCTTGTTATCTCCATTACGTTAGGGTTTACGTGACCATGAGTGTTGGGTGAGTGAGACTGAGAGTGAAATTAGTCTTGTCCTCTTGTGATTGTGACACTGACTTGTGAGATCAGATGAGGGAAATTAAAAAAAATTACTTGAGTTGATCAGTGCCTCAGGTGTAAGGGAGAAAAATTATACGGGGGTTGCTGTCAACAACTTGCGTTCCTTGCAACTTTTTTTTTTCTTATATTTTTTTTTTCAAAAATATCTTTTTCGTCTTGTTAGCGTGTTCATATCGGTATTTTATGAAAATTATTTTTTGAAAACAGTCTAAAAAATAAATTCCGGACATTCAAAATATTATTTTGGAATAAAAAAAAATATACTGTTCGAAAATTTATTATCAGAAATATTTTCGAAAAATGAAATCCCGAAACATCTCGGAAAGAAAATTCCGGATGTTATTTTGACTCTCTTTGATTTCCTTTTCGTTTGAAATAGCCCGTGACTGAAGTTAGAATTTTGATTCAAGTACAGTACTTTTCAGACTTGTCATGACTATTGGATATTTGAGTTTATCAATTTGATTTGAAAATAGGTGAGTTTCATTGGAGGAGAATCTAAGTCTGACACCTTTAGCTAAGCGCGATCCCCACCCCAGTCACAAACAAGAGCTATCATAATGCCTCCTTCAATTTGCATTTTACTGCTTTTGAATTCGTCATATTGTGGCTTTACAAATCATGCTTGGAGCAAAGAAAGGTTCACTGGGAGATTATTAGTATTGAAACACTGAGAAGCGAAACAAAGGCATGAAATTAAATAGGAAGAAAAGGAAGAAGGTTCAGTGCAGGGGCTTACACTAACATCCTGATTTCTTTTTCCGGAATGTTTCTTGATGTAAAATTCAATCTTCGAATTTTAAATTCCAGAACCTTTTTGAAAATAAGTTTTCGGACAGTGTTTTCTTTTATTCCATAATAATATTTTGAATGTTCGGAATTTAATTTTCGGACTGATTCCAGAAATTAATTTTTGGAGAATATTAACATGAACTCACTAAAGAGACAAAAAGGGCATTTTTGGGAAAAAAATATATAATTTTTTTTTACAAAGTGTAAAGACCATTTATGATGTTAATAGCAAGGTCCAAATTATACATGCACGGGCCACAGAAAAGGACATGGGTTCGTCTCAATTTCAGATCGGGTTAGGGGCAGACCCGACCCGAATCCTTTGGGTTGGGACGGGTCGGGTTCTGCCCATCCCTAACATAGACTCTGTCATTATCTATTAGTATAGATTACACTGTATCCTAAAAAATTCATTCATTTTTAAAAAAAGAAAATATATATTATTGAAAAAATACTTATATAAATCATATTCCTCTTTATAAGATTTATAAATTATACATTTTTTTTATGCAAAGGGAAAAGACAAACTAACAAGTTACCTTCCGGGAAGGCAACACATGTGGCATCCTCCTCAATCAAAAGCTTCAAACTAGGAAGAACCACATTACAAACAGAACACGAAAAATTGTCCAAATGACCCATATTTGCTAGGTGATCAGCGCTCCTGTTTGCCTCACCGTTAACGTTGGTTTTTGGTTGGTGTCCAAAAATCCATTTGTTACAAATAATTAAAAATCAAACGAGTGTGGGACCTACGAGTTATACGGTAATCTCATTAGAATGTGTGTATGTATTGTCTGCCAAGTATGAATTTGACAAGTTAGTCAAATCTAGTAATATACTGACAAAGACTTGATGTTATAACAAATGTATAAGTTTAGGAGAAAAAAAAGATGTACCTATTATTGTCAATAATGAAACTTGACAACGAAATCGTTTTTATTTTGAAAAGGGGAATTTGAAATTCAAAAGGAGGAAGTAGTTTTATATGTAGAAAATAACTTCCTGATTGAACTAAGTTTACAATAAAAGAAGAAACATAAGTTTAAAAAGAAAGTTAAGTAGAGTAGAATCTAAATGACATAACTTTCAAGAAGTAAATGAATTTAACAGAAGAACATAAGAGAAATGCTAGAAATGAGTAAGAATAAATGAAGAAATTGAACAGAAGAAATGAAAATGGCATCGAATTTTGCCATAGTATTGCAATAAGAAGGATGGAGGGAATACTTGAATGTAATATGTCAATCTGCTGTGTGATCGAGATGTGTAGGATGTGTATCAAGTAACCTCCTCTATTACATTGTAATAACTAGTATTTATAGGCGAATAAAATAACTACCTAGTAATAACTTCCTATCTAAATGACTGCCACATGTCCTTGGCAGTTCTCTTAGGCTTTACATTTAAACTGCTTGTCAATACAATTCCAATAACTGCTCAATGTCTTGAACTGCTCTGTGTCAACTGGCTTGTCTTTGACGGGATTAATTGCTTGACAACTTATCTTGGCTATATTGTCAATTTTGAGACTTAGTCATTTTTTCTTTTCCATATCTTTGGCAATCCCCCTATGACTTTCGTCAAAAAGGTTGCTTGTCAATCTATCTTTTCGTCGACATGTACACTTTCTTATCAGCTAAGTATTTTCAATATTTAGAACATAACTTTCTTTACTTCAATTCCTTCGTCAGCCTGTCGGAATTATTTCTGTCAAGAGTTTGAAATTCTTCCACTAACAGATGCCCCCCAAGTTTTGCTTTTCGACTGCTTTGCCCGAAAGAATGGCAAAATTTGAATTTTAAATTACCAATGAATTCTCTCAATTCCGGATTTTCATTCGTTAACTAAATCTCATTTTAATTTCATCCCTACTTAATAGGGGTAATCATAACATTGCAGGTGTCTCGGAATTCGAACCAGAGACCTTCACTCTTCTTTAAATAGTAGTCACATCACTGTCGTGACTTTCTTCTTCTTACCTTTTTTCTTCCTTCGCGAAAAAACCCTTCTTCTTTAAAGAGGAAAGAAAAAAAAACTTTTCCACTTCCTTACTTCGTTTAATCTCCATGGCAATACCTTCAAAGATGTTAACCTTAGTACCTCGAGCCACGGTTGCTCCTCTTAGGGCAGTAGTTCAAGACCCAATTTTGGAAGAATCAGAATTATGGCAGGAATCTAAGGTAATTTACACTGTTCATGATTCTTCCGTTGCTCTGAGTTCGCCTGCTGCATTCTTGGGTCCTCTTGTAGCCCAAAATGAAATTTCTGAGGATTTACGTGGTTCTTTTCCTTCTGTTACCTCAAATGAGATTATCTTATCTTCATTAACTCCAATCCCCATTCATGTCTTTAAAAAGAGTAATAGAATTTTTAGGATGCCTCCTGCCACTCGGTTTGATGCTTACATTAGTTGGCTTGACCGAGTTCAGGCTGAAAAACACAACGTGTCGGAAGAAGCTGGAATTTTTGAGTTTATTCATCTCTCTCGCCATGTTAAATTAGTATATTTTTCTTTAATAGGGGCGTCAGTTTTCTTCTGGAACAAAACCACAAATAATTTTCACTTCCCTTATGGAATGATGGGTCCGACTTTATTCGACATGTCAGCTATCACGGGCCTTCGTCCAGATGGCCCTACCATGCATTTCGATGTCGAAGTTGAGAATCAAATTGATGTCTATGTTCCAAAATACTCTTTCTCTAAATATATAACAGATTTTAGAGGTGGAGACCAAGAACCCGTGACGGATACTGAACACGTAGACTTTCTGTTTCTTTGGCTATGTGCTTATGTCTTATGTAGCAAGTCTGCTACTTTGATTGCTTCATATGTTCCTCTTGCTAATCTTTTGTCAACTGGCAAGAGATTAGCACTGGGCCAATGCGTTTTGGCTAATCTTTTGTCAACATAGGAGGGCCTTTGTGGCTTCTCCAATTGTGGTTGAATGTTGTCTTAGAGCATCAATTTTCATACAAAGCTCCCTCGTACTTGTCAATCGATACTTATGGCTCTTATCTCTGTTATGTGTCTGCTGAATCTTTGTCAAGAGATGAAACTGTCAACTTCAAGTTCTACTTCAAAATCTTTCACTCTCTTCCGTCCACCTCTTCAAAGATCAATTTCACTCCTTTTATTGACCGGAAGTACGGTCCGGAGTGGTTTACTAAACTAAGTACCACTGTATCTAAATCCAACAAGTCAATTTGGACCAAATTTCTTTGCCAAAAAGTCATTTTTGTTGATGGTCCTGGTTTCAAAACCCATAGAATCTATCTTCACTTGCCCAATACCACTGCTTGTCATCTCGGTTTCTCCCAATCTATTCCTGCTCCTTACTCGTCTAACCCTGATGAGAACTTCATTGATGCCAAAGCTCCAACATATGAAAATATTGTTGCCATCAGTGACGAGGATAAAGCTCATAGGGCCTTTTTACAGCCCGTTTCATTCTTTGTTTTCCATGGAGTAACTCAACACTTTCTTGACTGGTGGGATGAGTACTATTCCAACTACCACCTAAGTCTAAAGACTTGCTTGAGTTGTATTAAAGACACTGTGGGTAACGGTGATGGTTCTTCTATGCAGGAGCAGGAACAGGATCCAGCATCCAAACCTCGAGGTGAACTTCAGAAAGAAATTCAAGCCTTTAAAATTTTTTACAAAATCAAGTGGAATCCCTTAAGACCATTTGATATGGTTCGTCATGTTAATAGTGTTTTAGCTGAAGCCAAAAGGAAGCATGACAATAAGGAATCTGAAAGGCTTGCCAAGTATTGGGGCATTCCAAATATGACCAGGGAATATTTTGACAGTTTAAAGGCTCATTTTCCTAAACCTGTGCCTATTCCTTGTGCCCCTTTTGGTTTAGCTGACTCACACCCAGGAAAGCCGGCGAAAGGAGGTAACTTTTTCTTTTTAGAAAGCGTGAGTGCTTACGTTGATCCTTTTGAAAAACCAAATCCAGTTACCTTCGCTCGTCGATTTCTCCAACCTGGTGACGACTTTGGATTCCATTCTCAAATTCTAACTTGTAATTCAGGTATTTACTCGTCAAATAATTTTTTATTCTTTCACTTTTGCTGACAATCAACTTATTTATGTTATTATTGACAGCTATTCCTCTTGACAAACCTCTTCCTAGTAAGTCCAAATCTGATGCACTGACTTAAAAAGCACTTGAAGATGATGATGAAGATGAAGACGTAATTCCTGGGGTAGCCAAAACTGTCAAGAAAAGCTCACGACCGACCAAAGCTTCCGTTTATAATCCTCAGACAATTAAAAGGTCTAAGAAAAGAAAAGAGAAAGCTGCTATACCCATTTGTTCACAACCTCTCATTCTTATTTTTGACAGAAAGGGAAAGTCATCGAGACTATTCCGGTAACTGACAAGGCAAGTGCCGATGTTTACTTGATGTCTTCAGACTCTAACCTGGTATTTCCACTGATCATGTCATCCTCCTTTACACACACACACACACACACACACACACACACACACACACACACACACACACACACACACACACACACACACACACACATATATATATATATATATATATCCCATTTTCCTTCATGTCAGGAAAAATCTCTTCAGATTGAAGATTCAATGACTATTCAAGACATTGTCAACAAGACTGTTGAACCAGTGAATCGATCTGATTTAGAGGTACAGGTTGACAGAAATTTAGGAAACACTACTGTCGACACTAGAGGTCTGACGGATGATCCTCAACATCTCGAATCCAAACCAGAAATGCCCCCTAGCCCTCATCATCACATTTCAATCACTCCAACTTCCATAGCCGACACACCAGTTGAGACTGCCGTCATGATTGAAATTCCGGATGAGGATATTGACGTAGAAGCCCTGTTGGCTGAAACAATTCCCATCGTTCCTTCTCCACCAGCAATCAGACCCCTAATTATGAAGTCTCCTGACCCTAAATCGGCTCTTTACTTCAACACTTGGATTAATATGCTGTCGGAAGCAAGCAGAAAAGAATCAACACTTTCTGCCAACACTTCATCAACTCAACATGACTCCAGTGATTCTCGAGTCGTCAACCTTATGCATGATCTCCATGCTCTTCTTGACAATTCTTTTAATGCACTTTTATCTGATGCTAGCATTCAACAAGAGTTGTCACAATTCATCAAAGAGATCACTCCTCTCCATTCCAATCTCCCCATGTCGAGTCGTACACACTTTCTCTCCATCTATAAATTCTAGGAGCGGCTCTCTGGGAAGTTAGAAAGGATGACTTCCATCATTCCTTCTTATGAGGAGGAAGAAAAGATTAAAGATGATCTCTTAGCTCGGTTCCGAGATCTGGAAACTTCTAAACAAAAGGAACTTGACCTCATTTCCACCGGAATTCATACCAAAGAGAGTCTCCTGGAGTATCGGAAGAAACTGTTGGTAGAGATTGAATTGACAGATCTGAAATGTGCCAAGTTTGACAAAGCTCTAGAAAAGAGTAGAGACAAAGTCAAAGCTATTGACGACGAATCTATCCAACTTGGCCAGAAATCTGAAAGTGTAGTTGGCAAACTCCGTGCATTACAACCTGAATATGAAGCTGCTGCTGCTGACAATACTGACCTTTCCTTTGCATGAGATCAGTTATCCTTTGATTTCAACTTAGGCCAAAATTGACAGTTGTAATTCTTTTCTTTGTCAAACTCTAATCTTGTGACTTTCGACAATCATTGATTAATAAAAAATGTCTCTTTTCTTATCTGCACGTTTATCTACTGTTTGATTTAACTGCATGTTTCCAATCAACTTCGTAACTCATGCTTATCAAATCGTCATAAATGCCATAATAAGTTTCGAAACTTTGGTAAACCAACTCGCATTAAATTCGTTGTCTCTCTGGACCAACTATAAATATTGAGGTTTGCAAATCAAACGATTTCAGAGTTGAGTATTTCACATAATATGCTTCCATCTAAAAAAGGCTCTCCTTCATTCCTCTTTCTTCCCCCATGGGAGTCTGACCTAACTACCTTAAGATCCCATACCAAAGTTTCTGTTTTGGTGGTCTTACTCTTAGTGAAGGTCAATAACCAACGTAAAAAACGCAGTGGAGGTCAGCAACCAACATAACATCTAGAGCTGACCTCGCTGCACATCTGGGGAGAAGCCAATCTCATTACGGAACGAGTGCATCTTGCTCTAGTTCCATCATCTTCATCATGGAAGGTAGTGGTTCTCTCTTGGTGTCATCTTTATTGCACCATAGAACCTACAACCTTCTGGGTTAAATGATGGTGAGATCTGCTTCACTCGTCTCCTTCTCCGTGTTTCTGCGCATCCTCGACATATGGAGTAGCTGAAACCTCGTCAAATGGGGAATGAAGCCTCAACAAATTAGGTTATACTGTTGTATTGTCGAAGGGAGGAAGATAAAATGCTGCCGAACTTAGCATAGTCTTAGACTTTAGGACTAGATTAACCTCGATTGACAATTTGTATTCTGATAACATATTGTCATATTGCCAATCTCTATATGGCTTAGACTAATAATCTGTGCTTTTGACAATATCTCAATGTATTCCGTTGTAGTGAATATTCTCCTTTCTTTTCATTTCGTTGTCAATTTTTTACTTCCAACATTGTCGGTTTATATTCCTTCAAATACTTGCCATTAATTGACTTAATTTTCGAGCCAGTATCAACATTGACAAGTGCATAAGCATTCCCAGAAAATGCTTTATCAATTCCAAATGGTCCTTCCCATTTATGTGACCATTTGCCATATTCTCGACAACTTTTTTCCATGGGCAATATGACTTGCCACACCAGATCATCTACCTTAAATGATTTGAACTTAACTCGACTATCATAGAACTTTGCAATTCTTTCCTTTTGCCGAATCAAATTTTCTAATGCAATCAATCTTTCATCACTTAATTCATCCAATTCGTCTAGCATCGCATTCCAGTATTGGCTGGTAGGCAAGTCATTTTGCCTTTGAATGCGAGTAGACTGAAGATTGATTTCGACAGGTGACGCGCTGTTGCGCACGCGTCAAAAAGCGAGCGGTTTGTAAAAATATGTAGTTTAGGGAGCGACAACTCGAGTATCGTCTCACAAGGACTCTCGGGTTGTTATTAACAGAAAAAGTCAGAATTGGGGGGTTTTGGGTTTGAAATTAAACAAAGAAAACAGAGCAGAAAAAAACAATGCAAACTAAATAATTATCAAATAGCTAAAAACGATCAACCTACTGCTCTCGGTTTCCCACTATCATCGGTTCATATAATTCCATGCCCTAAGCAGATTCTAAATCCTTTTCGATTGTAGCATCAATTAACAAGCGAAATCAACGCTACGAGACATATGTTCCTATTCCCGAATTAAGCAAACGGGGTGAAGCACTCATGAACTAAGCGAACATGAACGAACACACGCGAATTAAGCAAACGCGATTAAGTATAGGAACATACAATCATCGAAATAAATCAACACCTATTCTATACGATTCTGAATTAAGCAAACAGAACATACAGAACAAATATTGAAAGAGAATAGCATTAAGTTTAGGAATTACAAAACCTCAAGCGTAAATGGAACCCGATCACCGTAGATTGATCAAGAGACTAGTTCTCCATTACAAACATAAATCTAAACCTACTTGTAGCCGCACTATGAAAAGAAAAGAAAAAGAGAAGAGAAGAGAAGATGATCAGTTCTGCCCCAAAACATATATAAATACAGATTCTGGGTTGCGGTCGCTCGCAAGGCGAAACATGTTTCGCGGGGCGAATCTTATGAACAGTCGCTCGCTCGCGAGGCGAAACATTATTAGCGAGGCGAGCCAGAGAGGGTGACTGTTGCTGCTCGTGCTGGTCTTCAGGATCGCGAGGCGAATCCTCCAGAATTGTATTTTTCCATTGTTTTCTTCATTCCCTTGGCTCTAAGTGCTTTATTCTAACCTGAAACAATAGGAAATAGCAGTGAATGCTTTATTTGACTCTAAATCAACTAAATTAACCTAAAAATACTTTACAGACTCAAAATGTTGCTTGAAGACAATCAAGTCTAATTTGGGCGAAAATGAGATACAATTAGCACAAAACCACGGTCATACTAGTCATAAAACTAGATGAGCCAGCGGCTGATCAAAATACCCCAAACTTAAACTTTGCTTGTCCCCAAGCAAACTAAAATTCAAAAATCAAAAAGACTCAAGACATGGCAAGCTTAAGGGATTCAATCAACTTTGCACAAAATTCAAGCACTTCATCAAAATAATTTTTCCTTCAATGTTCCCCCCTTTCAAACAAAGCAATCCCCACATGCATTCACTCTAAACAATTGAGAATTTCATCATTCAAGCAATCATTAATCTAAGCAAGGGATCCAAGTTACACACAAGAGGGAGATCACCAAATTCAAACAATCACCTTCCTCACAAGGGCATTTAGTGTTTCACTCAATCACTCAGTTTGTCTAGGTTACAACATTTCACTCAATTTCACTTTTCAAGAACACTTCCCATAAATTTGATTTTCATCTCAAAATGGTTCCCACAGAAAACATGCCTGCAACATCAAAAGGTCTTTTATGGCTGTAATGGGGCCTGGCTAAGGGCAGGATATACAAGGGTACTAGGCTTAAGTCCCTAGGAACTAAGAGAGCATGGGCATTTGATACATTGAATTTCCACTCAAGTTCCTTTCTTCATTTTTCTTTTTCTTTATGCTTTGGGTGACTACAGCCTTTTTATTCAAATAGCCTTTTTGACATTTTTTTTTTGTTATTTTTATTTCTCCCTTTTTTTCTTTTTTTTCATTCTTTTTTTTTTCTTCTTGTTTTTTTTCTTTGCCCTTTGTCTCCAACCTTTTTATTATATTTTTTTCTTTTTCTCAATCCCAAACAGCACATCATATCCTTGTAGCTACCCCAAACTTAGTTTCTTGCAACCAATCTCTTACTAAGATTCCATGCTCTCCTAATCCTAAGATCGGGTTAACATGTTTTTTTTTAGATTTTAGCTCATAACATAGGGTTATCAAGAATTAACAGGCTAATCAGGCTCAATGGGGCTAACTAGGAAACATGCATTAGGAATTGGTTCAATTTTAGGCTAAGTAGTTATTTACAAAGAAAATGCCTAAATCATTTGAAGCAAACACATAAACATGCAAACCATAAAGAGATTCAAGCAAATTCGGGAAAGTGCAACTTGAAAGTGATTTCACACAGTTAAAAACATGTTGGAGGCTCAAATCCTCACCTGGACATTTTTTTGCAAATTGTTTGACCGAAATTCAATCCCTAGTGTGTGCTTCCCTTCACCCCAAACTTATCATAAATCATGCAGTCATAATGAAATATCTCAATCAGTTTTTTATTTTTCAATTTTTCATTTGGGGATCAATTTTCAAATTTCCAAGACCTAGGGGAAAACAGTCAACACATGACATGCAATCATCTATGCAAAATTCAATCAAAACCAATAAAGCTTGCCGACACAAGACTCAACACACATACTCCTGATCTTCTCAAATTATTCAGGAGCTAAAAGAAAACAAAACTAAAATAAAGCAACGCAAAGTAATTAAAAAGGAAAAGGTTTAGAGAAAACTCATGGGGGCGGTTCCACCAGGATCCCACTGTCTGTGATACAGTGACCACGGAATGCCCAAATTGCAAGATGATCCTCCCGGATCCCATGTCATGAAGCATAAGTATGGGAGCGGACACTTGATAATCTTGGTAACTCTGCCAAGTGCGGCGGACTTCTCACTCCCCTTCGGGTCACAGTTGACCTCTTTTTCAACCTTGTCAATAAAGTCCCCCCAATAAAAGTGGGGTTCAACCTCTTGGATTGGCCATGGTGCAAAATCTAGAGGCTTGAACTCCATCACCGGTTGTTCTGCAGTGGGAGGTGGCAAACAGTTAGCTGGGGTCTCCAGTGCTGCTTCATTTTCTGCATGTTCTTCATTCACTGTGCTAACAAATCCATCACCTGTTAAACCTGCAGAAATCTCAACACACACCACACAAAGGTTAGTGTTAGTAGAGTCAGTACATATGGTACAATAAACTGAATCAGTAAAGGCCTGAATGTCTGGAAATTCAGCACACAGTTCATCCATCCCATCACTCTCATCACATGCATCTAGTTCCAAAGGTTCTTCATTATCCTCAAGCATGGTGAAGCAGATGTCCTCCTGATCCCCATTTTCTATGTTTCCTGAAAAGAATGAGCTTTCAAAACATGCTACACATGAAGTAGTGTCAGTACAATCAGCTCAAGAATTATAATAGATAGAATCAAGGGAGGTGTGAATATCTGGAGATTCAACACACAGTTCATCAACAGAAGTGTTCTTGACATCAATATCAAAATTGTCCTTAGAAGTATTGTCAAGAATAACTGCTTGTGAATCTGTATGTTCTTCAAGGGGATGTGGAGTTTGCAGTTTAGCCAAGGCGGAAACGATGTAAGCATTTCGAGTGTCAAAATCCCGCTGACTTGCTTCCATCCTCTGTTGGAATTCGAGATTGTTTGCTTCCATCCTCTGTTGGAATTCAAGATTTTGTTCTGCCATCCGTTGATTGTTCTCTGCCATTTGTTGTACCATTTCTTCCAGACTGAGTTGGCATATTGTGAGGTCAGGCTGATATTGCTGGCTTACTGCCATTTGATGCACCAAAGAGGCTATCTCATCCAAAACGCCCTGTCCTCCACTATGTTGGCTAGAATACTCATTCATTCCAATCATGTCAAAACCACTGCTAAACTCATAACTTCCAGCAAAGTTAGGATAATATATGCATGGTGGTGGATTATAATCAACATTAGCCATATAACCATACATGTAATTATCCATGGGAAGAACTAAGATTCACAACCAGACAAAGCAGACAAAACTAATTTAGCAAAGAGATTTTTTTTTATTTTTTATTTTTTAAATTTTATTTTCTGCTAATAACAACAAGAGTCCCCGGCAACGGCGCCAATTTTTTTGACGCGCTGTCGCGCACGCGTCAAAAAGCGAGCGGTTTGTAAAAATATGTAGTTTAGGGAGCGACAACTCAAGTATCGTCTCACAAGGACTCTCGGGTTGTTATTAACAGAAAAAGTCAGAATTGGGGGGTTTTGGGTTTGAAATTAAACAAAGAAAACAGAGCAGAAAAAAACAATGCAAACTAAATAATTATCAAATAGCTAAAAACGATCAACCTACTGCTCTCGGTTTCCCACTATCATCGGTTCATATAATTCCATGCCCTAAGCAGATTCTAAACCCTTTTCGATTGTAGTATCAATTAACAAGCGAAATCAACGCTATGAGACATATGTTCCTATTCCCGAATTAAGCAAACGGGGTGAAGCACTCATGAACTAAGCGAACATGAACGAACACACGCGAATTAAGCAAACGCGATTAAGTATAGGAACATACAATCATCGAAATAAATCAACACCTATTCTATACAATTCTGAATTAAGCAAACAGAACATACAGAACAAATATTGAAAGAGAATAGCATTAAGTTTAGGAATTACAAAACCTCAAGCGTAAATGGAACCCGATTACCGTAGATTGATCAAGGAGACTAGTTCTCCATTACAAACATAAACCTAAACCTACTTGTAGCCGCACTATGAAAAGAAAAGAAAAAGAGAAGAGAAGATGATCAGTTCTGCCCCAAAACAGATATAAATACAGATTCTGGGTTGCGGTCGCTCGCGAGGCGAAACATGTTTCGCGGGGCGAATCTTATGAATAGTCGCTCGCTCGCGAGGCGAAACATTATTCGCGAGGCGAGCCAGAGAGGGTGACTGTTGCTGCTCGTGCTGGTCTTCAGGCTCGCGAGACGAGCATCCTCTCGCGAGGCGAATCCTCCAGAATTGTATTTTTCCATTGTTTTCTTCATTCCCTTGGCTCTAAGTGCTTTATTCTAACCTGAAACAATAGGAAATAGCAGTGAATGCTTTATTTGACTCTAAATCAACTAAATTAACCTAAAAATACTTTACAGACTCAAAATGTTGCTTGAAGACAATCAAGTCTAATTTGGGCGAAATGAGATACAATTAGCACAAAACCACGGTCATACTAGTCATAAAACTAGATGAGCCAGCGACTGATCAACAGGCAACACAGGATCGTGTCCATAAGTTAACCGATATGGTGAAGTTCCTGTCGCCTGCCTGGGTGAATTTCTATATGCCCACAGTATTTGATCAAGAGTATTATGCCAATTCTTAGGTTGTCGACCCACATGTTTTTTATAAGACTAATAATGATCTTATTTATGGCCTCAACTTGGCCATTAGCTTGCGCATAGTATGGTGTAGACGTGAGCATTTTTATATGCCTCAAACCAGCGTATTCCACAACTTTCTTGCTACGAATACTGACCCTTGATCTGTTGTCAACGTTTGGGTTATGCCAAATCGACAAACTATATGATTTTCAATAAAATCAATTACGTCTTGCTGGGTAACCGTTTTAAGGCAAACTGCTTCCACCCATTTGGTAAAATAATCCATTCCAATTAGAATGAATTGATGTCCTTTCGATGAAGTAGGATGTATCTGACCAATCAAATCCAAAGCCCACCCTCTGAATGGCCAAGGCTTGACAATAGAATGCAATTCGCTGGCCGGTACATTTTGTATATGGCCATGTTTCTGACATTGTTCACAAGACTTGGCAAACAAAATGCAATCTTTAATCACAGTTGGCCAATAATACAAACTTCGTCGAAAAACCCATTTCATTTTGTCTCCTGCCTGATGGGCTCCACATATGCCCTCATGGACTTTTGATAGAGCCAAATAAACATCTTGCTCGCTCAGGCACTTGTGTAGAGTCCCGTCAACATACCTTCTATATAACAGTCCTCCTTGCATTATGTAATTCAAGGCCTTATATTTCATTTTCCTATCTACCTTCTGATTTGGATTTTCCAAATATTCAATTATTGTCAACCTCCAGTCATTAGGCAGAATTACATTATTAACAAAAATATCTCTTTCTTCTAATGGATATAATAATTCTCTGATTTCCATTAGCCCCGATAAATTCTTTTGAGAAATCTTGTAACCCGAGGCTATTTGAGCCAACTCATCAGCCTCTTGATTTAAATTTCTGGGAATATACTTGACAATTACATCATTGAATTTCTTCATTAACTTACTAGCTACGATACAATATTTTGTCAAGTTGTAGTTGACACACTTGTATTCTTGAGTAAGTTGTTTGATTACCAATTGAGAATCCCCAAAGATATGCACATTTCATGCTTTTATTTCTATTAGTATCTCTAATCCAACAATCAAAGCTTCATATTCAGCTTCATTGTTGGAACATGGATACTTAAGTTCAAACATGAACTTAGTAGGAGTTCCTTGTGGATTCACGATTAAGATTCCTACTCCACTACCTCCTTGATGCCTTGATCTGTCAAAATAAAGTTTCCAGGGTTGTAAACTGACAACATTTATTTCTGGCACATCCAATCCTGGATGGTCTACCAAGAAGTCAGCTACTGCCTGTCCTTTGACAGCTTTAGATGGTACGTATTGTAAAGAACATTCTGACAAAGCAATGGTCCATTTACCGATACGTCCATTAAGGACTGGTTTTGACAACATATACTTTATAACATCAAATTTGGAAATAACGAATACATTATATGGCATCCTATAATATTTAAGTTTTGTACAAGAAAAATACAATGCTAGACATAACTTCTCTATTGCACTATATCTTCTTTCATCATCATTGAGGACTCTACTTAGATAATATACAGCCCTTTCAACATTATCATCATCATCATCATCCTAGGCCAATAGACATCCTATAGTGTCTTCAAATGTTGATATGTACAACTTCAACGATCGACGAGGCACTGCTGGCCTCATGACCGGTGGATTGACTAGGTATTGCTTGATCTGGTCAAAAGCCTCTTGGTGACAAGGCTCCCATATGAAGCTTTGCTCTGCTTTCAACTTGACCAACTGTGCAAATACTCTTGTTTTTCCCGACAGATTTGATATAAACCTTCTTAGAAAGTTAACCTTTCCTAGAAGGATTGTAGTTCCTTTTTATCTGTTGGTGCTGAGGCTTCCATAACCGCTTTAGCTTTATTTTTGTCCACCTCAATTCCTTTTTTGTGAACTAGGATAGCCTAAAAATTTGGCAGCTGACACTCCAAAGCTACACTTCTCTGGGTTCATTTTGAGGTTGTGTCTTCTCATCCTTTCAAACCCTTGCTTCAGGTGCTCCAAGTGGTCATCTTTGGTTTTGGATTTGACAACCACATCATCAATATATACTTCTATGAACTTTCCAATCACATCATGGAAAATCGTGTTCATTGCTCGTTGATAGGTGGTTCCTGCATTCTTTAAACCGAAAGGCATGACAACCCATTCATATGTCCCAATTGCTCATGGACACTTGTAGGCAGTCTTTGACACATCTTCTTCGGCTATAAAGATTTGATTATAACCTGCATGGCCATCCATACAACTCAAAATTTCATTTCCTGATGCTGAGTCGACAAGGATGCCGGCTATTGGCATCGGATACTCATCTTTGGGGGTAGCCATATTTAAATTCCTAAAGTCTATGCATACCCTCATTTTGCCATTCTTTTTAATGACAAACTACATTAGAAAGCCAATCGACATACCTGGTTGTTTGAATGAACTTTGCTTTAAGCAGTCTTCGCACTTCCTCTTTGATTTTATGCACAACCTCTGGAGTAAACCTTCTACTTGCCTGTTTGACAGGCTTGCAATCTTCGCTAAGTGGTAGCCGGTGTTCAACAAGATCTCTGCTTAAACCAGGCATTTCATCATAGTCCCATGCAAAGCAATCTTTATAATTCGCAATTAATCTGACAAGTTTTTTTTGTAATCCTCTGGAAGAAAAGCACTGATAAAAATGGGCTTTTTCTTTTCTTCCGTCCCTAAATTTATTTCTTCCAGGGGATCTTCTACTTCAACGTTTTGCTTAACTTCGACTCCTTTCTCAAAACCCAAAGGGTCGTCGTCAATGATACAATCTGCCAACACACCCTTTGAAGTGTGTACTTATCTGTCGGTCATATAGGCCGACAATCTTCCCAGCTGTGATTCAAGGCTCATTGTCGAAACTGGGCCGAGACTTGTCAGCCTCTTCCTTTATCTTTATGCCAAACTGACTAAGAAGTCTTGCTTCTAACGCATCTTTGTCAATGACCCCTTCGTTGGCACTCACGGGTCTAACATTTGGCGAATATACTTTGAAATCCACATATGACTGCTGGGCTTAACACGCGTTATCGTCTGCTTCTATGATCTCCACTTGATCTTGCTCATTCCACAAGATTATTTTCTGGTGCACTATCGAAGGAATTGCTCCCACGGCATGAATCCAATCCCTGCCAAGTAATAAGTTGTAGCTTGATTTGGCTGGAATTATCACGAACAATGTCATTCTCTCGACAGTGCCAACCTGGATATTGAGAAGTACGACACCATCTGATGGAGACATTTTGCCACTGAAATCAGTGACGACCATGTCTGTCGGAATTAAGTCTGACTGATCTTTTCCTAGATTCTTAAACATTGCCCTAGGCATCAAATTGACAGCAGCTCCTCCGTCAATCAGAACTCTATTAGTGGGTCTCCCATCAATTATAGCCTTTACATGCAATGGCCTTAAATGATTTCTTTGTTCATCCATGGGCTTTTCTAACTGGGCTACATTGTCGAACACGGTGACCAAATTCTCCTGGACATACATCCAAAAATCATCTGGATTTCTGTCATTGTCGACCATATCCTCATCGTCGGAAACATCCATTTCAAGATATCCTTCAAACTCCATCGGGATGACGGAAATTAATCCTGTATTCATTCTCATGCCTGGTTCCAGGATGATTTCATTCTCTGGATCCTCGTCTAAGAATGCACCTCCTACAATTCTTCCATGATTTCTTCTCAAATCATCGTCATCGTCTGATCCTGACCTTTCTGACAAAGGACGGGCTATCCCTGCACCACAGTTATCTAGTGCCTTGATGATGTCAGCTAGATCTTCATTTTGGCCATCCATGTCCATGTCTCTGCTGATGTTAATATCATTATTTGGATCGTTTAATGCCTCAATAACAGTGACACGCTGTCGCGCACGCGTCAAAAAGCGAGCGGTTTGTAAAAATATGTAGATAGGGAGCGACAACTCGAGTATCGTCTCACAAGGACTCTTAGGTTGTTATTAACACAAAATCAGTCAGTTGGGGGGTTTGGAATTAAATATGCAATTGAGAAAACAGTTAAGGAAAACAATACAAACTAAATGATTATCAATAAACTAAAAACGATTGACCTACTGTTCTCGGTTTCCCACTATCATTGATTCATATAATTCCACGCCCTAAGCGGATTCTAATCCCTTTTCGATTGTAGCAACAATTAACAAGCGAAATTGACACTACGAGATATATGTTCCTAATTCTGAATTAAGCAAACGGATGAAGCCCTCGTGAATTAAGCAAACACGAATGAACACACGTGAATTAAGTAAACGCGATTAAGTATAGAAACACACAATCATCGAAACAAATAAATACATACTCTATACAATTCTGAATTAAGCAAACAGAACATATAGAACAAATATTGAAAGAGAATAGCAATGAGTTTAGGAATTACAGAACCTCAAGTGTCGGCGGAACCCGATTACAGTAGATCAATCAAGGAGACTAGTTCTCCATTACAAAAGAAACACAAAAATACTAAACCTAATTCGCAGTCACACTATGAAAAAGATAGGAAGAAGAAGAAGATAAAAGAAGATGCCTCCCTAATCTGCTCTAAACAGCAATTTATAGCTTTAGACTCTTCGCGCGCTTGCGAGGCGAGAAGCCTCTAGCGACGCGAATATTAAAAGAGGCGCCAGTTCAAATTTGGGCTCTCGCGAGGCGAAAGGATGATTCGCGGGGTGAGGCTTCAAATTCCAATCTGTCACAGCCGTGACCTTCATCACGGCTAAGCCGTGATGGTCTCTGTCCTTCAGGGTCTTCTCATCATGCCCGTGATGGGCATCACGGGCTGACCGTGATGCTTTCTGACTTCCAGGCTCGCGAGGCGAGACATGGTTCGCGTGGCGAGACAGAGAGGAAGGCATTTCTGGCACATCAAGGCTTCAGGCTCGCGAGGTGAGTACCCTCTCGCGAGGCGAATAATTCCAGAATTGCTTCTTTTTATTAACCTGAAGACAGGAAATAGCAATAAGTGCTTTATTTGACTCTAAATCAGCTAAATTACCCTAAAACTACTTTAGAGACTCAAAATGTTGCTTGAGGACAAATACATCCAAATTTGGGTGAAAACGAGATTAAACTCGAATAAAACCATGGTCTTTACTAGTCAAAAACTAGTCGAGCCAGAGGCTGATCAAACAGCATCAAAAGACAATTCCTCTTTGGTCAAATCACATTCAAGTTTGAATGTTGCCAACTGACGATCTTGCATCCTCGCCTCGAACTTCTTCTCAAGCCCTGCTACCTTTTCCATGTCTGCCAATCCAACTGGCCATTTGCCTGTGGATTTGGTTGGTGGTGATGACATTTCTAAGTCCTTTTTCTCTGCTACACAGACCTGCGACATAGGCTTTTTTGGCCTGTTTTGAGTAACAGGCACCCTCATGTCAATCTCCATTGGGTGAGCCTCTATCACGCTCTTCATTTTGACATCACTCTTGTCAGCTACGTTGTCCGTCATTGCAACCAAACAACCAGTATTATGCGAAGGCATCTCTTTTATGGTGACACCTCCTTGCCTGGCAAGCTTCTTCTTTTGAGCCTGTCGGAGCCTTTGCAACCTCCTCTTTTGGCTCTTAGAGATGGCCGGCTGAGTTGATGGTCCTGACAAGCCAAATCCTGTCATCTGAGCATTCTGAGCTAGTTGGCCCTTTCGGTAATCCTCATTCCAAAAGGGTGGATTGTGGTCATTGAACTTGTTTTTTCTGACCCATTTCTGCTTTCGTAACTCTGGATAACGAGCCGTGGCAGAATTCTTTACCCATTGATCCACCAGTGCATTGGATGGGGGTTTCCTAGTCTTGACGGAATTGAATCTACCACCGATAAAGTTGTTACCTCCCACCGATCCTCTGACCGGCTCTTCAAGCCACCTCCAGTGTAGTGATGTCTAGGTCTTGTCTGATGCATGTGTTGTTGACGGCTATCTGCCTGCCTGTTAACAATAGGTGCAACACTTCTGTGTACACTATTAGACCCAGCATGGCTGCTCGAGTGTGAAAATCTACCTTGGCTACTACCGTTGCGGGACTCAGTTCTGTCTTGTGAGCGATAAGATGGTGTTTTCTGCCCCCTGGCCTTCTCGGCAGCCACTTCATCATAAAATGTTTCATATCTTGGGTAAACTTTAAGTATGCCACCAGATTTCTTGCGTGTCATGAAATCGACAAGAGGTTCTCCCGGCTTTGGATAAATATCAAATGAATCCACAGATCCATCTGGATATTTTGCCCAGCTCTGATATTGACCATGCCTATTCCTACATCGGGCAATGTGCTCGACTGTCGACTCTCCACTTTCTCCTGAGAATTTTGACAATTTGGGTATTTTGTATCCTCGAGGCATTTTGCCTGTTGGACCCACAGGAAATGCCGACGCAAAAAATGGTTGATTGGCATAACCTATGTTAAAACCAAACCTATTCAATGCTCGCTCGACGACTTGATTGACATTTTGATTTAGAACGTTTTGACGAAACGCTCCAACAGCACCCTGGTTTATGACAAAATCTTCGCCTTCCTCTGGTTGTAGAATATGTACATTTACACGTCTCAAAGGAATCCGACGATGGGGCTGTGGCCGTTCGTCATCTTGTTCAAATCCGTCAAGTTGTATAACTTGTGGTTGTTCACCCTGTGGTTGATTATTCCTATTGACATTTCTATTGAGATTTCTATTGTTATTTTGGTTATCATCCGGGGCTATAACGCCCAAGGCTCTATTTAACCTACGTATCTCATTTGCCAATGTCAAGCATGCATCATTCGTGTTTTCCATTAATGGCGTAATCACTGTACTCATTTGTTGAGTAAATGTATTCACCATGTCATGGTTACTAGAGTCAATTTGTTGTCGAACATTGGCTAGTGTAGCCTCTGACAGACCAACAATATTTTGCGGGGGTTGTCTTAATGGGGATATATATGGCCTTACTACTGGTTGGTCTTGTCGACAATGGGTTACTACCATTGACCCTGTTATCCCATTCGCATGACTGGGAATTTGCCCCCCAGTCGATGGTCCTGCCTGTCCAGATGCATGGGCAGCCATCGTCATTCCATTTGGATAGGGTATGTATGCAAATGGGGTATTTGGATTGACAACAGTCGAATCATAAGGCATCCCATACAAAGGTTGTGACAGAGGTTGCGTAGTCCCTCTTGGGTTTGAATTCACAACACTTCGAGGAGACAATCCGGTAGTTGGTGGATTTATTTGTTGTAAAACTGGGGAAGTTGGTGACGGGAGTGTTCCTTGGCCAACTTCGTCAAATCTGTTGACAACCTGAGCGTAAGAAACGCCTCTTCTCGCACCTAAACTATTAGTGCTATTAATCTCTGCATTAGTAGCGTTAGCCCTGGTTGCAGGAATATTGTCAACTGGTGCAATAGCATTCACCATTGACACAACGACGTTAGTGCCAACTACGCTTGCATCACTTGCACTACTCATATTCAGAGTTTTGGGAAATAGATGATGTTTGAACCACCTTTCCACTCCGTAGACGCATACAAATAAATTTGCATGTCAAATTCGCGACACTGTACGAGTTACTCTAAACTCGTCCCACTGGGCGTGCCAATTTGTTAACGTTGGTTGGGGTCCAAAAATCCCTTTGTTACAAATAATTAAAAATCAAGCGAGTGTGGGACCTATAAGTTATGCGGTAATCTCGTCAGAATGTGTGTATGTATTGTCTGCCAAGTATGAATTTGACAAGTTAGTCAAATCTAGTAATATACTGGCAAAGACTTGATGCTATGTGACCGCGCTGTCGCCACGCGCCAAAAAGAACGAGTGTTTACAAAATAATGTAGTATAGAGCGACAACTCGGATCGTCTCTCAAGGACTCTTTAGGTGTTGTTATTATTAACAGAAAATTAGTAAAATTTAGAAATGGGGGGTTTTGGATTGAAACTAAAATAAAGAAAACAAAACAGAGCAAAGAAAGAAAATAGAGCTACCAAATAAGCTAAAGCGATTAACCTACTGTTCTCAGTTTCCCACTATCATTGGTTCATGCAAATCCTAAGCAGATACTAATCCCCTCCCGGTTGTAGCAACAATTAACAAACGAAAATCGCTCCTACAAATGTATGTTCCTATTCCCGAAATAACAAACGGGGTTAAGCTCTCATGAACAAACGAACATGAATGAACACACGTGAAATAACAAACGCGATTATATATAGGAACATTACATCACCGAAATGAAACAATACCACACTATACATTCCTGAAATAACAAACAGAAACATACAGCATGGCATTGAAAATAGAAAAGCAACTAATCATGGAATACAGAACCTCAAGTGTTAACAGAAACCAATTACAGTAGATTAATCTAGGAGACTAGCTCTCCATTACAGAAGCAAAACAAAAGAAAGAGAAAATAAGACTAAAACTAATTAACTACTAACTGAGACTTAGCCAAAACTGACTAGCCCCCTTTTTCAATCTGCCATAGAGCAGTTTATATACAAATTCTGGAATCCAAGTCCTCGCGAGGCGAAGCACTGCTCGCGAGGCGAATTATGCGAAAGGTCTGCAACTCTTGGTCTTCTCGCGAGGCGAGCATATCTTCGCGAGGCGAACTCTTCAAATTCTCAACTGTAACGCCCGTGACCTTCAACATGCCCAAACCGTGATGGCTTCTGACTTTCAAGTATTCGCGAGGCGAAGGAATTCTCGCGAGGCGAACGCTTCAACTTCAAAACTGCCACGGCCGTGATCTTCAACACGGGCAAACCGTGATCGTCTCTGACTTTTCAGGCTTGCATGACTCGCGGGGCGAGAGATACTTCGCGGGGCGAAAGACTCCAGATTTATTCATTTTATTAACCTGAAAATAAGAAAATATAATAAGTATTTTATTTAACTCTAAATCAACTAATTTAACTTAAAAACAATTTACAGACTCAAAATATTACTTAAGGACAATAAAGCCTAATTTGGGTGAAAATGATATAAAATAAGCACAAAGCCAAGGTCTTGACTAGTTATAAAACCAGTCAAACAGAGGCTCATCAAAATACCCCAAACTTTAAACTTTGCTTGTCCCCAAGCAAACTACACTCAAAAACTTAAAAAGACTCAAGACCTGGCAAGCTCAAAAGATTCAATCAACTTTCGCACAGATTTCAAGCAATTTATCAAAACAATTTTTCCTTCAATGTTCCCCCCTTTTAAACAAAGTAATCCCCACATTCATTTATTCCAAACAATTGAGAGTTTCATAATTCAAACAATCATTAATCAAAGCAAGGGATCTAAGTTACACACAAGAGGGAGATCACCAAATTCAAACAACTGCCTTCCTCACAAGGGAAATTTGTGTTCACTCATTCGCTCAGTTTGTGTCAGGCTATCAACAATTCACTCAATTTCACTTTTAAGAGCATTTCCCATAAATTTGATTTTCATCTCAAAATGATTCCCACAGAAAACATGCAAGCAACATCAGAAGGTCTTTTATGGGTTGTAATGGGGCCTGGCTAAGGGTAGGATATACAAAGGAACTAGGCTGAGGACCCTAGGAACTAAGAGAGCATAAAACATTATTTACACTTTGAAATTCACTCAAGTTCCTTTCTTAATTTTTTTTCTTTATGCTTCTGGGTGACTACAACCTTTTTATTTCTTTTTGGCATTTTTCCACTTTTAATTTTTTATTTTCATTTTTTTCATTTTTTTCATTTTTTCTTTTTTTTTTCATTTTTTTCTTTTTTCTTTTTTTTTTTCAATCCCAAACAACACATTACTGTAGCCACCCCAAACTTAATTTCTTACAACCAATCTCTTGCTAAGCTTCCATGCTCTCCTAATCCTAAGATCGGGTTCACATGGTTTTTCAGATTTTTAGGCTTGTAACATGAGGTTATCAAGAATTAACAGGCTAATAGGCTCAATGGGGCTAACTAAGGAACATGCATTAGGAATTGGTGGCTAAGTAGTTATTCACAAAGAAAATGCCTAAATCATCTGAAGCAAACATATAATCATGCAAACCAAAAAGAGATTCAAGCAAATTCAGGAAAGTGCAACTTAAAAAATGATTTTCACACAGTCAAAAACATGTTGGAGGCTCAAAACCTCACCTGGACATTTTTTTGCAAATTATTTGACAGAGATTCTATCCCTAGTGTGTGCTTCCTATCACCCCAAACTTATCATAAATCGTGCCATCATAACAAAATCCCAAAGTTCAGTTTTCAATCATATGGGGATCAAATTTTCAAAAATTTTCCAAATCCTAGGGGTAAACAGTCAATACATATCATGCAATCATCTATGGAAAAATTAATCAAATCCAATAAACTTGCCAATACTAGACTTAACACAACTCCTGAGCTTCTCAAATTATTCAGGAGCTTTATTCAAAACAAAACAGAATTAAAGTAAGGAAAAGAAAATTAAAAAGGAGAAAGGGTTAAGAAAACTCATTAAGGGTGGTGGTTCCACCAGGATCCCACTGCTTGTAGCATAAGTCCCACATGGTGGCCAAAGGACTGAAATTCATTCCAAGCCTCCCTAACTTGCAGCTTTGATGCGGAGATGAGCTCCTGACAATTATAATAACTCCACCCAGTGCGGCGGACTTCTCACTCCCCTTCAGTTCACAACTGACCTCTCTTTCAACTTTGTCCATAAAATCCTCCCAATAGAATCGGGGCTCAACCTCTTGGACTGGCCAGGGTGCCAAATCCAAGGGTGTAAACTCCATCACTGGTTCCTCAGGGGGAGGTGACAAACAGTTAGTTGGGGTCTCCGGTGTTGCTTCAACTCCTGCAAGGTCTTCATCCACTGCACTACCGGATTCATCACTTGTTAAACCTGCAGAAATCTCATCACACACCACAGAAAGGTTAGAGTTAGTACAGTTAGTAAATATATTACAATAAACTAAATCAGAAAGCGGCTGAATGTCTGGAAGTTGCTTGAGCTCTATGGAGGGTGGCTGTTCAATGGATGGTATAGTTGGAACTTGGTGAACAAACAAAGCATCACTCTCACTATCACCCCGCAAAATAGAGTCAAGAAACCCAGCACAAACATCACACGGGTTAGTGTCGATGCAGTTAGTACATGTATTAACGTAAACCGAGTTAGTAAAGGTCTCGATTGTCCGGACTTTCTCGCACACGGTCCATCCACTCCATCACTCTCAACACATGCATCTCGATTCCACGGGTTCTTCATTATCCTTAAGCACGGTGGAGCAGATGTCCTCTTGATCCTCCCGATCCTCATTTTCTTTGTTTCCTTTCAAGTATAAACCCCGCATAACAAAGTGTATACACAAAGCAAGCAAGATACCATCACAATAACAATCATTAGAGTCGGGGATTCAACACGTAATTCATCATCAACAGAAATATCATCATCGAATTATCATCAAAAGTATTTTCGGGAATAACCATCTGTGAATCCTTATGTTCCTCAACGGGTTTGTGGAGTTAGCATTGCAGTAGGAGTTGGCGGTGAACTTGATCAATTAGAGCCCACAACTTTTGAGATTCAACTTGGTCCTCTCGTTGGGCTTCACGATTACTTGCCTCCATTGCCTCCATCCTCTGTTGAAATTCAAGATTGTATGCCATCCGTTGATTGTTCTCTTTCCATTTGTTGTATCATAGAAGCAATCTCATCCAGGCTGTCTTGATCTCTAACCTGTTGGCTAGGATAAGCATTCATTCCAGTCATATCAAAACCATTGCTATACTCATAATTTCCAGCAAAATTAGGATAATTTGTGCATGGTGGTGGTTTACTAAAATCAGGATAATACATGCAAGGTGGTGGTTCATGATAAACATTAGGCAAATACCCATACATGTAATTATCCATGGGGGAAAATAAAATTTACAGACCAGACAAAGCAGACAAAACTAATTAGCAAAGCAAAAAGTTTAAATTATTATTTTTTTTTTTTCAAAAATTATTTTCTGCTAATAACAACAAACCAGAGTCCCCGGCAACGGCGCCAATTTTTGACCGCGCTGTCGCCACACGCCAAAAAGAACGAGCGTTTACAAAATAATGTAGTATAGAGCGACAACTCGGATCGTCTCTCAAGGACTCTTTAGGTGTTGTTATTATTAACAGAAAATTAGTAAAAGTTAGAAATGGAGGGTTTTGGATTGAAACTAAAATAAAGAAAACAAAACAGAGCAAAGAAAGAAAAGAAAATAAGCGATTACCAAATAAGCTAAAGCGATTAACCCATCGTTCTCGCTTCCCACTATCATTGGTTCATGCAAATCCTAAGCAGATACTAATCCCCTCCCGGTTGTAGCAACAATTAACAAACGAAAACCGCTCCTACAGATGTATGTTCCTATTCCCGAAATAACAAACGGGGTTAAGCTCTCATGAACAAACGAACATGAATGAACACACGTGAAATAACAAACGCGATTATATATAGGAACATTACATCACCGAAATGAAACAATACCACACTATACATTCCCGAAATAACAAACGAAACATACAACATGGCATTGAAAAGAGAAAAGCAACTAATCATGGAATACGTAACCTCAAGTGTTAACTTGAAACCAATTACAGTAGATTAATCTAGGAGACTAGCTCTCCATTACTGAAGCAAAACAAAAGAAAGAGAAAATAAGACTAAAACTAATTAACTACTAACCGAGACTTAGCCAAAACTCGACTAGCCCCCTTTTTCAATCGCCATAGAGCGGTTTATATACAAATTGGAATCCAAGTCCTCGCGAGGCGAAGCACTTGCTCGCGAGGCGAATTATGCGAAAGGTGTCCGCAACTCTTGGTCTTCTCGCGAGGCGAACTCTTCAAATTCTCAATCGTAACGCCCGTGACCTTCAACATGCCCAAACCGTGATGGCTTCGACTTTCAAGTATTCGCGAGGCGAAGGAATTCTCGCGAGGCGAACGCTTCAACTTCAAAAGCGCCACGGTAGTGATCTTCAACACGGTAAACCGTGATCGTCTCGACTTTTCAGGCTTGCATGACTCGATGGGGAGAGATACTTGTGGGCGAAAGACTCCAGATTTATTCATTTTATTAACCTGAAAATAAGAAAATATAATAAGTATTTTATTTAACTCTAAATCAACTAATTTAACTTAAAAACAATTTACAGACTCAAAATATTACTTAAGGACAATAAAGCCTAATTTGGGTGAAAATGATATAAAATAAGCACAAAGCCAAGGTCTTGACTAGTTATAAAACCAGTCAAACAGAGGCTCATCACTATGACAAATGTATAAGTTTAGTAAAAAAAAAAAAGATGTACCGATTATTGTTAATAATGAAACTTGACACGAAATCGTTTATATTTTGAAAAGGGGAATTTGAAATTCAAAAGGAGGAAGTAGTTTTATATGTAGAAAATAACTTCCTGATTGAACTAAGTTTACAATAAAAGAAGAAACATAAGTTTAAAAAGAAAGTTAAGTAGAGTAGAATCTAAATGACACAACTTTCAAGAAGTAAATGAATTTAACAGAAGAACATACGAGAAATGCTAGAAATGAGTAAGAATAAATGAAGAAATTGAACAAAATAAATGAAAATAAAGTCGAATTTTGCCATAGTATTGCAATAAGAATGATGGAGGAAATACTTGAATGTAATCCGTCAATCTGCTGTGTGATCGAGATGTGTAGGATGTGTATCAAGTAACCTCCTCTATTATATTGTAATAACTAGTATTTATAGGCGAATAAAATAACTACATAGTAGTAACTTCCTATCTAAATGACTGCCACATGTCCTTGGCAGTTCTCTTAGGCTTTAAATTTAAACTGTTTGTCAATACAATTCCAATAACTGCTCAATGTCTTGAACTGCTCCGTGTCAACTGGCTTGTCTTTGACGGGATTAATTGCTTGACAACTTATCTTGGCTATATTGTCGATTTTGAGACTTAGTCATTTTTTCTTTTCCATATCTTTGGCAATCCTCCTATGACTTTCGTCAAAAAGGCTGCTTGTCAATCTATCTTTTCGTCGACATGTACACTCTGTTATCAGCTAAGTATTTTCGATATTTAGAACATAACTTTCTTTACTTCAATTCCTTCGTCAGCCTGTCGGAATTATTTCTGTCAAGAGTTTGAAATTCTTCCACTAACCCTTACGAAAAGTGTGTTGAATCGAGCACTCCCATTTCGAATCTTCAACCAGACAAAGGGCTTCCTCCTGAAGAGGCTTCACATATAAACTATGAGTATGGATCATGTTGACCACAACTTCCGAATCCATCGCCACCACAAAACTATAAATTATACATTTTAATTTTACTTCGTAAATAAGAAAGCATAAGATTAATGTTTATTTTTTTAATGTATAAATTTCAATTTCGATACGGGGGAACATAATTTACTCATTATTTATTTATTTATTTGATACCAAAGTCCAAACCCTTATGCCCCTTTCCTTCTGGGCCTCCAACTCCAACCCTCTCTGCCTTCTGCCTCTCGACAACACTTGGCTCCATCCAACGTTGTTCAAACAACGCATTCAGCAATGGACAACGGGGTGGAAGATAAAAACCCTCCTCATATTCATATAGAAGAAGAAGTGGAGGAGGAAGAAGAAGATTCATGTTCTTCAGATTCGGAAATCGGTGAGGCGTTGGACTGGTTAGATTCAAAAGATGATGACGAAGATGCTTCGTTCTCGTCCCATTCGCGGCGTCCCAACGCTCACGGCGGCCACCACTCCAACTCCAACCTCAATTCATCCACCCTCCAACCTCTTTCCAATCGCAACCAAAAGTTCTCTCATCACATTCGAGCTTCACCATTGGAGGAGTGGGAAGGTAGGATGAATGTTGGCATGTCCAACTCTGTCACCACAGCCATTCGTGAAAGTGTTCGAGACATGGCCATTGGTAAAACCAAAACTACTGAGAAAGCAGACCGTGCCACTGTTGAGCAGGTCAACACAACACAACAATCATCATTTCATAAAATCTACTAGTACCTTAATTTTTTGTGTGTGTGTGTGTGTTTTTTTTTTTTTTTGGTATGATTATTATTATTTTACATTCTAAATATAATGTTCTTCAAAAAATAAAGAAATTGTACTACTGTTTAATTCTCTTCTTGGCGTTCACTGTATGTGTACCTTGGTTATAATAGTTATAAATTATAGGTTTAATTACCCTGGAGGTTCACGAGCTATTTGAGAATTTTTAATTAGGTTCTTATGCTTTAGAAGTTTATAATTGGGTGTCTGAACTTATAAATAATTTCTAATTGGGTCCCACTGTTGTCATCGGGCATCAATGTGCCAGTCACTCATGGTATAGGAACGGAGGAATAAGTTGGAGGGAGGGAAAGTACATGTAACAGATTGGAGGCATATGATGAGTGGGGAAGGGATTTAGCAATGAAAGGGGAAAAGAGAGCAAATGATATATAGGT